>JAQFVV010006229.1:4654687-5262169 GCA_028023455.1 Epiperipatus broadwayi | reverse complement strand
CATTTATTTAAGGCAGCAGATCTTCATGGTTAATTTATGACGGGTAATGGAAAGTTCAGCATCCGACAGGCCATATCCCAATGGAGAATAATCTAGGTGCTTTACTCGGTCATACCTTGGCAGGAACAAATTATTTTTATATTTTTGAAGACTCTCAGTGATCGAGAGCAAAGCTAAAGTTTAAGTGAATATCTCCAGCAAGTCTAAGATGGCCTCTTTTTTAACCTTGATCTTTCACATTTTTGTTAAGATATTTTTAGGTTCTACTTAATCTGCCCTGAGGACAATCAAGGCATTTAGTTGGTTTTTAATTAAAGAAAGCTGCCGTTCTATTGTTTACATTTTACATTTACTAATTAATTTTAGGGAATTTTTCTTTAATTAATTTATTATCTATCACTGACCGATGCTTTTAAATTTCAAAAACAAAAAGGGAACATAAGATTATTTTAACTTTTAATTAAATATTACATCAGATATTTTTAGAATTATTATTAAACGAAATTTAAACAAAGCAATAAATACGAACTTTATAATCCAAAATAACTGATTAAAATTATACAAAATTATATAACTAAAAGAAATCTAAATTATATTATTTTATCCCTATTTATTGCGTTTAATTTGAGATCAAAATGCGTGCGTGTTTATGCTGAATTCTACATATATTTATATATTTTTAATATTGTTACACACACAATTCGATATCGAAAAGTTTAAATTTGGGCGGGATAGACCGGTCAGTGAGAGACGACAGAAAAAGGTGAAACGTAAGATTCGAATACGAATCTTACTGTTTCAATATATATATATCATCATCAACCATTATCAATCCACTGCAGGATGAAGGTCTCTCCAAGTTTAATCCATCTTCTCCGATATTTAGCTTCTCTTCTCCACAACACCCCTGCACATTTTCTTATTTCATCCATCCATCTCACATGTGGTCTCTTTCTGGGTCTTTTACAATCTCTTGGAATCCAGTTTAAAATTTCAATTGTCCATCTATTATCATCTCTTCTAGCAATATGTCCAGCCCAACTCCATTTCAATCTTTTAATTTTTTCAATAAGATCAGTAACACCTGTTTGTTGTCTTACCCATACATTGCGTTTTCGATCTCTTTCTTGTTACTCCCAACATACATCTCTCCATACTCCTTTGAGTGGTCTGAAGTCTCTGTATTGCTCTTCTATTAAGTGTCCAAGTCTCAGATCCATAAGTAAGAACTGGTAAAACACATTTGTTAAAAACCGTCCTTTTCAAACACATAGGCATATTTCCTTTTAGTATCAAGTTATTTCTACCAAGAGCACTCCAACCAAGTTTAATTCTATGATTAATTTCCTCCATTATGTTTCCATCTGTATTAATAATCGGACCAAGGTATTTGTAACTGTTAACTTCTTCTAATTCTTCATAATCAATCCTTATTTTCATATTTTGAGCAAATCGATTAAACATTACTTTAGTCTTTTTAACATTTATCTTTAGTCCTACTTTTCTACTTTCATCTGCTAACTCCTGCAACATTTCCTGCAGCTCTGAAGCATTATTTGCAAAAACAACTACATCATCTGCGAAATCTAAATGACTTAAATACTCTCCATTTACTTTCATTCCTTTAGTTTCCCATTTTAATCCACAAAATACTTCTTGCAGCACTGCTGTAAAGTTTTGGAGATATGGAGTCACCTTGTCTTACACCTTTCTCAATGTTGATTTTTCCAGTATCATTATGTAATCTAATTGTTGCTGTTGCATTTTTATAAATATTCTTTAAAATATGACAATATCCTGGATCTATACCTTGATGATCCAATGCTTTAATCACTGAAGAAACGTGTATAGAATCGAATGCCTTTTCATAATCTACAAATCCAAAACATAATGACAACTCATATTCGTTTGTCCTTTCTATGACTTCTCTCAATACCTGGATATGATCTATTGTACTAAAACCACTTTTAAATCCAGCTTGTTCTCTGGGTTGGTGGAAATCCAAAGTTCTCTGTAGACAAGTTGTAATTATCTTGGTAAAAAATTTATATAAAACTGATAAAAGGCTGATAGGTCTGTAATTTCTAATATCTTCTTTATCACCTTTTTTAAATATTAATATTCTTACTGCATTCTTCCAATCTTCCAGTACATCTTTATCATTTAGACATTTGGTATATAACTTTGCTAAAATTGTTTATTTCTTCACCTGCTTCTTTTAATATATCAATTATAATTCCATCATTTCCTGGAGCCTTTCCTTTCTTCATACACTTAATTGCATGTCTCACTTCTTCATTTAAAATTCTGGGCAATTCAGAAGACGTAATAGATATAGGAGGTACTTGTTCTTTATTACTATATAATTCTTGATAAAAATCTTCTACCAATTTCATGATGTCATCTCTCTTTTTAGTAATAATTCCATCTTTTTTTCTTATTGCAAATATAAATTTCCTACCAATACCAAAATGTTGTTTAACATTTTTAAGACTTTTATTTTCTTCTACAACTTTCCTTCCTATTTCACAGTTATACTTTCTTATATCATTTTCAACTCTTTTCCATACCATTTTACAAAATTCGAAATATTCAATTCTTTTTAATACATAATTTTTGTATATCTTCATATTCCTTCTTTTCTTCATAAATTCTCTAGTCTCAGTAGAAATTTTATTAGTCAATTGCTGCTTTTTTCTACCAGCTATGTTTGTTGCAGTTTTTAAAAGTGTATCAGTTATTTTCATATTAATTTCATTCAAATCTATATCATGTTCAAAATCTCCTAACACTTGAAACCTATTTGTAAGTTCTAATTTAAATTCATTAGTATGTTTCTGAAGCTTAGGAATATCAACTGTAAATATTATTTTTCTTAATAATTCTTGTCTCTCTAGTTTTACATTAACACGTAACTTACACCTTAGTAATCGATGATCACTTCCTGTGTTAAATTTATTAAGAACATTACAATCTTGAAATATGTATTTTCTGTTAGTCAAAATATAATCCAATTCTGCTGTACCTTCATTTGGATGCTTCCATGTCCATTTCCTTTTAACATTTTTCTCAAAAAATGAATTCATAATATAAAGTTTTTCTTTTTCTGCAAACTCCACAAGTCTATGTCCTCTCTCATTTCTATTACCATAACCAAAATTACCTACAGCAATTTCATCTTTCATTTGTCTACCAATTCTAGCATTAAAGTCTCCCATAACAATTTTAAAATGTTGTTTACTCTGATCAAAAGCCTTTTGTACATCCATATAAAAATCTTCTACTACTTCATCACTATGAGAACTTGTTGGGGCATAAACCTGAATTATCTGCATTTGGTATCTGCTATTAAGTTGTATAACTAGTCTTGCCACTCTGTCCGATACACCATCAATCTCCACAATATTGTTCTTCCACTTTTTATTTATAATGAATCCTACTCCACTTGTATTTCCAATATGTGTGCCTTTATAATAGAGTATATGTCCACTTTTTAAATCAATTGTTTCTTCTCCTTTTCTTCTAACTTCACAAAGTCCAATAATGTCCCATTTAATATAAGATAGTTCTTCTAATTATTGCAATCTTCCTTCACTTGAAAGTGATCTGCAGTTGTAAATACCTAAATAAAAGTCATCATCAAATGGCAGCCTGGGTCCGCAATCAGGGGATTCTTAGCACCCTCCGCGTTCGGCCACCAACCGCTGCCTTGGTTGGTGACTTTACAGCCTCCTGGGAATAAGGGCCATGCTTTATCTTTGTCTGTCATAATTGTATCTATGTATTGGGAAAATATTTATCATTTACACAAACATTCATTCTGCCTTATCAGGCACTGAGAAGAAAGACCACGGTGTTTCTTGATCTTAAACTCAGAGGTAAAAAGCCAATAAACTCACCACGCTATATATATATATATGAATTAAAATTAACTTTTTAAATTTAAAAAAAGTTACTTTGATAATATCATTTACCATATTTGCTTTTCATTAAACCACATTAATAAAAATTTTCATCAGACCCTTGACATGGCAATGTGAACTGCTTTAACTAGAAATTCCCTTTGCTATCTGTGCATTTTGTTTTACAGATTCTAATTTTTTTCAATAAGCATTCCATATTCAGAACTTAGATCTCAGAAATTTTTATAATTTTCTAGCTTAAAAATAATTATTTTCTAACATTCACACTAGTTTGAAAATCCATTCTTTCAATTCGTAGTTAAAATTATTATGCAGTATGTATGTATAAGAATTTTTAAACAAACATATGTACAGCATTTTCACTGGTAAAAATACAAAAAAAAAGAATGAAATCTAAATTAGTAACAAAACCCTTACAAGTTGTGAGAAATGTCAGATGAAGAAATGAAAAAAAGCAATATTATGTATGTGATGGCAGCCATGATGTTCATCGTAACATTTACATTTATTGATTTAACCATTTTATATTCAGCATTATGAACAGGAATTGCTTACTTTACATTAATAAATAATAAAGATGAGAGTTTTTAATTTATTTTGCAAAATAATTTTGGTTAATATAGTTTCATTATTTCTAAATAAGTTTTTAATAATAATTAAGCTAAAAAATAATTTTACTTTGTCATAAACTTTATTTAAACTGAAGCTTATTTATATACAACATTAAATATCTACATTAACTTTTGTTTTAATTATGTTGAGTATTTAATGTTATTAATTTAAAATATATAAATAAAGTGTGTTAAGTTTAATATATCCTTTAAATTTAATTGAATTGTATATCATTGAGAAAACTAGCTTAATATCTCGAACACTGAGTAAAATCAATTGTTTGATGTTTGATAAGCCAATTACAGTGATAACTACAGATTGGATAGCTTTGAGAAATGAAACTGATAATATAATGAACCGGATTGATTTCCGATTCAGTTGTTTTATTACTAAAATTTAAAAAGGTAAAAACAAATTAATTTTCATTAAATGTCGTTAAAATGTTTTTATTATTATTAAAATAAAAAAAAAGCGTACGTGTATTTAAACACATACGCGTTTATATTTAAAATAGTTTGCTTTCACTACTTTGTTTATAAAATTGATTTAAAAATACTTTACTTTCACCGCCTGTTTTAATCAATTTGATTAAAAACAGGTAAGCTTGCTAATTATATATTCCTGTTGCTTTTATTTTTAATCATTTTTAAAGTTAATTCTAAAAGTCTAAAAGCGGAGATTTAGTTTTGTATTTGTTATTTTGGATACAATAATCCCTGGTTGGAATTCTTAAATTGGATTGAGCGGGAAATTAATATTTGCCCTGACTAAGATATAGAATTTGTCAATAAAGAAGGTTTTTCACGAGAAATGTAGCGAGGTAACTACAGCCCACCAGAAAGGAGGTAGTTGCTAATATTCTAGAGATTAAGGGAAGGTTGCTTGTTAGAAGAGGAGCAAGAAGCTGTTTTTAAAACGCTTAGTTCAACTTATTAATCACAGTTTGAACATTTAAGAGATCATTGAAATTTGCTTTCATGATGTCAACAACTGCTGCTATTCACATTGGAAACCTTAAGATGCAGTGCTAATTCAAATAAAGACGAGCCTCAGGTTCCAAGCTGTTCTTCAGTCATGCCATAAAACTCTGACATAGCCGGATTCCCAATTTGCCTCGACACTTGCCTTTGTCATTAAGAGAAATCGCCTGAAAGATGAACTATTATCAAAAGTGTGCACTCGTCACGAAATCACTAGAACTCTGCCTTACCGTAAGCTAAACTTTTTCTTATTCTAGCCAGGGTAAATAAATTGCTTTTAATTAAATCTCTGCTCAATCTAATGATAAGTATGTTTTAAAATGGTATTAATTATTTTTAATTATTTATTATCTGTATGTACTTTTTCTAGTTTTAAAGTGTGTCTTGGAATCTTAGTTTTAAGATTCCAAGTTTGTTTGCAATTTTAGTTTATCAGGGCATGCATTGGGAGATTGTATTTTATATGTTTAATCTATACCTGATTATTTCGTTAATTATTACAAAATGCATTGGCAGTTTTCGTAGTCTTTATTTATTCATCTGCCCTTAGTTGTAAAATAAAGAATCTTTAAACATGTTTTGTTTGCGCTTTTTGTGCAAACAACAAAATCTTTTTGCTGGCTATTTGTCAAGTTATTCTTCGGGTGGTCTGAAAGTAGTCATTTCTTTCTGGATTACGTAAGATCATAATCAAATATCTTTTGCTGTCCTGTATGTGAGATCAACCACATTTACTTTGAATGTAGTATTACGCACAGCAGTCCTGCGGCATTTTAACGACAGTAGTTAGAATTCTACTGTTCAAACGTCCGCGCTGGTTTCATTGATTTCCAGTGGGGCAGTAACTGTTTTATTATCTCTGATTCAGGAAGCCAGAGTTGTTGTTTGTTTTTGTAATTTTACAACTGGCCAGCAGGAAGATATTATCCTAACTATTTCTTATATTTTAGGTGAGAGAATTTTGCTGCCAAAATGATTAATGCCTTCATGTTTGTCGTACTCTTGTGCACTCTCTGGTAAATATGCGTATGTTAATATAAGCCACTTTTGTATTCGTGGCTAGATGTCTTTACTCTATTGTCCAACTTTTAATAAAATTAATAAATTGTTTAAATTTATTTGGCTGACGTTTGTCTTTGTGCTTTTATTCTCAACTGTCTAAACAATATTTAAGATATCTTGTTTCTCCCTGAGTTTAGTCCGGCGCATTTGGGTTCGCATATCCTGTCCACCCTTAAAATAAATGTCTAGGACCGATTTTTGGACTAGTGGCATCCCAGTGGTCAGTATATGTGAATCTTAAAGCTTTCTCCCATTACAATAAATTAGATTATATATTAATAATTAAGCCTTATTCATCAAAAACATAGTATAATTTTTAATGGACAAAACCAGATCATAAATATTGTATAAAACTTTGCTCTATTATTAAATAACTTCAGAGCAAAATAGATATCAAAAAAAAAAGAGGTCAACATTTTTTTAAAAATTTGACAATTGAATAAATATATCAACTCATAACAATCTTATCTCTAGCATCCCATAGTTATCTAAAACCATAGGTAAAATCAAACTCTACATAATGTACATGTCTAGAATACATTCATTGGTTTATGACATAATTTAATTTTAACAATAGGCTACAATAAAAATAATTAGTAAAAAAGAGAATGCAGTTAAAACAACACAATTATAAATCTAGTGAGAAAGAAAGAGAAACTTCATGAACGTATACAAAATGAGGAAATAGTTAAATTTATTAACTCAAATTAACAAATTTTAATGTTTTTTATTTCTTTCAAACAGTAGAAAATTAAAATTTGAATACTTTTAAAAAATTTGAAGAGATAGTAGAAGTACAAGAAAATAATTTATTTTAGAACAAAATAAGTCAGCTATATACTTTTCAGTATTCAGAACAATATTCAACTTATTCACAATTGATATGTAATTTTAATTTGGAAGCTTGATTACAATTGTATTTATGAGTTTTAAACAAAATATGTAATGATTAAGCCTAAATATCAAGATCTTTGTCCTCCAACCATTTATTAGGTAGCATATACATGTATATTGATATGATATATTCCAATAGAAGATATTTCATTGTTATGTAAATTGAGAAAATGTATGGAAAACAAATTTTTATTTAATTCAAAAATGTGACATCATTGAATATTTTTTAAATATTTTGTTATTATTACAATGCAATGCACTATGGCTTCTCCTTTCTCAGAGTCAGGAATCCTTCAGTCACTATGCCTGGAAAAACCTGTTAGCCACCTTATCTTCCCATTCCATTCCCCACCCTAAGTTTTTCCTATATTCTTCTCTATCCTGCTGCATCCTTTCCACATTATCTTTGTCCACTCTATGAGCTTTATATCTAAATCCCCCTCAACTTTTCCTAAATCCAGCATAAAAACCAAGAATGCACTTTCTGTATAATCACTTTGTTTATATTTATTCTCCCACAACATTATTTATTAATAAAAAAAAACTTTGTGCCCTCTTTAAGTAAATAAGTTTCTTTAAATTAAAATTTTAAAAAGAAAGTCAATAATTTTTATACTTGTATAAAATATTATTTGTATTGAAGTCAGTTGCTGAATTTAAAATATTAACAGTAGTGAATTGACTAAATATTTGTAAATAAACTGCAAAATAAGTTACTGTTCTGTTGGCAATTAGCCAAGAATGATTTATTATAAAATCAGTTTGATCACGTGAACAGGTGATTATCGGTGCTTTAAAAAACAAACATTGAATTTTAAAACTTCTAAAACGAATTTCTAAATAGATAACTTTTATCCCAAGAATTGGGGACCCAGGCTTAAAATGGATAATCTATTCTTCCATATCTTCATCTACAATAAATAGGAGTATTTTATAACCATCAACTGCTGCAAAAATTATGATTTTTTCAACTTTGTTCAAGCATGTCGTTTGTAGTGCCATAATGGAAAAAATCATCTGCTAAGATTTTAAATTTTCAGAAGAATAATAGAACTTTTTACTGGCAAATAAATTACAATAAGGAAGCAATTTATAAATCTTTGTTAAATATTTTTTTTTTAAAATAATAAACTGTTTATCATATAAGCCTTTTTTATGCCAATATCAGTGATTCATAACTTATCAGTTCTTATTAAACAGTGTCCAAATTAATATTCCAAATGTTTTATAATGTTAAAAAAAAATACGAATGTAATAAATGATAACCCATTTTTATTTTATTGATGTCAATGTTTTAGTACAGATTAAAAAATATATAATCTGTGTTCTTTAAAGGTAATTATTTATTATTTTAAATTCATAAGTGTTTAATTGCTAATAAATATGTATTTTGTATATGATGTGTTGGTTTGATATTATTAGTGCCAGTTATAAATTTTCCTATGGCTTCCGTTTTTTTTTAATGATTTAATTTTGCAATAAATATTTTTATAAAAGCATGGGTAATGTCATTATATCTTAATAAGTATGACTATAACAATGAATTATTGATGTTATTCATATATATGGTTTTAACGCCATTACTTAAAATATTATTATAGTAGTGAGTTGATCTTATCTTTAACAGGCATTTCATCAATTGCTTAGTCTTATAAGACCTCAGTGTATAGATTACTGGGTTACTAATTATTATCAAGGATGGCTTGGTTTAGTTTGGCAATAAGTCAGACTGTCAATCATGCATACATTTGTTGATTTTGGTAAATGAATTTCAATATTAATAGCTGTTATACCAACATTTTTTTAAAAATAAATAATTTTTTTTAGTAATAAATTATTTTATTTTATTATTGACCATTATTTGAGTAATAATTAGAATTATAAAATATAAAATATTGACATGCTAAATATACGTGTCCAAATATAACTCATGCTGGGTAAACATGTATCTTTATTTCAAGATTTGTTATTAGTTGGAAGAATTTATATATATATAACTTATGCTTTCCAACATTTGTGTAAGACACTTTGCTAGTAAACTTTACTTCTTTCTTTGGTATTTTTTTATATATAATTGTAAATAATTTAGTATAGACAAGAGGTGTAGATTTATTACCTAATGGCACCTTCTAGTGAAGTTACATATAAAACTATTTATCAATTATAATATGTAGCAGTAAGAAACCTGTTACTTATATCAAATGTATTTCTTTCTTGTTTTGTATGATTGCATTAGATATCAACATATTGTCTTCAACAAGAAAGTTTAGAAAACATTAAAATGACATTGGAAAGTTTCAATAAACATGATGTGTTTGAAAAGTCTAGGAATCCATATTTTGTAAATATTTTATTACTATTGTTTAGAAGCAAACATAGAGTCAATGAACCAACATCTAGAATTATTACTATTTCTTTTTCTAGACGATGTGATGGCATAGTGATTAATGCATCTTCTGGTATGACCATGATGTGTGGGTTAATAAATGAGAGCGAGTCAACTTTGAAACTTTTTTCAGGTCACAAGTAAAGTTGAAACTTTATTTCAGGTAAATGTTTACAACCAATCTAACAAAGTTATCCCAGTGTTGGTTACTAAATAAATATCTAGATAGTATTAACTAAAGAGCAATCTGTTGGTTAGATGATTGTTGATGCATTAACTATGAGCTTCGACTTCATGGTTTATCTCTTTATTACCTTTAATAAATATTTTTACAAGCTATTTATTTATTAAGCGTTTGTAAACTATTTTAATTGTGCTTTCAAATATCTTTAATATTATTTGTCCTGATCTTATAGGTAAATATAAAATAAATTATTTTAATTGCGGTTTCAAATATATTTATATTATTATTATTTGTCCTGACCTTATATATAAAATATATAATGAATGTGTGTATTTGATTATATATATATTATTATCCTCTATCAAAGTATGCCGGCGGTCATCTTGATATTTTCTATAAACAACTGACCTAAATGTCTGATAAGTTCATTCAATATTTTAACAAGTTACTGAAAGTGACAAGCAAACAAACAAAAAATAAATAAAATTATTGGAATACAGCCACTCTAATGCTGATCTGTGTGTTATACACACATATATAATAAACAACCTCCGCTTACATTTATTTTATCACGAAGCTTACAGTGAATATTTTAATCTAAAGTTATCATTTACAATAAAATCTTCGTTTTAAAACTTTGACATGTCTACATTGTTCCTTTTTGACACTATTTTCATAATTAACTAATGAAAATTAATGAAAATATATGTATTTAAATTTAATAATATGGTAATATGGCTATACTTTGGCTATAAGATTAATTTTAGATCCAATTTTAATTTAGATAAGTAAATAATCCTTGTTTTCAACAATAGAAAAATCCATTATCTTAACTAAATAAAATAGAAGCCTTTGTTCTATTCAGTTTTTAATTAAAAAGAAAACCCTTTCCTCAATAAAATCATAAACAGATCTTAAACCTTGAGTAAAATGAGAAATATATTACAAAATATGGTCCAAATCTAATAAAAATAATTAATTTCAAAGAAATACTAAAGTTCAGATTTTCTTTATTAATTTAATTAATCAACAAATTCATTATTACTAATGTATTTCTAAAACTTAAAACTAAAGATCATAAAAAAGTTTTTCCGTTTTAATAATATATATATAGAATGAACGATAGATGGCAGAAATATATTAAATAATACATTTAATGTATACTAAAAATAGTTTATATTTCTATATTAATATTCTGAATTAAGTGACAATGGGTTTTAATGAATTGTATAATATATTCCTTCTTAAATGCATAATATATTTCAAACATAAAATAAAAACCATTAAAAAAAATAACGGAAAGTTATTTATATATGATAATGGTAAATATGTGCGAATGAATGTACTTGCCAAATTGAGAAATCACATTAAGTAAAAATCCAGCAGCATATAAAATCACTATTCAGGTACTAAATTACAGTGATTTATATATTGTGTCCCAGTTAAGAATACCAATCTATATTGTCGCACAAAGGAGTAAATGTAGGAATAACTGTTAATTATCATTATCTAATTCCTCTGACCATTTATTTGTGTGATGATAGTTTTATACAAATAAAGTAATTATGATATTTCTCAAACTGCTTTAAATGCTACTGCAATTTAAGGAGCAGAAATTTAAGAGCGCTTTTGTTTATATCCTAGTTACTGGCTTAATTGACGATTATATACAGTATCACAGCAATTACTATTGACCATTATACCTATGATGAGAACACCACTCTCCACAAATATACCAAGATTTCAGAATTCCCATTCACGAAAGATGTAAAACTATAATGACCATAATTAAAGAAAAAGAAAACATAATAAAGACCCATACTGGCAAATAATTTAAAATGTGTAATAATAAAATTGTGATAAAACTCAATATCTAAAAGCTGGTTACTAATGAATTTTTAGAATAAAAAAATTAACGTTCTTTTTATTGAAATATCATAATACAAATATGTTCAGGTCTTAGAATATCAAGAATGTATGACTATCTTTTGATATTCTTATCGTAGCTTAAAGATGAATTGATTTATGACAAATTAATCTATAATCTTTATTGCAAACAAATTTCTCAGTTATTACAATTATAATCAATAAATAAATTCTTGAGCAATAAAATAAACTGCATCATTTTCAAAAATTCATCAAATCTAAATTAGCAGATAATAAAGAAAATAAGAATAGAAGTAAATAATCAAATTTTGCAACAAATTGATTTAAATACTATAAGACAAAATTCTCTTTCTTTACTTTTTAAATATAATTATTTAATTCATTACTGTTCTTGTTCCAATTTGAAGATTCTTATTCTTGGCTGATTTCATCATGTGGTTGTGTGGTCACAAAAGTGCTTTATCACAGGGGTGCCAAGACAATAAAATTATTTTTTTACTAATCACTTCATTGTTAGAAATATATTCTGAATAAATATTTTTTATTTAAATATGAAAGGAATACTTCTTTGCTTAAACTTATTGTGACAATTGCCTGAGCCTATCATTGTGCTAAACCAAACAAGCCAATACTATTTTATTGCAATAATTAATAAAAACTTATATGTAAATGTTTAGATTTTCAAATCACTTTATTGTTTAGAAACATGTTCTGATTGTAAATATTTTTTATTTAAATATACGATGAATATTTCTTAACTTAGATTTATTGTGACAATTAGTCAAGGTTTGAAATATACTAAATATATACTTTACTTAGCTCGCGAGTCACATGTGGCTCGCGTAACTGTTTAATGTGGCTCGAATTGCACTCTTCAAAAAAATTGATAAAATATTTTATGTTCCTTGATGGCACATGCACACACTAAAAAATAAACATTTTTACAATACAAACAATAACGATATGCAGTGTCAGGTTTCACATTAAATAAAATATATTTTTCCTGTAATTGTAATTTATATGTATGTTACCAAATTTTTAATAAATAAAATGTATTTACATTTTTTTTTCTTTTTAACATATTACACCATTTTTTTTTTTTTTTGCTGTACACGTTTGGTTTGGTGCTATATATATATATATATTGTGTTTAGTGCTCTTGTATATATTGTTGTTTTTATCGAGAAAGATCCTTGTAGACGTTTGGTTTGGTGCTGTATATATATTGTGTTTAGTGCTGGAAATAGTTTTTATCGAGATAGATCCATGTACACGTATATATTTTGCTGTATATATCGATGTTTAGTGCTGTAAACAGTTGTTTTTATCCGTGTACACGTATATATTTTGCTGTATATATATATATATTGATGTTTAGTGCTGTAAATAGTTGTTTTTATCGAGATAGATTCGTGTACACATATATATTTTGCTGTATATATTGATGTTTTCATCGAGAAAGATCCGTGTACACGTTATTTTGGCCACATTAGAAACGGCGGATTGATACCAATGTGAATAGGCCATCCCCCCCCCACCTATCTCCCTACATTGCAGGTTTAGTACCCAAGTACCATGTTTATAAATGTAATACGAAAAATGTAATATATAATTGTGGCTCCCCAAATTTTTTTAAATTCTCAACTGGCTCGCGTCAAGTTAAAGGTTGGGCACCACTGCACTAAACCTAACAGGCTGACCCCCTTTCATCACTATAATTAATAAAATTTATATGTAAATGAAAATGTTTAGATTTTTCAATCACTTTTATTTAAATATCTTCATTTATATAAAAAGTAACACATTACTATTAATAATTTATTTAAAAATAAAACTTATTTTAAAAATATTTCTTCATAATTACAGTAACTCTGTATGTGGTGAAATTATCTTTATCAATGACATTTTATAGAGCTCATATGTCTTATTCAGTTTAGAGTAGTGGTGAAGTGGCTGACTCTGGAATGTGGGATCCTAGAATCCAATTCCACTACTATTTTGTACAAAATATTTTTAATAACAATATTATCTTTCTATTTTTTTAATGTCATATTATCTTTTCATATGTTTTATTAAATAGCTTTTCTGATTTTTGATAATGGTATTATCTTTTTTTAATGCCATATTATATTTTTATACCTTTTGCTAAACAGCTTTTCCTTGAATGTGAACTCGGGTATGTTCCCTAGCTAAAAACTTATAACTGATACATAATCCACATTACAGAGAAATTTAAGGAAAACAGAATGATTAAAAAACATAATTTTTAGAAAGATATTATGGCATGCCAAAATATTTAATTCTTAACAAATTTTATTATTTAATGCAATTCTCTTGATTATAATAAAACTCCTATATGATTGCATTATTGACAAAATCTAAAAAATGTAATTAGTGGAACAAGCTAGGTGTTTAATTTTTTTTATAGTTATTTATCCAACATAACCTATGAATAAATAAAATAAAGTGCAAGATATTCTAATAGCTTTTGAAAATTTAAAATTTCCTTCCTAAAATAAATCCTGGCTAAATCCCTAATTGTCAAACTATATAATAAAGTATAATATATATAATATGACTTCATTAGTAATAAATGTTAAAAAATTAAATAATAAAGTAATGTAAATATTTTATTATTGATCAAAAACAAGAAAACCTACTTTTATTAACAGAAAATAAAGTTATGTATGAGGTTCTGAATTAAAAGTAACTAATGGATTTATAAAATAACTATTTTTAACAAGATGATGTTAATGGAATGAAAGAGTTATATAAGCCAAATTGACCTTGTTTGGTAGTTCTAATGAAATATAAGTTACATCAAAAACAATATAAGTATAAAAATTTAAAATATCAGATTATATATATATGTAACTCATAGTTATTAATAGTGAAATAACACACACATAAATTTAATAGTGTAAATATTTTATTATTGAAAGAAGATAAGATTATGCCTGAGAGATTTAGAATGGATTTTCAAACAAACAAAAACTATTTTAAACTAATTATTGAAATGTAAGTTAAAGTTGATTTAAATATTGATAAAGAAGACTAAGCTTTTACAATTATTGTACTTTTAAAAAGATAATAGAGACAAGTTGGACTCTCTTTTTTCCTTGCTATGTGGGATGGAGCTCCAGAGAATCATACATTGGCTATAGATATTTTAAATAAGAAGATAAGGGATCTACAAATAATATTTATATAATATCAGAGCTGGCTTAAGAAGAGGAGAGGGACAATGCAATCTTTTCATTGGTGGTGGTGGGAGGGGTTTTTCTAAATATGATAAAAATCAAATATTAAAAAAATTCTTATTTGCAAATATTTCACATCTCTACTATTAATTTCATGAATTGTTCAAAAAATATAAAAACTTTAAAAAAAAAAAAAAAATTAGAAATTTCAAATTGACTAAATAAATATTTTTGTTTTAAAATATTATTTAATTATTGTTTCAAAAATTATTTTTTTAAAATATTAATTTGTTTTATTTTAGAATGTGTTTTAATCTCTGGGTTTATTTTATAAAAATAAATGAAAAAAAAAAATACAACTAAGTTATTTACCAGACATGTTAAATGACTAACACCATATTTTCAAGTTTTTCTTGTGAAAACACTGGCAAAACTTTTCATTTAGAAATTTTATTTCATAAAATCAAAGGGGAGGAGTCACTAAAATTTACCTTGCACAAAGACACAGCTTACCTATGTAATGGCACTGTCATTCTGTTTCAAAGATAATATGAACATAAAATGTTTGTTGATTTTGCATGAATATTTCTTACATAATTTAAATAATTGTATATGTGTTAATTTGTATATAGTTGTAATTTAGAAAATGGATTTATGCCATCAACTTGATAAGATCGTTAGCAGGACTTATTAATCATTAAACTAGTAGTGTTAATTAGCAGACTTTTCTAACAATCTCTCCTCTGTAATCTATGCTTTGTGATTAAAATAAGTTCTCTAGAATTCTAAGCTTTAATTCCTTGCAAGTGCCCTCTGTTTGCTCACACAAAAAAAACTCAAATGATTATTTCTTTTATATTTGATAAATTATTTATTAATCGTATTGTCTTCCAGACATTTAAAAGAATTGTTTTGACTATGCAATAATGTTTTTATTTTAATTCTAAACAGACCGTAATTAACTGCTACACATGTTCTGCATGGTCATAATAAACCAAAGTTGTTTTGTTGAATTACCTTCCCATTAGCCACGTTAATTATAGGATAAAATTTAATT
This sequence comes from Epiperipatus broadwayi, assembly GCA_028023455.1. Classification (NCBI taxonomy): domain Eukaryota; kingdom Metazoa; phylum Onychophora; class Udeonychophora; order Euonychophora; family Peripatidae; genus Epiperipatus; species Epiperipatus broadwayi. The sequence continues at coordinate 5,245,984 of JAQFVV010006229.1, read as the reverse complement.
AACTTGTCATTATTTAAGAAAGAAAAACAAACATGTTTTCTAACTTAAAAAAAAAAAATTAAAATTATTGTGCTTTTTTTCTTAATTATTAAATAAAATAAATAAAAAATATTTACATAAAGCATATATTATATATAGTTAAGAAAAACTAATTTAATACAACTTTTAAATATTTTTTATTTATTCTCCCAATTATCTACACCTCATTTAATTAAGCGTCTATGAGGATTCTTCTTCAATAGTTATAACTTTCTATTCTTTTTTTTTTTTTGATGGAATTTACATATGAATACAAAAATGCTCTAACAAATTATTAAAATTAAATAATTTATTTAAATCATCAAGTTTTTTTATTAATTATCATTTAAATAATATGGTTTCACTTGTTATTTTCATTTAAGTTAGAAGACAATTTTAGAGAGTCAAAAATTTGTGTGTAATGTTATAATTTAGTTTGGAACTAATTGTTCCACACTACCAGACTTCATCTTGATGAATTATTATTTAATGACATTGTTATGAAAACATACAATAAAACTATAAATGTGATTTTTGGTGGAATTATATGATATAATCACAGCAGGACTATCAGGATGAGGTTCCTAGTCTCTCAAAATAAAGAATCACTATGTAGTATTGGATACTATGGAACAATTCATATCTTCAAAACGAAATGATTTTCAATTAGGTAATACAATAAAATTATTTCACATTTGGAGGTATTAAAATTAAAAATGGAGATCATCAGCACAATGGTAATGTTATTGCACTTCAGGAAACTCATCATTCTTTTAATAATTCATATCTTTTTAAACATTTGTAGATTTGCATTGATTATTGATAGAATGCATTCTAAACATGGTTTGGCAACTTTTGTTTCAAACCTTATAAAAGAAAACAATTTCTATTGAAGAAAATAGTTTCAAACTATATTTCAATTACCATTCAGATAAATAATTTTTATATATACAATATTTCCTAAACCTCCAATAGAAACTAACCCTATCTTTCTTTTCTAAATCTTTCTAAATTTTCTGTATCTTTAGAAGATTTCACTTTTCATAGTTGCCTTTGAAGATATGCAAATGAGGAATAAGATTACCAACTTTTAAAATGAATAGATTTGAACAACATGCATTTACTTTATAAGATCAATAAGAAGGAACATATTATTTAGGAAAATGGAAACAGAATCTGCCTCTGTTTCATATTTGTTCCAACAAAAAGTGGTTCACCATTATCAGTGGACTTACTGATATCGAATCATTTTCCCTATAGCCATTATAAACCAAATCTAATCACTCTTGGAATTTAAAATTCCTGTACTTGAAAATTAACTTGTTCCAATATTAAATTTCAAAAATCTGATTGGAGTTAATGTGCGAGATATTTTTATTGGAGTATAAACAGAATCTTTCCAATTCCCCCTTTTTTATAATAGGTTTAACAAATATACAATAACAGCAGCAACAGGACTGACTTGTCAAGAATACTGAAACAATTCATATGAAATAGAAAAAAACTAGTGGTACTCTTTATGACTAATATTTATATACCAAAGATTTGAAAATTGTTGACAAACTTATTAATTCACTGAATGAAGTGAGAAATGGCAAAAAAAAAAAAGACCATGAAAAAACAAAACTTTGCAAAACTTAGTCAAAAAGTCTGAACATTTTTAAGTAAGCCTCATGGTTGTAAAAGCACCTGTAAAAGAACTACTACCATCACTGTTAATAAGATTTCCAATCTTATATATTAGACTTCTAAACCCAAGATTGATAGAATATCATTAGAATAGTAATGTAAGCTTCTTTTTCAGTGATCCTTTAATAGCAATCCCATAAAATCAGAAGATATCGGTGAATTTCAAATTGTATTTGATTTAATCCAGACTGAATACTGTAGATAGCATACTTCCAGAATTTCTAAAAAATATAAGAACTAGAACAAAGCTTGGCAAAAGTATTTAACAATATATTGATATAGAAACTATGCCAAAAAACTATTCTTATAACGAAGTAAGTTCCAAGTATGAGCCAAAAAATCATCACCCAAATCAATGTGTTCCCTACAAGCTTTAAAAAAATCATATTAACATGAATTTTGACAAAAGATGAGAACCATCTATTTACAGATGGCTTTAAGCCAGAAAGTATCTATTATGAACAAGTTTTATCTTGTTAAGATTTTGAAAGTAAATTTAAAAAACTTGATTTAAATTCAGCTTGAGTTTTTGAAAAAATGATCTAAAAGTAAATAAATTCTTTAAATACAGTAAAACCATCAACTTGAATTATAAGTCTGTTTAAAAAAATTGTCTTCTAAAAATGAATGAAATCTTTAAATGCAAGAAAATCATCAACTTGAATTTTTCCAGTGACACTAAACAGCACTCATAGTTGATAAATTTTTTTACAGAATTGTCTACTATAGATTTGGTTTTATTTATCAGTTATCATTCATGTACGATAAAGGCAAGATTATGACTTCTCAAAAAAAAAGATATTATCTGAAATGGAAAAGTTCCTCAATAAGAATATGAATACTTTGGAAATATTTTTCAAAGATTGGGATCTCATTTTTAATCCAATAAAAAAGTATTGCTCATATTTTCATCTAAATAATAGAAAAACATCTCATAATCTGAATATAATCTTTTGCAACAATAGACTGAAACATAATGCTACATAAGCTAGTAAATTTAGATCATAACTTATTTTTCTCATTGATCCAAAATTAGATCTAAAATAATTTCTAGATATGATCTATTTGAAAAACTCACTTAATGCAAGCACTTTACAGATAGCTTCTGTTGTACTAGCATATTCTACACATGTATACGGTGCTCTTCTTGGAGAAAGGTTAATTAATAAATACTATCATGAGAAATCTTACTGGTACACTTAAGTCTAATTCCTTGGAATGGCTTCCTGTTTTTTCAGACTTGCCTCACTCAAGTTTTTCTTTCTGAATGTTCAACAAAGAATCTACAACCAAGGAATTATTACATAAAAATGAACTTCCATGTGGTTCCAAACAAATTTCTTTTTCCAGATCCAAAGACTAAAGCCAGATGAATTTGACCTTCCTAGACATTAACGCAATCATATCAACAGATTCTGCATAACTTATGGTCTTTATGCTCATCTGCTTCAAAAATAAAATTTAACAATCATTGCTCTATGCATGTGTGGATGAACAGAGACCATGAATGACATTATTAATGAGTGTCAACTTAATAAAGCTATTACTTATTCTATCTCCTGAAAGTAATTCCTACAAGTTACCTTATCACATTTTGTTAATAGTTGTCTAATAAATAAATAAAAATGATAAACAAATATTTCATTTCAAGCAGCATTCACATACTGCTTGATAGACTTTATTTATCTTGCTGTGAAATAATTAAAAACTTTTACTAATATTCAGTTTTTAATTGGAGAGTATATCTTTTTTATAATTTTCCTCAATAAATACATATCTGCATTTTTTGTTTATAACCCCCCCCCTCCACCATTACCACACATACCACAAAATATTAATTTTTAAATAAAATTTGTCTTAATGTTATATCTTATAACATTTTACTTATCTGATAATCAATTACAAAAACTTTCATGGATGTAAATAAAACCATTTATCATTAAATTCATTTAAACAAGCAACTGTTATATAAATCCAATGAAGGGAAAATACATTAATAAATTATAACCTATATATACTATATGAGCTGTTTCTTTTGTATATGCATTACAATTTAAAGTATATAAAGAAAATTGCAATCATTCTCAATAACTTTGTTTTTAATGTGCTTCCATAAAGTCATTTCATTGAAATTCACTATACCATGCAATTAATCACTAATTATAGCGACTATGAAATATTAGATAATGACCTACCAATAAAAAATCAGCAGTTTAACTGATAACCAAAATAAAGTCATTCCTTAATTTTGCAAAGTTTTCTTATGACAAACTGTACTAAAACTAATGTATCTCATATTTTGCTTTTCCTTCATTTGGTTATCTAAACTGTGACATCCTATCAGTACTTTTGATTTCTAAAGCAACACATCACATGATCATCATTTATCAAAAATACAGACCATCTTGGTTTACTGGAAAACTCACAAGTCCCTGAAAAACATACTGATTAGACTTACAATTACATTTTTAGGCTCTTATGGAGTAATCTTAAAATGTTTCCAGTGCATAAAATCGATAGGGAGCCATATGTCATTTTTACATAATGAAATGAGCAAAATAATAGCCCTAATTACAACTATTTGAATTGCCATAGATATATCTTACTATGAAATACATTAATTTTAATTTGTTAAACACACTAAAAGTACACTGGAGTCTGCATTGTCAAGATTCCAGTAAATAAATATATTATTTTGCCCTATAATAAGGATAACCAAAGTTAATATAATGAAAATAAACTTTGGCCAATTATTCCTTTTATTTATTAACATATACATTTTCATTAGATAAGAGAGTTTATTGCTATAACTTCTCCGTATGTGTACTTTATTTAAAAACAGTGCAAACTATGCATGAGGGTCAAAACAAAACTGAAAATATTGGTAAAATTGTGGGTACTGATTTAATATATGCTCATGATAATTTTGAATTCTAAGAACTGCCCAAAATCCCCATTGACACATCCATTATCAACACGATATGACCAAAATTAAAATACAAACGTAGCAATTTTCATCGATAATTTAAAAATAAAAACGCAAGTTTCGTACACTTGTTTTTTTTTAATTACGTATATTATTATTATTGCATTTAAACTGAGTGATAATTTTAAATTCAAGCAAATATTTGTAAAAAAAAAAATTCTACTTTTAATTAACATAATAATAATTATCTCTTGAAATTGAAGAGAAAGTGAATAAATAGCTATTGACAAGAAAAAGAATCATTATGTATATGATGGAAAAAGAATGAACTGAACAAAAAAAAAAAGGAAAGAACTTAACCGATGTTCTTATAAAACAGAGTAATTTGTTAAAAAGAAAATTAAAATGGAAAGGGTATAATATATTTTTTTAATTTCCATTACTCGAATATACAGTATATATATTGTAAGAAAATTCGAATCTAGTATTCAGAAGAACACTTTCATTAACAGAAATTAAATATTTGCACATATACTTATTTATTCGCTAATATTCATTATAATAACGATTTTTTACATTTTAAACATTTCTCAAAAATATAAACGAAATGGCTAGAAAAAGAAGAAAAAAAGAGTATTATGAATGATTTTCTTGAAACACATTGATGTACTATACATATTTCAGTTTTGTAAAATCTTTGTGTACGATGTATACAATATATAATATCATTTTTCGTTTTTTTTTTTCTGCTTTCAAGAAATGAGATAATTGTTTAAAGAAAGGCAAAGTTCTATCTATTCTGCTCATCAATCCAAAAAGTTGCTAAGCGTATCTCTCTCTCTCTTAACAGTAAAGTATGCGGGAGCCCTAGTGATATGCTTGACTGAGAAACAGAGATCAAGACTGAGATTAGAATAGTGCTGAAAAGCAAAGCGAGAGATGAAAACATTTGCCAAAAAGATATAATAATGGTTTGTCATTTCTATCAGAACACTCAATAGATGCAAAGAGTAACTACGTTATTTTCAGACAGTAAGGCACCTCAAATTGATAGTATCAAGTTAATTTTTTTTTGGCTTATTTCAGTCATCATTTCTTTTTCTCAATACAAAAGAAAAGTTTTTCCTTTTAGCAAGACGAAATGGCCACAATGATAAAAATATAAAGCTTTTAAATTTTCACAAATGAAGGCAAATAAACAAATCAGAATAAAATCGGAATTAGAGTTCTGCATCTTCTCAAAAAAAAAAAAGGGGGGGGGGGGTGAAAAAAGAAAAAATAGAAACAACACTAAAACTAATTTATCAAAATAATAATTAATGTATTGTGATTTAAAGTTATTTCCTGTAATACATTTACGTAGTGTATATTCTGAAAAAAACAAAACAACAACCAACCACATATATCGCAATGTTACTTCGAAAATATATAAATTATTAAAAAAAATTTGCTTATAAAATTTAAGTTCATGTAAGTGGTATTTATCCATTAAATACATTAAAAACATAAAGAAACAAAATATTAAAGAAAAAAAGATGTTTATCTCAACTATAAAATATTTACACATATAGATAGGATTTTGTTCACTTTAAAAACTCAAAATCACCAGCATCCAAACATGGAATTAATAAGAAAAAAAAGATAGAAAGACAAAATAATAAATCACTATACAAATCAATATGTGAACCACGTTCACATATTTTTTTTTCTCATGTATCAGAGCATTGGCCGGGAAGCGAACCCGCTAATCCGGGACAACTGCTTGTAAAGCAGCTATCGCTGACCTCTCGACCACCTATGCTTGACCACGCTCACATATTGCCAATGCTTTCTTTCAATTTAAAGACATCATTTCCATTATGTTTTATTTTCAGCCAAACCTTACAAATAAAAGTGAATTATATTGACACTTCTTTGTAGTATCTAAGAGAATCTTTCTAATGGAAACAGAGTTGGTCTTTAAAAAACCAACTCAAACTCACCATAAAATACTTTTTTTTAGAAAATGTGTTTTAAAAAATGAGCAAATTTTTAATCATCTCTTACATTATTTTTTATATCTTTTTAATGTACTATCAGTCTTTTAAAATAGATTAATTTCTTTTTAATATTCAATATAAAATGTGCAATTTTGAAAAAAAAAAAAGTTTCTGTTGTTTACAGCTATACAGGTGATAGTAGGAAATTAAAAAAAAACTGACATTAAGAAATATCTATAATAAAAATACAAGTACAAATTTTCAATAATTATTTCTATTTAAATGTATATTGTCTATATTAAACTTAATGGTATAAGAAAGGACTTGAACTCAGTCTTTCAAGTTCCCTACAACGATCCACTCTATCTCATACAACCGATACACATGACCACATGCATGTGAAAAAAATTAATGATCTCCAATATACATATTTCATGCTTAATCAGCACTTGTCAGTTGGTCGAGATCACCATTTTAGCACACATATATACAATCAGTACTCAGTTTATAATAAGATAGCAAATCTTCAAACTTTAATGGAGAAGCTTCAATTTCCACCCTCCAACTCTTCAGTTATCCAAATCTGTGATGCTTGTCTACTAAAGTTTGAAGATTTGCTATCTTAATATAAACTGAGCAGATTGTATACATGTGTGGAAGATGGTGATATGGACCAACTGACGAGCATTGATTCAGCATGAAATACATACATTGGAGATCTTTTATCTTTTTCACATGTATGTGTCATGTGCATCAGTTGTATAAGATAGAGTGGATTGTTGAAGGGAACTTGAAAGTCTGTGATCAAGTCCTTTCTAATTACAACAATTATTTCTGTATATCCATAAAAAATAACATATTTTATATACATATAAATGGAATGATCATGAGTTATTTTTACAATTTAAATTTATTTGAAAATTTTACATTTATGTATAAGTGAAGGAAGAATCATTCATTTAGAATAATTATCAAAATTTATAAGTGTTGGGTAGAAAATTTATGATCATTCCACATGATTTTTCGAACATATAATTGTAACTATAACCTTTAACTTAGGCAAATACTTCAGCTAATATACTTGTGAATCACAATCAAAGTGCACAAAACTGTAATTATATGTCTCTTTTAAGAATCTCAGTATGATAGTGTAATGGTCAGGAAGTATAGTTGCTTTAACCCAACCCAGAGACATAGGTAAAGGGGTTCAAACCTCACCCATCCCTCTAAATCATATCTAAGTGACTCACTCCCTTAACTTCACAAGAGTTAATTTTTTTAATGCAGCCAGATGGTCAGATAGAGACAAGACTCTTTGAAATCCTAGACAAAGTACTGATCAAGTTTTTACATATAGAATAATGGATATCAACTTTGTTACTAATATAAATTATAGCGTATTGTTAGTATATGACTATGTATATTTCTTCTAATGTAATTATTTACAAATAATTTGAGAAAGTACCCACGTAGGTACATAAGATTCAATTGTACTTACATATTTTTGAAATACAAGAAAAGCAAAACATTTGAGATACATTATTAAACCAAGAGATGAATTTAATTAGGCAGAGAAGAGGTGCGGAAATTAATCTATGATGGGAGAACATGGTAAAGTTAACATGTCTGAATTAGCTAAACAAACTAGAGACTGACTTAAACATAGCCTCATTTATAGTAAATTCCAACAAATCTTTAACAATAGATTTGCATAGCAATGCACAGATCATATATCAATATGCATAATAATAAAACAAAAGGGGTAAGATTGAGTATTGTACTCAGTGATATATATATATAAATGTGTGAGTCTACATTATAGTAAAATCTTCATTACTTCACCAATTTGATTAATGGCTAGCTATTTCACCTCTAATTGATTATTAGAGAAAGAAACCTGTTCACCTAAACATGACCCAGGTTCAAGAACAAAGTGTTTTGTGATAGCTTAGTGTCAATTTCTCCTTGCTGTCCCTTTGACAGGATTCACTATTGCAGGCAACTGATATATACAGTATTCACAAGCTGGCTGGATGAAGTAATTTGAAAAAAATAAAAGAATGTAGAGACACGATCTAATCACTAAGTAACACAGTATTGAGAATATGTTCAAATGACCAATAATACTAAAGCCTTATTAACATTAATATATATAGATATACGATCCATGTATGTTACCATGCTAAAATCCATTATACAATAATAAAACCCCTCTCACTTCAAAGTCATTAAATAAACTTATATGCAGGTATTATACCAGCATTTATTCTTAGCCTGATTACTCAATAATTATTATTTAACTAATTTATGCACATAGATTTGATGAATATTGAATAGATAATTATATGAAAAAGATCGCACTATACCCCTCTATTATAAATACTAAATAACAGAAGCTTATATAGCATGTCTTCTAAGGCTTAATTATTTAATAAGCATATCTGGTTGATTAAGTCTACATATATAAAAATAACAATTGTGAAATATTTTTATAAAAACAATCAATAAATTAAATAGACGCATATATACGATATGAACATCTTTCTTAGTGTAATTATAAAATGAATTAAGAGTTTAGTTAAACTCAATGGTAATGTATTCTCCTTCTCTCTCTTTTAAAACCAGAATAACTTTTACAAACTATTTAGAAATATTTTCTGCTTCATACAGTGGGTTGTGGGAAAATCAAAAAAAAGTTTTAACTTATTTTAAATTTAATCAATGTAACAGTCATATTTAATTATTCACACAACAAAATCTAGAGTCCAGGCAAATACACCAAAGCTGATCTAGATGAAATGGAGACACCTCGAATCTGACCATACTTCAACTTATTTACCAGCACTCCATGACTTAATACCCTATGAATGACATTTATGAAGGTTCACTCTGTCTCAATTTCTTCAACAATCTGACTGAGCAAAGGAAGAAGCATGAGACTCCGGAAAAAATTAATAACTTAACTATAATTAAAGACTACATGAACTACTTAACACGCTATGATTTAAATAGGAAATGCATAATGTATTATTAATAATAAAGAGTTTGAATGATTGGAGTGGATTGCAAGAAATAACATTAACGCTTAGTTCACTTCTCGGAATTACTTAGTTTTTGACCATTTCACCCCCTGGTGAATTTTTTGTAAGTATTTTATGTTAAAATGTGTATATTACCATATATTTTTTATAAAATTTTCGCTAAAAAAATTACACTAGATGGCGGGAAATTAAAAAATCCCACTCTTATAATAGATATAAACCCCACCCTCACATGTTCAGCCATTGTCTGTTGTCAAGGCTGTAAAATGTTTGGCATTTTACGATATTGTTCAAACTAATAATCAGCATTTAGCTAATGCACATGCGCTTTGTGGACTTTAACAATAAATGAATACTCTCATTTCTCAAATATGTTTGGGTTGAAAGAATCGGTGGATTCATTCTATTCTTTCACAAAAATTTTTATCTTGTATTTGAAAAATGAGAGTATTCATTTATTGTTAAAATCCACAAAGCGCATTGCATTAGCTTAATGCTGATTATTAGTTTATTACAATTCAAAAACATCGCGCTATATAAAATAAATATCTCATTTAGATATTGTTTAAAGAAAATAGTTCCAATGACCAAAAACATGTTTATTTGCAAATTTATTACTGTTTTAGATATTTTTTTTACAATAATTTACACTATACTTATTAGATATCAATAAATATAAATTATTAATAACTTATTTTGACTCGAAATACTTTATTTTCAAAAATATAACATTATGTTAGCGGCGAATGTAAATATGGCCTGAAGCAATTTACAAGATTAGCTTCTACATAAGCAATCTACTTATGAATATGAAAATATCACAATTTTGCAATAAATATTCAAAAAATTTAAACCTTTAAAGCATAATTCGCTAGTTAAAAGAGAAATAAATAAAATTTCGTTAGGATTTTTAAAAATAATAAGATGTAACAAATACTTCATTGATTTTGTAAACTGAAAATAATCTTTCTAGAAACAATGACATGCAAACTCTTTGTTTTGATTACGATCTCATTTTTTTAATATTTACAGAAACAAAATGTGAATCTTTAAAATTTATTTCAGTAGTAAACAAAAATATATATCAAATGAAGTCAATTTTATTATTTTCTGATAAGTAATAATCATTAAATCATATATTTTACGTTGATTTGTGAGACAAAAAACATCAGAAAATGTTGAAATGTGAGTCTTTAAACAAATGGTAATTTTAAATATATTTAATAAAATAATGATTAAATAAGTTAATTAAAATAAAAAATATATAATTATTGAGCATTGGGTGAATGGATTACACATGCAGGTGTTACAGCAATGATGAGATAAAATGATAATGACAGTTATCTCATCTTGATATGCAATTTAATTTATACAGTTATCAGTGGTCTATGGATCATGCCTAATGTGATGATATGTCAAGATATTCTTTAGGTTTGCTAATAGTAAGTTCAACATGTACCAGGTCAACACAGATGTAGAACATAAAGCTATTTATTTTAATATATTACCCACATAAATTAATATTCTCAAAATACAGATGTGTTAGGTAAAACCAGATCCCAAGTTCAGGCTAATGCTGAGAGTTTATTGATATGGAGAGAGAAGAACTGGTGGTCCTTAGATTTGGTGTCTGAAAACTATGGCACTAAAATATTAAAATTAAAGATTGAGATGTGACTGTGTAATTAATCATGGGCTTCTGTATCTAGAACTAGGTGCCCTTGGACCAGATGGCTTGCTAGCATAATAAAGAACATTTCTAGTTCGGGAAGTCAGTTAAGTTTTCAATACTGTTCTGGATCTTCATGTTCCATTTCTAAAAGATAGCCATCCAAATGAAAGAATGGGGTGGCCTGACACTGGAAATCCATTTCTTTCACAAGGCATAGAAAAATGTTAGTGCATGATTGGTGCTTAATAAAAACACACTTATAATGCTTAATAATAATACTAATATGTATATAAAATAATTAAATAATGCACCTAAATGTATGTTTCTGTCAGCTGAAACTCGACCCAGCTCTTAAGATAGCATATAGTAATTACGCTAAGAAAGGGTTAATATTCATTTTTACTATTATCTGATCTTTATGTATTTATTTTCTATTTGCCAACTTCTATTTTATTTAAATACAAATATATTATATATACTTTTAAGCTAGATGTAATTAGAGAGGATTTGAATCCAGACTTTCAAACTCCTTTTAGTCATCCACTCCATCTTATACAATCAATACACATGAGTACATACATGCGAAAGAGATAAATGATCAGTTGGTCTAGATCACCATTTCCCATATATATATATAAAATCAGTGCTCAGTTTCTATTAAGATAACAAATTATCAAACTTTAATAGACAAGCTTCAATCTTCTCCACTTACCAACTCTTCAATCATTCATATCACTAATAATCTTATGATGGGTTCTTGTTTGCAAATTTTGTTGTCATAACCATGTTGACCATAAGTATTAAAATGGGCTTAAGGTCCTGCATATGAGGGATCAGAATGACTTCCATTAAATTTTGAAGATTTTCTATCTTAGTATAAATTGAGCACTGATTGTATATATATGTGGGAGATGTTCTGGACCAACTAATGAGTGGTGGTTCAGCACAAAATACTTATATTGGAAATTATTTATCTGTTTCACATATATGTAGTCATGTGTAATGGTTATATAAGCGAGGAGTGGATGGCTAAAGGGAGCTTGAAAGTCTAGGTTCATATTTCCTCTAATAACAACTATTTTACAATCACATTTATAACTAGATATCCCTTCACTAATTTTTTATCAAACTTGTTTTTAAATATTAGACAATCATTTAGACTTCATTTTGTATTCCCATTTACATTCATTTATACATCCATGTAATCGGGAACTTTTCTAAAACTACAAAATACTATTTCTTTCATTCTCATAATGCTTTTATTCCTATCTCTTAAACGAAATAAAAGAATAGTATATTTACGCATTAACAATATAGATTGATATTTTTTTCAATAATGTAATCCATCATAAATGGCGTAAAATTCATTTCAAACTTCTCAACAAAAATTAAATACAAATAACTTCTTTAATATTAGAGCTGATAATGCAATTAAAAAAAACAACATTATTGCTTGTAAAAACGTATTTTAGTATGGGAATACTTTATACACAAACAAATTGAATAGGGAATTTCCTTTACCAAATACATTTCAGTTTTATAATTCAAATTTATTAAATAAATGTTATGAACTATTTTAATATAAAAAATATATGCGGAATTCGAACTCAGACTTTCACACAACCCTCAACTCTCCATGCCATCTCATATTGCTGACCCATCTGATCACACATATGTTGAAAAGATAAATAATCACCAATATTGATATTTCGTGCTAAACCAGCACTCATCAGTTGGTCCAGGTTACCATCTCCACACATATATACAATCAGACTCTTTAGCCTTCCATTTCATTGAAAATCTGATGGCAGAACGTTCAAAGCCCATGCTAGTGCCAAGGTTGTCATCCTACCCATGTTGACATCTAGTCATTCTGACCCCTCATGTACAGGAGAATATGAGATGGCATGGAGTTGAGGGTCGTGTGAAAGTCTGAGTTCGAATACCGCATACAGTATATATATATGCAGCTTTAAGCCTGTGTGTATTAATTTAATATAAAGAGTAAATAATATTTTCATTTGTTGTTTTAGTTTATCTAAATTTATAAGAATATACTTTTTCTTTTCAAAAATTGTCAAAATGACTTTCAAAGTAGGACTTATAAAATCTATTCCATATATAAAAAATAATTCTTATTTTTTAAAATTTGAACTCTAAATGTTTGTTACAGCATGGTTATGTCAATAGCTACATATACACATATATTTATATATATTGTATATGTGTGTCAATATTAATTTGTGTTATTAAACTTTTTCTTTTAGATAACATAAATGTTTGATCTACTAAATGTTATTAATACTTTTTTTTAAAAAAAAAAAAAAGAGAGAATATTTTTATTTCCCACCTTTGATAAATTTTTATGAAAATCTAATAAGTTAATTGCATGGCATTTATAAAATTTACAAAATTTACATTTATTGTGCCTATAGGTTATTTTATACTGAGATAATACAATGTGCTGATATTAATGAAGACTTCTATGCATGTGAACCACATCTAGACCTAATTGTTATAAATTATCCTCGAGTCATAACATTCAGTTTATATCTAAAATTGAAAAACAGAGCTTTAAATTAACTGTGATTAATTTAAACTTACTTTCAATTATAAATAATTTAGTTCAGGAACTCTGACGGTGTGTTAATCTATGATTACAATTTATTGATTAACTAACGTTCATAATCAATTTTCGACAATTTTTGTTAAATCTATGTTTGTGCGTTTATATATATATATAAAGAATTTAAATGTAAAATAAACAATTATTGCCACTTGACAAATTTATTTAGTTCTGGTATCATCGTCATCATTTAAAAGCATTATCGATTCACTGCAATATGAAGAGCTCTCCAAGTTTTAGTAATTTCTCCAGCCCAGCTTCATTTCAGTGTCTTAATTCTTTCACTGATGTCAGTAATATCTATTTATTCTCTTATACAACTATTTCACTTTTTATCCCTTCTCTCAGTATATATTTCTCCAGTGTTTATTGAGTGGTCTGAAATCTCTGTGAATACATTGTATAATTATTAAGAATATGTAATATAGAGAGTGTACCAATAGCTCAAACAAGCTCTTAATTGATAAGTGCGGTGAGAGAAAATATTTAAAAATCTCTATCCAGAACATTTCTATCCCCAAACCAATTGGTTACGAGCATTTGACTCACCTCAGTGAGGAGCTAGAATATTCAGGTGAGGAGCTAGAATATTCAGACACTAGATCTAAAATATCAACTCAAAACCCAGCACTTATATTTACTACATAATATTTAAGTAGAAACTCTGAAATTTTCGGACATGGAAATGTTTTTAACTCCACCTATCTAATTTAAATAGCTGTATGAGACTGAACCACATTCAGATACCATATAAAGCCTTAGCATTGCCAAAGTCTTAAAGGTAAAGTTGTAATAATCAATAAAGCAAGTCATATATAGTGTGAGATTGCTTTTATGAGCTTGTATTTACAAATATGTAATATAGAGAGCATGCTGGGTTTTGAGTTGATATTTTAGATCTAGTGTCGGAATATTCTAGCTCCTCAGTGAGGTGAGCCAAAAGCTCGAAACCAATTGGTCTGGGGATAGGAATGTTCTGGATAGAGATTTTAAATATTTTCTCTTATCGCACTTATCAATTAAGAGCTTGTTTGAGCTATTGGTATGCTCTCTATATTACATATTTATAAATACAAGCTCATAAAAGCAAAGTCACGCTATATATGACTTGCTTTATTGATTATTAAATATTAAGAAATATATATACTAATTAAGGAAAATATATAAATAAATAAAAACAAAACAATTATTGTTCTACACAGTCACTTTAATATTTCAATCAGAAGACTGATTTTCATCAGAAATTACAGCAAAATGACTTCCTTCCAAACTTAAACATTAAAAATCATTTGCATATCTGATAACTTAATAAATTTCTATAGATTAATAATCTTTCTTAATCAATCGACCAATGATCCATTGTGATACATAAAGCAGTATTTTTTTGCAAAAAGAAAAAAAAAACTTGTTATCACACTTTACAAAAATAATAATTAATTAATTAAAAAAAAAGATACACACAACATATATTATAATGGTTGGGGAAGATGAAACACCGTATCTGATGTACAGGGTGCCACTAAGCTACTTGAACCTAGAATATTTATATAGTAGGCAGATATGTATTGTTAAGATCCAATTTTATTTTATTATTGACCATTAGCCAATGCCATTAACTCAAGGAGAAGCAGAGATTTAATATATAAATACTTATTTAAAATATTTCAATAAAGATTTAATAATAAAAAAATTAAATAAGCCACTCCCAATAATAACACACACACACACAAAAACATTTATTGATGCACATATATAAATTTAAATTTGAGGAATTAATTTATCTCACTTTAATATGTTATTTTAATTATAATTTAGTTAGAGTCCACACAGATGGACAGTTTATAAAAGTTTGTTTTATAATGTTGAGTATAGATAGGCTACATAGATTACTCAGTTAAAAACTTTTCAAAAACAATCATTCAACCTCAGGCCAAAGATTCGTAGCCAAACCAACGCTTGCTTCATGATATACAGACGCAACCAATGCAATATGAAGATGCTAGCATAAAACCATGCTGACAGGAATGTGCATCTGCAGCATGATATTATTTAAACAGAAATGATCCTCGCCCAGTATGCGAATGTGCATCTGTCTGGCGAAGGGAAATCATTTGGAATATATATATATTGAAGATGGTCTGTAATGATGAATTGTGGTCTTGGCCATCTTACTATTAATACCCAGAGCAAAAAAGAAAACAATGGTGTGGGAAAATACATCCATACCCATGGTCACATGATAACTACACCTTTGGGTCATGCCCTGTATGCTAATATGCTTCACATTACATTGATATAAACACCCATATATCCCTCCGCCAGCATTGACCCAACTACGAAACAAATTGTCTGAAATTAAACCCCTTTAAAATAAACATAAATGATTTAAATATGAAGTTATTAATTGAATTGCTTAGGAGAAATTTAGAATAAAGTAAACCCATTGACACTCATCATAAGGCACCACAATGACAACAATAACTTAAAATCCATATGCATGAGGTGCCATATTTACTGATATATATGAAGTGGCTGTGCATGTACAGGCATATTTATTTTACGCATATGAAAATCTTAAAAATATAACTAACATAAACATTAACAAATCTATACAGCCATCTATACCCAACTTAAATTTAATACAGTTTAAAAATTTAGTTAATAAATACAAAAATAAATAAAAACGAAAAATGGAAATGATTAGCAAACAATTGATTTAGAAATCTTTAAGTCAGATAAGAGTTCATATGTAGTAATGAGGTTTTAACTAATTGCAAGTATGTAAAAGTTTCTATTAGATAAAGGAGTTCATACTTTCCATGAGAGATCTGAAGTCTGTCGTGACCATGATGCATCACACTCATCCAATCGAAGTCTATTTAACATTTCTGGGAAGACCGGTCAGTTGTTTGCTGCCATTCAGTACTCATTAGTTTGAAGGCTGCCTCAGCTGATGTATAACAGGAAATTAAATCTATTGCAGACTCCTACATCGTGGAGACTGCAATACAGCTACAGTTCATATGTAGATTAATAGTCAGATTTTTTTTAACAATTGTATTATTATTTTGTCTTTTATACTTTTATAGCCTCTTATCAGAAATCCTACGGATCGATCTAACATAATGACACTAATCCTAATGTCCGGGTATTTTCCATTTTGGTCCGTGCGCTTGTTGCTGCTTCAGAGCAGGAAACAATCTTTAATTTTTAGCTATATCTCCTATCTGACCTTTTATTTAAGTGTCCCAAGGGCTAGTTTGCTTTAAAACAATCATTTTCATTTACTAAGATTAAACATGAGAGAAATTAACATTTATTTCTATTTTCAAAAATATTAATATTTATCTTTAGATCTTTACTTTTTTTTTTTTTACAAAAAAGTACTTTTAAATACATTTTTTTCTTAAAATAGTTTTAAAGTTTTCCATCTGTGCAATCTATATATGTTAAACACAACTCTTAATTTTCTTTTAGTTACAGCGTAATGCTGTGTTAAATATTACAGTTTACAAACATCGCGCTATAAAAAATGATTTATTTACATACATTTTTGTTTTTAATAAAACACTTTTTATTTGTAATCTTTTTTTCCCTTTAAGTATTAATTTTAAAATAATATAACGGCATATGTATACCGTTACAATATATAGGCAAAAAATGCATACAAAAATTCACGAGCACAAAAAATTGTGTATTTATATTAAATCTCATATATTTAAAGATATATATATATATTATTGGTTAATATATGAAAATAATGAATGAAAAATAATGCATTAGAATAATTCAAGTATACAAATGTCTATGTTTATGGTATCATGAAGATGTAAAGTCTTAAATTTATATATAAAAAAACTATCTAAGAAAAGAAGTAGTCAATTGAAAATTCTACCATCAGTTCCTAATTTTAATGATGATTTATTTAATATTAATCAAATACTACAAATACACTTTGCACATGTTAACTTTCACAGATTATTTAAAATCTATTTTTCCTAATCCACCTAAAGTTGTATATCTAAGACACAAAACACTCAAGGATAGACTTGTAAAAACAAATTTTATTACTAATTTTACATCAGAAAAAGATAGTTTTTCATATGGAAATAAAAGATGTCTTACATTCAAACCTATTATTGTTACAAACATGGTTCAAGGTAATACCATTAATGACTTTAAATGGTATATTCTCATCTATAACAATTGTAAAAGTATTAACTATTTAATAAATTGTAGCAGATGCTTGAGCCATTATTTAGGTAAATTGGCAAAAACTCTATGTATAAGAATAATTAATCGTGAATTTGACATTTTATATAAAAATAAAGACAACCACTTGCAAGTACTTTAATTTATTAGATAAGTGAATTGATGATTAAAGAGTGGTCAAATTACAGAATATTTTTTCCTCCATAAAAGAGATAAAATAGAAAGAAAGTTTTTTTATTTATAAACTTAAGACTTTATACCCTCATGGTATGAACATAAAAATAGGCATTATTACATCCTTAAATTACCTTTCATTCATTAATTATTTATGTTTAATATTTTATTTAATATGTAAACCAATAAGATATATATATATATATATCTTTATATATAAATTTGGGATTTAATATGAATACACATTTTTTTGTGCACATATTTTTTTGTATGTGTTTTTTGCACAGATATAGATATATATGGCAGTTTTTTTTTATTTGTTTATGATTTATTATTATTTTTGCAAAGTTTGATAAGAAAATAGTTGTTTTTTTTTCTTAAGAATATATCACAATGGATCACCAGTACACTAATTAGAAAGATTATTGATATATAACATTTATTACATTATCAGAAATTCAAATGATTTGTAATGTTTAAGTTTTGAAGGATTTCATTTTGCTGTAATTTCTGATGAAAACCAGTCTTCTAGTTGAAATATGAAAGTGGTTAGTAGAAACTAATGAACGTTTTATTTTTATATATAAATACAGTCAAATATATCCTATAACATGGTGATTTATCAAATTTTCAAGTAAAATTATATATATATATAAAGAAAAAGAGAAGCAATTTACAAATTTCAGCCCATTTCTGTTTTAAATCTTTATTTCTTATAGGAAATTAAATCTTACATAAAAATTATATGAAAAAAGTCTGTAGAAGTTAAAAAATTTTTGATTTTAAAAAAAAAAAGAGAAAAAGTTACATCTTAGCACTATTCACGTCTATAATCATTCTTTAACTTATATCTATAAGTCGGCTTCATTTAAATCCATATATTATTGAGTGAAATTCATCAAGCACTGATATAAAAATTACAATATCATTAAAAAAAAAATCAAAAATGCCTCAAATAATTCTATTTCTATTCAATCTTTTAAAGATTTTATTAGGAATAAACACAATTGATATTTTAAATTAACTTTACTTTATGAAAACAAGATATTTAAAGTATAATTAATAGAAGTCAATAATAATAATTCTGCAAATAAAACAAGTGAAATAAATAAATAAACAAAAATCTATAAACTTCTTAAAAATTATTAAAAAGGATGCTCCACATTATCACTGGTTCTCTCTCCAAGTTATCTGCAATCCAACTCTGAAATGTATTATGTAGCAACATAATTAAGCTTTTCACCACAAAAATTCTAACGCACTATTGGTTTGAATCATAAGTTGCAATGAGAAATATGAGTTTGTACCTTGTAGATCATTTTCAATGCTCTCACTGCAGTCATAAAATCTTACTTGCAACTCGTGGCTTCATTGCCATATATAGTTTGAATTATTTTAAATATTTCAGGTAGCAGTTTTTCCCAATTAAAAATAAACTTTAATGTTAGCATGTTACTCCATTATGGATTAAGATATGAAATATACAATCACATTTCATATTGTGATTTGTAATTTATACATGCTAGTGCCTTAAATTTCTTTTGTCATGATGCAAAATTATGTTGCTATGTAACATATGCAGTAATTCAGAAATAGCACTGAAGAAATTTTGAAGACAGAATGAGTCATCAATCATCATTTCACTGGGATACATTGTACTTTCACATTTTAACAAACCAGTGGGAGTATTCATTTATATAGTTAAATCTGCAAAGCACATGTGCATTAGCTTATTAATATTACAGTTTATAAAAACATCGTGCTATATAAAATAAATGTCTTGTTTACATATGTTTAATTTATAAGAATGATGTATCGTAAATTCTAGAAATTTCACGAGCGTCATTCATTCACAAAGTAAAAAAGTAATTTAAAGTGATCAATTAACATCTTCACGCTGTCATTTCCAAACACTTAAGATTTTCCCATACATAAACATTTGTGTCGAAAAGATAGATGGATTCATTCTATCTTTTCACAAAGACTTTATCTTGTGTTTGGAAAGTGGGAGTATTCATTTATATAGTTAAATCTACAAAGTGCATGTGCATTAGCTTATTGGCTTATTAATATTACAGTTTATAAAAACATCGCACTATATAAAATAAATGTCTTGTTTACATATATGAATAAAAAAAACTGAAACCAAATAATTCTTCTCATAAAAAAACAAAACACAAAATTTAGCAGACTTCAAGCAAATAATATAGAATCGTGTTAGTGAACATGTTACAAAATTTAAAAACAAACAAAATCCATTCATAATAATCAACTAATACTATGGTGACTGTTATCTTTGTTTATTGATATAGAAATCATGAAAATTTCCTATGTTTATTATCCATTAAAACTGGAAAAATATAATAGAAGCATCTACAATATTCTCAAGATTCATAAATGCCATCTACAAAAACTTCACCCTTTGTAGAAATTAAGCAAACCTGAACTGATCAATGAGTTACATAATAAGAGTACAAAACTCTCCATACAATAATGCCATCAAATGCAAGCCTTTATAAGTAATCAATGGATGCAGGAAGATTTGTACAAAAAAATCCCTAGCTAGTTCCTACTCATCCAACATCTGCAGACTAGTTTCTAGATTGTGGCTTTCATAGTGAGAAGCCTTGGATTGAGAGCACAGCACCTAGATCTTAGGATCTAGTGCAACTCTCCAGCAGCCATCATTTATCTATTTGGTTAACTATAAAGCTAGGAGGCCAAGATGAAAACACCATAATGTTTCCAACTCAAAGCTCATTTGCTTGCATAGTCATATAGATCTGAACTCAGTTCTGCATCTATACATTTTGGTGTCTTTGGTTTTACAAAAACCATGGTGGCACTACGGTATGAAGAGTTTGGTACTCTTATTAACAGCATGTGTAAGCATAAGAAATGGTGATCATGTGATGTTTCGATGGAGTTATGCAATAATATGTATGGGACAATTTCTATCTTTGATGAATATACTCAGATAAATTGGCAATAACTCTACTGGTTTTAGCACAATCTACATTTTCTTAGTAGTATACTGATTCAAACTGATGATAAGATATTTTCCCAATGATGCTGAACTTTGGTGACATTGTGTTGTCAACATTCCAATTTTTTTTTTTTTTTAAAAATAATTTATTTGCAAATAAGTAAATAAATAATCATAATATAAAAATGATATAAATAGAATTATCACAAATAAATAATGCAAAATTGTAAATCGTTGTTCACAGTGAGATTTTACACATGGCAAATATTTTTTATAAAAAAAAAAATTAATATAATTTCCCCATCTTATTATTATCTAGATAATATTTAGTATTATTTAAAATAAGTTTATTTATATTAAGATTAATAACAAGTACTTTAAATATTTAACATATTACAACAAGGACATTAAAAATAATATCTGGGAATGAAATAATATCTTGACAGATAAAAAAAAAAATATGCAAGCATGTTCAAAATAAAAATCAATATTAGCTAACTTGACATCTTGCCTCTAAAAAGTATAATTTTAATCCAATCTTAGATAACAACCCAATTCTTTTGTATAAATACTTATCAAATATTATAATTCAATTTTCAAGTGTAACATTACAAAAACATATTCTTTTAATGAAATCACACTTAGATTACCTACATTAATAATTATTACTATCGTTTTTTAGATCGTAGATTATTTACATTTTATCCTAGATATAAACTTAATTATAAATTATTGTATTGGTTACTAAACAGAAGCAGAAATATTAATTCATCTTCTCCCTCTTTATTTTATTTATTTATATGATATTTTACATATACTACAAAATTTTCATTCTCCACTCTTATTTATCTGCATTAAGACCCATAAGCAAATATAAATGATTAACAATGATTACTTGCATTTCTTTATGTGTTTGTATCTACATATTTGGTGTGGAGATTAAAAATTTTCTAATATATCTAAATCAACAAAAATTCCATTCAAAACTTAACACTGTTTTATCTATTATAATTTGCAACAAATGAAACCTGCTCACTTACTATTTATAATTTTCTAAATCTGAATTGTTATATAACTATTATTTATGGCTTAACTTAGTACTTAAATTGAATTATGAATATTATTGGGTTCCATCTGTTGGCATTCACAATTTATTAAGTCTTAATTATTTTAATGCCTGGATTATTTATGTTTTATTCCTTTAATTAAAATTTTACAAATATTTGATTTTTCAATACAGAAGCATTGTAATTTCAAGTATTAAATTCATGTGTATTTGTGACTTCACAATTCACTTTAATTTTGTAGAAAATTCCATGAGCAAAATATTATCAGAAGATGTAATTATTTGCAAGTATCAGATGGAAAATATTTCACATCATTTAATATTGTTTCCATCAGCAGTCATAAAAATGATTTAATGACACTAAATTTTTGTATTAGAGGATGTTAATTTTTTTAAGCCTGTCAATTAAAGTGTGAAGATTTGCTATCTTAATATAAACTGAGCACTGATTATATATATGTATGGGAGATGATAATCTGGACCAACTGATGAGTGCTCGTTTAGCACGAAATACGTATATTGGTGATTATCTACCTTTTCTACATGGGTGTGGTCATGTGTAGCAGTTGTATGAGATAGTATGGATAGTTGAAGGGTGCTTGAAAGTCTGAGTTCAAATCCTCTATATTTTAATTTATTAATTTATTTTCTTTGATTTTTTTCTTTATTTTGCTTTATTATTTATAAAAATTATGAGTTCTTCTCTAATAGATTTTGGTTGACTATCATTTTTCTGACTATAAGTTGATTCTTATCAAGAATTGTTGACATCAGAAGATTCATTTCACAAGGTTTTATTCTTTTTTTTTTTTTAAATCAATAAAATAAAATTTACCAAAAACTTGTAAATAACACATTCATCAGAAATAAACACATTAGGTTAAATTTCATGATAATTTTTATCCGTTTGACTGTGGACAATCACCTTCAATCAAGAATATCATGATATAAGACATGATATAATTTTTCAAAATGCCATAATATATACATTTACGTAATAAGCATGTGGCTGCTGAAAAGAGCAGATTTTATACCACTTGGAAGAATTCCCTTTCTTCTGTTAAATTGCAAAGTGAAGAAGAATCTAAAGATAACTAAGATACTTGGTAAGTGGTCAACTCTTTTCTCAGGAATCAATTGTAGCTGAAATGCAAACTATTAACTTTTGTTACTATATTGTCAATTTGATTTATTAAATCCCTGAATGTAAGAATCAATACAACATTTTTCAAGCTTTTATAAACATTTAAAGATTAAATGAATTATTGGTTCAATAACTTATTGTCTATCCATATATACCACTATGAGACGATTGAAATCCACTGTGTATTAGATCGATATTTATTAACCACCAATATACTTTCAAACAAAAAGTAACTTCTCTTTGCTGAAATCAGTAGAATATATTAACATATAGGCAAATTAAAAGCTTTTCTCCAGTAGTTCAATTTCATAAATATTTGATTTTTTTTTAATTGAATAATTTTAGAATGCAAAGTTTTTATCATAGCTTGTTTAATGCATTATGATTAAACTTTTAAATAATTTGTAAGTTGTATGATATATATGTCTTCTTTAAATTTAATTAAAATATATATCATAGTCAATAAAGTTTAATATATCAAATAAGAATAATAACTGTCTGATACTGTGAGAGTAATGAGGCAATAATGTTAATATTGAGAGTAGGAAGGCTTTGAGAAATGAAGTCAACAATTTGAATTAGCAGTAACTTTTGACATTTTTGTATTGATGACATATGTATCACTTCCACTATTTATGCATGGTGTATCTTAAATTTTCTGATTTATACCTTTTGACGGATGGGTGTTACCCAAGTTGAGAATTGCTGATCTATAATAATATTATTATAAAATTATTTTAATAATATTAATTCTATTCAACTAATATAATACATTACTTTCACAAATACTAATTACTATTTTGTTGTTTAGTTTTACATATTCCTGGTCGATTGGATGTTGATCTATAATAATATTATTATAAAATTATTTTAATAATATTAGTTTTATTCAACTAATATAATAGATTACTTTTATAAATACTAATTAGTATTTTGTTGTTTAGTTTTACATATTCCTGGACGCTTGGATGTATTCTTCGAGGGATGAGTGCTACCAAAGTTGAGAATTGCTGATCTATAATAATATTATTACAGAATTATTTTAATAATATTAGTTCTATTCAATTATCATAATAGATTACTTTTACAAATACTAATTAGTAATTTGTTGTTTAGTTTTACATATTCCTAGCTGTTTGAAGCTATATTTCTTTCACCATTTTATATTTATTGAAGTATAAAAATTAATTTATTTGTTCAATATTGTATCAACTTCATTTTCATGCAAATTGATTTTTACCCATGTAATAATTAAGCAGTAACTGAGATTGAATGTGTATCAAGGTATAACTTTTCCTTTCACCAGTTGTACTTACTCTTAACATTTTATTCATATTTTCTTGAAACTATATTTCATTATAAGTATGTACTTTACTAATTACAATCAAGTAATGTTATTTATGATTAAAGGTCTTCACTATTTTCTTTATTGCGCTTATTTAAGCAATTTTATCTTATTATCTTCTAATTGCTTTAGCTAAATCAGCAACAATTTTCATAAAAGATCTGTTCAATTAAACAGATATCTGATAAAAGCTGCAAATTTATCTGAAACAATTAGAAGGAAATAAAATTGCTTGAAAAAGTGCAAAAATGAGAAATAGTATTATTGTATTAATTAATGTTATTACATGATGTGTTTTTTATACACAATGATTACATGCATGACAAACACATAAAACATGTTCAAAAATCTCAAAGAAAATTATGATCATCAGCACTGTCTTTGAGATAAAAATATAGGAGCTGAACACATAAGCAACAAAAAAAAAAAAAAAAATTTAGCATTTATTTGTATGTTTACATATAAATAGTTTATATATAATAAAATATTGTAGAATATAACTTAAAAATAATGACAAACTCAATAATAACAATTATTTCTTTATTTTTGATGCTGTTCTTCACGATATAGTACTTAATTTTTTATTAAATTATCCAAACGTTTGTTATCTAGTTACACCAGGATTTTGATTTTATTGCTTTCATTAAACTAAAACCATGTTCACAATCAGCGCTGGAAGCTTGAAAAATTTTACAAATATCGAAAAGTACCGAAAGTTCTTTCTTGATTTTTTAAGACATATGTAACTAAATCATTGAATGATTTGTTTACTTTAATTTTACATTTTTCATTTACTAAAAATATATGTAATATTTACTGAGGCTGTAACCTTGAGAATATGCGTATAAAATGCGATAGTAGGGACCTCTACAGGTGTTTAACCACAAGCTTTCGCTATGGAAGAAAAGCGTAAGCTTGTGGTTAAACACCTGTAGAGGTCCCTACTATCGCATTTTATATGCATATTCTCGAGGTTACAGCCTCAGTAAATATTACTTACGTAATCAATGTGCGTTTAATAAATTTATAATTAAAAATATATGATATTTTTAATTATTATTTTTTATAAATTCATATTTTACAAATAAATGTTTTAAACTATCTTTTCCATCCTCTATATTTATATTATTTTTTCTTACAAAAATATCCAAAGCATTGCAGTCATTTATATCGCCTCTAGAAATCTAGTACCTAAATGATTACAAAGTAGTTAAATAAATTTAAATATTGGCAAAGTATTTATATAATCATTGGAATCTAAAATTGTCTGAATATCCACACTCCAGCAAGCATTATGCTCTTAGTTTATTAATTTTTGCCTTTACAAATTGGTGTGCCTCCATAGATAATAAATTAGACCTTTGCAATGTTTTGGTTAATACTAGTAATTCCATAAATACATTTTAAAAAATTATATATGCTACTCAATATTGTGGGATTTTGAAAATTTTTTTAAACAATATTATTTATTAGATCATTGAATTCTTCAACTTGTTCTATGCAGTAACTTATTAAAATATCATAATTTCTTACCAGAGCATTTAGTATGAAATATCTACATATGAGATATGTGAATAATGTAACATCAATTTCTGAAAGGTTGCCAATTCTTTTTTCAACTCTTGTAGATGATCTATTAAACATTGTATATATTGTCTTTAAAAGGATTTTAATATCCTTAATAAATGGAATCTGTTTCTTCATATATAAGAGCTGTTAAAGTACATGTGAAATATCATCTCGTAGTCAAGCAGACACATCATTTCTTTTTCCTAACCTTACAGAGATAAACATAATGATTTTTTTGTAAGTCAGATTATTCTCTCTATTAATTTTTTTTCTACCAAAATATCTGTACTTTCATCGACTATCAAACAATAGAATGAAGATGATCGAACTTCATCAATAATCTCCTTAAGTATGATTATCTTTATACATTCCATAAATATGAAAGAATAATTCTTGCTATGCCATGATCTGAAAATATTAATAAAATTTTCTACATGATAACATATATATTGCACAGAAAGCAATGATAAATTGTTGGTAATTGTTAAAACAACATTGTCTATAAGAATTTTAATCATGTTTTTGTCCGTTTTTTTTTTTTTTTTTTGTGATCAGGGCTTTATTCTCAAAATTCTTCCATTGATTTTATTTCAGATGGCAATAACTGTATCAGTATAAACTTTCTGATTTAAATGTCTCTTTATAGAATTATAGTCTATTTTCCATTCAGCCTATATTTTATTGATAAATTCACGTTTTGAATTGACTGAAGACAAATTTTACAAATGATGTCATCTGTATTCCTTGACAACAAAATCAAAACCAAGTTTAAATAATCATAATTTTTAATGACGATGGCATTTCAATTTCAACTGATCAGGAAAGCCATTCATACTTTAATTTGTTTTTCTTATTTTTAGATTGATTCAATGAAGATTAGATTGACTTGCTGAATGTTTGGAAATTTGTAAAGCCTAAAATAAAATATTTATATGGTGAATTTTTTTTTTTTTAAATTACAATACTAAAAAAAAGTCTAAATGCCCTCAAGCTTCAAATCCAGTTGCCTCAAATGTCCAGTCATGGAAATGACCAACGGAGGAAAGGTAATGCCAATCAGCATTATTATATATAGGTCAATGTGTAATAGTATTGGAATATATTTTTAGTTGTTTCAGGTTGGGGAGATACAATACTATTAAACTGAAGTTACCATAGCAATAATCCTTCTCCCACTGCATATACAGATCAATTCTATTTATTAATCCTTTTTATCAAAATTATTCATCTGGATTCAATGAGTTTGAACATAAAAACAAACGGATAAGTACTTTGAATATGTCTGAAATATGCAAAAGCTGGTGAGCAGTATGCAGACTTTCAAAATTGCTGTGCAATTGTGTATTGCACAGCTTTGAGAAAACCTTGATCATCAGAACATAGTTGATAAGGGACAAAATACACAAAGCTAATTAATTATCATTATTAATAGATGGTAATATATCAAAAATCTCTTTTCAAAAAACAAAAAGTTTTACAAACCTTGGAATTCGCTGAACAGGAGTAATAAGTAAAGCATTCAACTTAAGACCTTTCAATTCAGGATGCATCTCTTGATTAGTTCTTAGTAGTAACAATTCTGGTTTCTTTTTTTCCCATTCCTATTCAAAAAAATAATAATAATTTTATGTTTCAACAATATACTTTATTGACCAAAAGATGTGTTACATAGGTTTTACAAATGTTTTACAAGGGTTTTGCCAGGGCTACAAAGGTATTTCAAATATGATGATAGATTCTTATATAAATTAGATTAACATTGCTGATTACAGTACAATTACACAAACATTGGTAAATTACACATGATTGTTGTTATTGATACTTTTTTTTATATAATATAGTATTGGATATATAAAAAAGAAATGTTCATAATCTTTGAAAAACAATTTTATTTATATCATTATTACTTACGTTTAAACTAAGGTCATTTTAAAATCATTTCTATTAGAGTGCAAAAAAAATTTTCAGTTTTGTAAATTAATAATTGTCATTGTAAGTAAAATTATTTTATTAAAAATAAATAAATAAATGATTAATTTACTTACTAAATTTAAAGTAAGTATAGAAAGATACAAATAGCATTTTTGGACTCAATGAAGTACTTTGGTTAAGATATTATTTTTTTTTAAATAAATAAGCATATATGCATGCATTCAAATCTAAATATGAAATATAACTTTTGTGATTACTATATCAAGATATTCTAAATTAATGTGTCAGAGTTTCATTTCTAATACTAGGCTTTAAAACTAAAATGTATCACATTAACCAGCTTAAACAATACTTTATAGATGCAAAGTCTATTTATTCTATTCCACTACTGCCATCTATTGTAGGCTGGAAAAATCAACATATATTAGATCATAAGGTTTATTAAATCCATAACCAGTGCGATCCTGTACATATCCACAAATCAATTTCTGGTTTATGGTATTCATCACTGAAAACTTAGACCTGAATGCATCTGGATCATTATGTCTTCCTTTTTACAATCCATGCATTAATCAAATTTTAATAAGGATATTGATGAAATAAATATTAAATGTATTTAACTTCAATAAAAATAAAAAATGGATGTAAAATATATAGCAATTATACATCTCATTATCCTTAACTTAATATAATGAAAAATGAGTTTAACAATATATCAACCCATATATTTTAGTCCAATATAACAGTCTCCTTATGAAAACAAAATTGGTAGTAAGAATATTGATCACATAATCTCATACATAGGTTATTTCTTGAGTTATTGTTGTACAGTGAAACTAAAGAATACAATGTGGATTGTAAAGCCTCTCATGCGACTTAACCAAACATCAGACATTGCAATAAATGAATCTTCATTCTTGGCTGTAATCTAAGTGAACAGCCAAATTTTTACTAAAATATTTCATAACATAAACTAGCACTTAATTTCTCATTATATATTTCTATTCTTAGGCACACCACTTTAAATATAAATAAATACTAAATTGGAAAAAAAAATCTGGACTGTTTTTGAAAACAAAAGACACCAGGCTATCCATTCAAAAAACAATCCAAAATTACAATCTCCCCCAAAAAATGTGGTGATAGTATACACAATTGGTTTTCCCTTAAGAATCTCATGGAGAAATTCTACTAACCTTTCTTCACTGCAGTATTGCAAAACAAACTGTTTTATAGAAACATTATAGTGAATTTGTTTACTATCTTTCAAACCACTAGAATAAAATTTCTTTTTTTGGAAAGTTTTGACTCTTGCCCTGCATCAACTAAGCAATCCAACCCTGCTAACTATTCTTTAAACCAGTGTTTCCCAACCGGTGGTACGCGAGTTGCTGGTTGGTGGTACATGAAAAATAATCAATAATGGTGGACATTAAAAAAAATTAAATCATAAAAATATAGAAATTTTTTTTCCTATAATTCATAAAAATTATTTTAATTAATAATATTATACAGTAAAGTTGTTAATATGTACAGGCGATAACGATCTTTAATGTTAAAGATAAAATTGAAAGTATGATTAAAAAATTAGATTTTTGGAAACAGTAATATATATATATAAGTATCGAAAACAATCAACTGGAAGTATTCGAAACTTTACATATTTTTTTTTTGAAAATAAGGTTAATCTGTCTCAAGATATACAAGAAAATATAATAGCACATTTAACAGGATTAAAATTGTCTTTCATGGAATATTTTCCAAAACCCGAAAACACAAATAATAATTGGATTTCAAACCCCTTCTATGCAGAAAATTTAGAAAAAGCTACATCATTATCAATAAAGGATAAAGAAAATTTAATAGAATTATCATGTGACAGAACTTTACAAGTCTAATTAATTTTTGGTTAAACATTAAAGAATATGAACAACTTTTTGAGAAAGCTCTTAAGTTATTATTACTGTTTATTAGTACGGAATTAGTAGGAAGAACTTTTTCTTCTTATATTTTTTTAAAAAATAAATATCGAAGCAGATTGAACACAGCTGTAGACTTAAGGGTATACCTCGCATCTTTTGAACCAAATTTCAAAAAATTATGTTGTTCGAAACAAGTACAAAGATCTCATTAAATTTAATTTATAAAAATATTTGATTATGATAAGAAAATATACTAACTGTTTTTTTATAATTTTGTGTTTTTATTAAAACCATTTATTAGTAAACGAAATATGACAAAATAGTAGATAAATAATGAGTC
Organism: Epiperipatus broadwayi; assembly: GCA_028023455.1. Classification (NCBI taxonomy): domain Eukaryota; kingdom Metazoa; phylum Onychophora; class Udeonychophora; order Euonychophora; family Peripatidae; genus Epiperipatus; species Epiperipatus broadwayi. The sequence continues at coordinate 5,215,343 of JAQFVV010006229.1, read as the reverse complement.
GGATCAAGGCAAATCAATCTAAATTATTTAATTTGAAAGAATGTATCAGAAAAGGATCATACCCAGAAATTAGACTCTCATTAATTATTGATCATCTATTGTGGATTACTAGATGTAAGCTAGTATTTAATCATCAAAATTTTAATTTTATTAACTTCATGCTGAACAATATAAAGAAAACAAAAACAAGAGATAGCCTGATAACCCCTGAGGTTATGGGACATGCTGGATTTATCCTCTCCATGGCTCAACCAATAGCAAGATGTTCCGAAAAAGAGAAAACAGACTCAAATTTGGGAAAACCAAATGAAGGAATGAGAAAACACTTTGAACAAAATATGTACCAAATAACCTTTAATGTAATAATGTAATCTTTAATAAATTATTTTGGAAAAAATATGAAACTTTGAACAAACACATACATATAACTATGTTACAGTGAGTTTATAATTTCAGTGAGTTTATAATCTGGCGTGATGTTGAGGTGTGTTTCAATGTAATTTGTCTCATTATCTTTCAAAAGGAAATTTTATTCACAAACCATAAGAATCATTTACAAAAAGGACAATGGGATGTGAATACATACATGTTGACCCTATAATATTTATAATGCAAATAAAATAACACACTCGCAATAACAAATTTCACGAAATACAATCATTTTTACGAAGTGGTACAATTTAGCGTGATGTACTACCAAGTGGTACATGAGCCAAAAAATGTTGGGAAACACTGCTTTAAACAGTAAAAATTTCTTTTTATTTTTTTAATTTCTTGAATGTCATTACCATTTGCATCATTAATTTTCTGTTGCACTCTTTCCAAGTTTTGTCCACTGCTTAAGTAAATAATTTATTAAGTTTCATTGCAAGAACTTTAGCTATTTTATTTATCGATTAAATCATTTCTGATAGATTTTAATTTAAAACATTCATATTAAATATTTATAGACATCATCAAATATATGCATAATAAATATAAAATGTATTTAATTTAAGTAATGCAAAATACGCAAAATTTTTCACTTCCATTAAAAATTTTCTCAAGTATGTGCGATTGATATTTGAGCGTTCTTTTTTGAGTTTCAATAATAGTTTAATTATGCCAGCAGAGAAATAAATCATTATTAACATTTTAGGGTGCTTTACATTTTGTAATAGATTTTATCTCTAAAATGGTATCTTCAAGATTTTAAGCATTACACTATTATCACCAACTATAATACTTAATGCTATAATCTATTACAGTTCCATTATTCGTTGATATTTCTAAATCACAAATATGTCAATCTGATTAAAGCAGATGAAGCCATTGATATTTTATCTAAATAAATAATTAAATAGCTTTATTGTTCAAAAATTCCTAAAAAGTTTGAGCTATGGAAGAGCCAGCCAAGAACAATGCTTCAGAAATTGACATCCTATAAATATGATAAACTGTGCAGAGCTTTAAGTGGATTCACATGGCTCAGCTCATTAAGCAGTAAAAATGTAATAAGAGTTCATTTCAACAAAAATTTTATTAACAATAAATAGTGATTACATACTAATAAAGGATAGATAAATGAATAAATTGTACAATAATATGATTGTATAATGTTCTATTTGTTATCTGGCTAGATTTTGTTATGAGAGTACAATTGTTACACTCTTATGTGGTTAGGTATAGTGATGAGATTCTAATAACTTGATTAATGGAATAAGCATTTTTTATATAAACATGAATATTTTCTTTTAGAATTTCCTATTCTATAATGCTGGGTAGGTGGGAGTTGATAATCAGGAAAAGGAAAGTGCAGTTAAAGACCAGGTGTCATCAAAGACTTTACTGGAGGCCAGGAGCTGGTCACGTTTCTTGATTTTTTTGAGCGTTTGATAAAACAATGGTATGATTTGTGGCGGGGGTAATTCCATGAGAGTTTTGCATCTCACTATCCATATGGAATAAAGGACAAAGGTAGAAAGCCTTATTATTGAAAAAAACCCATTATGAATGGCATTTTCAAGTGAGAAAATCATATCAGGTCTTATGTTGGAATTGATTATAATTATATCTTTCAGTGTTTTAAGTCTTGGGCACCGGTGTATAATATGGTCTATGGTTTCATCTTCACGAGCACACAGACCACATATAGGGTCAATGCTGGTAAAACCTCTTCGGTGATAAAGGAACCAATTCGTGGGAAGCGCATTAAGATTTATTTTAATGATGAAGTCAAGGAATTTGGGTTCCAGACTCCATCTTTTAAAGTGTGAAATGAGTCTTTGGTTGGATACTTTTAGGCTGGTTTTAATGGGGTGTAGATTATAGTTGATTATATTGTATGCTTCCCATAAGGTGATTTTTTTGTTAAGGTTAAAGGGCATTATTGGGTTATAAAGTTGTAGGTGGTCTATTAGGGAGGCTATCCATGAACTGGCAGAGGGCGGAGGACGATCTGTCGGTGTAATTTTTTTAATAATGTTGGAGTATCCACAGGAGAGGATCAGATTATGTGGAGTGTTGTGGGTTTTCTGTAAAATTATTGCTTGTATTGAGTGGAATGACAGTCCATTGAACCTGCATGGTCACTGGATGCCTCGCAAGCTAATAGCAACTGTCCTTCCTCTCCAAAGAAGTTTGGTACATAATCGGTTGATTTTATTTTGAAACTGTTTAGACATTTTTACGAATGGAAGGTAATATGAGATTTTTGGCATTATGATCATGTTGAGGAGGCCAACCTTTCCATATAATGAAAGGTATACTCTAGAGAGTGACGTGGTGATGGCTTCAGTTGAATGGAGGATTGCATCTTGAATCTCTCTTGCCATTGCAGTTGGTGTTTTGAAGATTGGGAAACCTAGGTATCTTTGGGGTTTTGCAGAAAAGGGAGAGTTAATTTGTTTACCAGACATAATCTTCCAGATGGAAGATTTGTTAAAGTTTATTTGTAGGCCAAGTTTCACTGTATTTCTGTTTAAGATGTTTATGAGATGGGGAAGGTATTTAATGGTGGGAAGAACAACCATGATGTCATCTATATATGCAAATACATTGAAGTTTTTATTGAGAGAGGGAAGGAAAATTCCAGGGAGGTTTTTTTCTATATCCATCAGAAGAGGGTTGATGTATGCTGTGAAGAAAAGGGCACTGAGTGGAGATCCTTGATGGATCGACTTGTATGGCTTGAAGCCTGGTGTGATCTTGCCATCAAGAGAGAGAAAAATCTCTCTGTTGTTGAGCAGATTGCTGATCATCTGAACAATCCCGGCTGGAATGTCGCATTCCGACAGAATATCCAGGAGGATATTTATCTGGACTGAATCAAATGCTGCCGCAACATCCAGCTGGACAGCAATAGGTTTTGATTTACGATGTCCTCTGATGTAATTGAATAGTGCAGTTACATTGGACATAGCATGCGAGGTTGATGATCCCTTTTTTCCGTATTGGTTTGACGAGATATGGCTAAGGATTTGATCTTTAATGACTGACTCAATTATCTTGATAAGCAATGGGGTCATGGAAATTGGCCGGATATTGTTAATGTCATTTAGTGGTTTTGCTTTTTTAATAAAAGGCACGAGTGCCACTGGGTAAAGATCTGTTATGTTTCTGTTGCCGGAGGCTAGGTGATCAATCATTTTTTTAATAATTGGCACAGTGAATTGACTGAGGTGTTTGAGAAGGAAATTTGGGATGCCATGAAGGCCAGGATGAACGCCGTCAGGGAGAGATGTTATCTTCTTTTTGATTTGGATTTCAGTGATGCCATGTTCGCTGGGGTCACCAGCATCCAACCAGCTGTTTATAGGAGGAGCTCCATCTTTTTGCATTAATTAGCAGAATTGTTTGCTGATGTGCTGCATCATTGGAAAGCCAATGAGATTGGTTCCATTAGAATTAATGGATAAGGGAGTGATTTGTTTTCTATTGTACCCCAGTGCCCATCTAAGGTAGTCTCTTGTCCAGCAGTGTTGTTGTGCTAAGAAACATTTGGCTCTTCTGATGGATATATATTCTGCAAGGGACTTTTGCTTGATTTTGTAGAGATTTTTAAGGAAGATGATTTTTTCTGTATTTGTGAAATTTTGCTGTAAAGCTTGAAGTTGTATATTAATGTCTGTTAGATCATTTAGAAGGCCATTAGGTCCTTTGATTTTCCTGGCGTGGTGATTTAATATGGATTGTAGTATTCCGATGAAGGAAAACCAGCCCTCCTCAGAAGGAAGGGAAAGGATGTTTATTTTCTGGAAAAGGATGTATGCCTCAGATACTATCGCTTCGGTCATATTTGATTGGGTGATCATGCGCATGGTTTTACCAGGTCCATCAATAGGTGCAGGGATTGAAATAGGTGTAAGTTGTAAGATTAGAGCCATATGATCAGAGAAATGTAATAAGAGTTTTCAATTACAACAATTTAAATTCCAGAAATAATATGAAAATATTCTATAGTCTTTACTTTTATAAACATTATATATCAATTGTTTTTTTTTATTCATAAAATTAAAATTAACTTCCAGCAACATTTTTTAATCTTCATGTTACAAAAATTACTTTTCTATATCAAATATACTGGCTGTATTATAAAAAATAAAATAAAAATTCAAATATATATGCCACAAAGACATTCATAAATATGCTAGGCAGAAAAATCTGAAAATATTTAATATAAAAATAGTATTAAAATTTAAAATCTGTAAATATTGAAGCGAAATGCATGCTGACGATATTTTTAACCAATTTCAGTTCCGTTTTAATATTTAAAATTTTTTACTTTCTTAATATGCTATTAACTTAAGAGACCTTGTAACTTATAATTGATTATCTGGGCATTAATATTCACAAAGCACAATTCTATTTTGACACTCATGTCAATTTTTTATATTGCAATAACAGAAGTCTCTATTACTATGTCAACAAAAGTTCTGATGATTCTATTAATTATTTTATATTTTAAAAATATCATGACTGCTAGATTAGTAGAATTAACTATCATTCCTAACTCAAACTCCTAATCTCTAACAACAAAGGGAGTGCATTTGTTAATGCTCAACAAAGAATAAAAGCCCTGCACAGTTAGGCACAATATCTTACTTGGGATTGGAAGGTCACGGGATTGATTCTGGCACTCTTAGATCTGTCGTTCAAACTTCTTATGAACTCCCAAGCTAGAAAGCCATATCTCTCTCTTTTTTTTTTTAAAAGAGCAAAAAAAGTAAAAAAAATGAGACAGTCTGAAAATAAATCACATACTTAAACGAAGAATATGTATTTATAATAAATTTGCAAAGAAAACTTTGGAATCATTTTTATTTCAGAATGTTTCATTTTTTATATAACAGCTTCAATGTAAATATTTCTAAAAATAGCATACAATAGTTCCTTGCTAAATTCACTTAATTGCATATAATTCCAGTGATATTTTAAAAGTAAACTCAATTATTTTAGAAATTTGCAAAATAAAAAAGATAATCAATAATTTGGACTAATAGGATAATTATTAAATACAGTGAACAATAGAAGAGAATTATAGTGATGACTGTCTAATGAGTTTTATAAAACTGACCAATCAAATGCTGAATGTATATAAGAAACTTTTATTATCTTCCATCTTTTATCAATGGCATAATGAAACCAAGTTTTATAACAACTAATTTCTCTAATCTTGGCTAGAGTCATATTTACATAATTTTTTTTTTCCATAATTAAGGGAATGGTTAAATCTTGTCATAACTTTAAAAAAAAACTGTCATTTATTTCATTATTGAAATATTTTCGCCAAGCAGTACTTTTCAAATCATTTTATTTTACTGTATTTGTTTATCACTGAGAACTGTTTATTTTAGAATGCCTGTAATGGAAATAATTAATTTAATAGATTCCAGATGAAAATTGTCAGTTCTGCCTTTGTTTGATTAAAAAAAAAAAAAAAAGACTGTAATTTATTTAAACTTAAGCAATGTTTGCTAATAAGCAATTTGTTTTGATTTCTCATTTTTTAATGTTTCATTTTGTCAGTGATAAATATTACCAAAAATTAAAATCTACTTCTACTGCAAAATTTCCAATATAAACTCAGAATTTATTTAGATACCCAGTAATTTAAAGAATTAAAGACCTAAATGACAATCAATATCTGAGGGTTTGGGCGATCAATTTTATTTCTTTAAATAAATCTTCAATATCAATAAGAGGAATAATTAGTTGATTTGTATTTAGTTTTAAAGTGAATATCTATTTATAACAAACTGTTTCATTCCAATATCAAAATACTATTTTATTTTAATAAGTGACTTATCTAGATCAGATTTAAATGTTTTTATTATAGTTTTGAAGGTTTATCAATACTTTTTATTTATTATACAATATTTTATTTCTTTATTTATTTTTGATGCAATAAAATTCACCATAACTGTTCCACAATAATTTCCATAATGAAAGATTATTTTACATAATAACTTCAAGAAGATGGCGATTTTAAAAACCATGAACACGTGCATCTATATCACATTATTGATTTTTCAATAGTCAACTAGATAGACTAAGAGCTTAGAAAGTCTAACTTATAATAGCAGTCAATATTTAACTCAGTATGTGACACTTTATCCTATCTTCTTATGCATGGGATCTTTAAAGTCCAATATTAATAGAATAAAAAAATAAGTGTTTAATATTATATGACTTGTGGTAAACATCACACAATAATTGCAAAACATCTACCTTGTATTTTTATTAATTATTCATGAGACTAAAGATTATCTAATAGTGAATAATATTTCTGTAGTATCAATTTCACAACACCACTCTCACACAAGGTAGGGACTGGTTTCTATCTGCTTTAGCACCTTTTTGAGGGATGTAATCATAAACATATGATTATAGATCTTTGTCACATGTCTTTGATCATATGTTTATGATTACAGCCCTCCACAAAAGCAGATAGAAACCATTCCCTACCTTGTGTGAGTATCTATATTGTATACTTTTCTGCTTCCATTCTTGATCTGAGTTAACCTTTATTGGAGATTAATATACATTTGTATTTATCAAAATTGTTTAATGAAAGTAGAGAAACATATTTTAAACAAGTATAGAAGTACAAAATTAGATTATGTATAAAATTTCAGAATAATTGAATTAATTTGAAATTTGTCATTAACAGTAATAGTTGTAAGTGGCAAAAGTAGTCTTATCATAGAACTTATTTATATTGTACAATGGTCAGAGCATAACTGGAAGATCTTCCATAATTTCAGTTGAACATGAAATTGGTCAGAAATTAGACTTTACCAGTTTTATTTATGATTTCATAATTATAAAAATAAAAAAAGTTTCATTACAAACAATAAATTTACATTTAGTAGTGAAAATGTGAATTAACTTAGGTTCAGATATGACAAATGTTCTCAAATCTAAAAAAAAAAAACATTATATTTACCATAGTTACACATTAGTGATTTAGTAACTATTCATTCTTCATGATGTGATGAACCTATTATTTATATGTAAGTTAATAATAATAATAATAATAGGGATTGTATTATTTCTTTCTTTTACCTTTACATTTCAGTTCTGAGCCTTAGTAAACTACCTGTATTTGCTTTATTAACAATAATTCTCTAATAGACTCAACTAAATTTATTTGGTATTACATAATCATTCACTTCTATTGTTTTTCTGCTTTAAGTTTATTTATAACAAGAATTAATCTGGCTTTAATTTTCATTTTCATAATTAAATTGCAGATGCAATTAGAGAATAAATTTTAACTTATCTTCATCAGCCAATCATTGCAATTGCAGTAGGAATTTTTTTTATATTTTGCTTGTCACGACAAAAGGTACACTTTTATTTATTATGAAAATTAAAAAAGTAATTAGAAATATAATTTTGTTTATAGCAATGGAATTTTTATAAATAAATAAAGAATGTATTTCATTTTTATAATTCAAAAACTAGCATGGTGCGGGGAAAAAATGAATATAACATGTAAAAAAATTTTATTTTATTTTTCAATATATTATTAAAATTTTTAAAAATATTTTTTATAATTGTATAAATGTTTAATATAGCATTCATGATAAAAAAAAAACAAAGTTTACTGGAAACACTATTTAAACTGAAGTCTACATATATGACAAAATTAAGTTGCTTTTTTAATTTGACTTTCGCTACATTTATTAGGTCTTTCTCCTTTTTTGTAAAAAAAAAATGTAGTTTATAATTATTTGTAGTAACTTTTGAATTTGTATTAGCTAATGCTAATATTTAGAATTTATGACCAGATATGTTGAAGCCTAATTTAAAATCATGGCATTTAAAATTTCATTAAGTATTTTTTTAGAAGAAAGAGGAAAATTTCTATGACTAGGCCTGATTATGAATAATGTCTCTTTTGGAAGAAAAGAAAATTGGAGATTCTGGCTATAAAAAACAAATCAGTATTAGTTGAAATAAAATACTAGTTTTCTACTTCACCTTTGATTAGTAAGTAATTTATATTGTGCTTTACGCATTATGGAGACACAAGGTCTCTGAAATCACTAAGCCATATAACTTTTAATACGATTGAGACAAGCTTCACTTTTTTGTGTAAAGCACAATATAAATTACTTATAAATCAGTATTAGATGAATTTAAATGTCCACTGTGAGATTTATAAAATATAATTCTCTTTTTTTTTTAATTTGCATTTCAAGAAATATTCAATTTTGCACTAAAATTATTTAGATTCATTCTTCTTTGCTCAGATATATTGTAATTTATAATAAAAATGGGATATTCTAATCTATATAAAAATATTGAAATGAGTGGAAATATAAATAAAAGCTATTATCATGAAAAAGCAAAAGTTGTAATAAGTATATGCTTATAAAATTGAGAATATTTTCAAAAGAATTGGAGGTACCCCTCAGAAATAAGATTAAAAAAAATATATAAAAAGTTGTGAATAATCATATAAGAGCTTTTATTTTAAAAAGGCAGCAAAATAAAATAGATAAAGATAATATCCTAAGTTATCTCTGGTTAATTGTGAATAATCATAGAAGAGATTTTATTTAAAAATGTAATGAAATAGAACAGATAAGATAATCTATTAAATTATCTTTAAGACATGATATTAATAAATATATATCATTTATACTTATAATCTGTGCACACATATATACACACATACATCATATATAGACATATATAAAGATGAAAAAATTACCTGTATCAATGTTAAGACTTGTTCAAATTTATTTGCATACATTGAATAAAGTTTAAGATAAGGTGCTAATTCTAAAAATGCTTGTTCAACATTTCCAGACTTTAGAAGACATAATAATTCTTTGTTGACATTCTCAATGGCTTCAATACCACCAAAAATAATGCTTATGACAGAATTGGGAAGTAACTGACTTCTGTAAAAAGGATCCATAAAAAACTGCAATGTTTAAATGGAATGAAAGTGAATTAATAATTTTACAAAAACTATTCAAAAATATATGTGAATATACTTCAAATATAAACAGTTTGAAAATATATAAAACTGTTAAAAAATAATTTCTAAGTTGCGTGTGTAGTTTATAAATTATACATTGAAATTTAGGTATGATTTTAGGCTAATATAAAGCTATTAAATATATAAAAATACATAATGTGATGAATACTTAGTAATAGTTAATGAGTAATAGATTACGGGTTACAAATGTACTTAATTACATATTCATCAGCCAAATATGAAAAGTACGAGTTTGGAATACAGATAAATGATTATTAACAAATATTAAAGAAGTTAAACCATTAAGCATCACATGATCACATTTCCTATACTAGCACATTAATTGTTGATAAACAGAGCAAAACTCTCCATACAGTATTGCCACCTGTGCTAAACATAGTAATCAATGGACGCCAGAAGGCTTATGCATAAAATCCCTATCTAATGCCTACTCATCCAATATCCCCAGACTAGTTTCTGGCTTGTGGCCTTCGTCAGTGAGGAGCTTTGGATCTGAGAGCACTGCATCTAGATCTTAGGATCTAATGCAACCCTCTAGCAACCACCTTTTATCTCTACTTAACTACAAAACTATGAGAACGAAATTGAAAACATAAAAAATATTTTCAATCTAAGCTCAATAGCTTATATTGTCATATGGGTCTGAACTCATTACTCTGTTTAGCACAGGTGGCAATACTGTATGGAGAGTTTTGCTCTGTTTACCAACAATTAATGTGCTAGTATAGGAAATGTGATCATGTGATGCTTAATGGTTTAACACCAATCCTGCCTAATAGGATAATGGTGGCTATGGTTGTAAAAGAGCCAAAGACACCAAAATGTATGGGTGCTGAACTGAGTTCAGACCCATATTACTATATAAGCTATTGAGCTTAGATTGAAAATATTTTTTATGTTTTCAATTTCATTCTCATAGTTTTGTAGTTAAGTAGAGATAAAAGGTGATTACTAGAGGGTTGCATTAGATTCTAAGATCTAGATGCAGTGCTCTCAGATCCAAAGCTCCTCACTGACGAAGGCCACAAGCCACAAACTAGTCTGGGGATATTGGATGAGTAGGCATTAGATAGGGATTTTATGGAACAAGCCTTCTGGCATCCATTGATTACTCTGTTTAGCAACAGGTGGCAATACTGTATGGAGAGTTTTGCTCTGTTTATTAAAGAAGTTATAGTTACTAAATATCAACAATAAATATTATTAGTTACCACACATGTAATGGTAAGAATATGAAGCATATATATAAATATTAAACTAAAAAAATATTAAAGTAAAAAAATATTAAATATATCAACATCATACATTTGTTACTACCAAGATTTTCTTTATTAGCTTTTAACATAAACCTGATAATGCAAGTTATATAAAAGAGTGGATCTATATAATTCTCAGACTAAACCACACAGACACATCCAGACAATCTATCATCACTCTTAGATGCATAATTTAATATAAAGTAAGAGACTCAAGAGACATGAACAATATAAATGCAAGGTGTGTGAACTAAAATAAATATAAGATTATAGATGCATAGCCAAATTTAATTATTAAATAAGAAACATTAATATATTGCATATACTAGGACAGTAGTTCATTATGTATGATTATAATGATGAATGATGTGAAAGAGAATTATACATGTGCTAAACATATAGGAAGGAGCAAGGTCACACTCCAAGTTGAGACCCAAAGGAAATTTTCTTTCTCAGCTGTTAGTTTCTTCACAAATAAATCATTTAATTGGCATTACACTTAGCTCATAAAAGTAATTAATAAACCTTTGAAAGATTAATAATATAAGCCTAAAAATATTTAACTAATAATTAACTAAAAAAGAGTATCTTTTCATGAATGGTAGAACAATAAACTATATAAAGCATAACTTTACAATTGAACTAACAATTTAATCCTGTCTAATAATATTACATAATGGTAATACAATTCATCAAAGAATCAAAAGAAATGAGCACCAAAGTCAAGTTTGAACTCCATACACATCATATTGCAATACATGTAAAATAATATTAAATCTAGTGAGGCAATAATCAAACAAATGTTTATAAAAAAATATTTAATAGTTATCAAGGACATTTACAAATGAACAATGAAACAAACTATCTACAATTTGGAATTAATTATTTTCAAAAGAGAAATAAAAGAACAATAAGAAGAAATTATGCATTAATTCTAATCAAAATAATTAATTAAAAAATTATAAAACAATATTCATTTGATTGTAGAATGGCTTACCTAATACCAAACAATATCAATATGACAAGATTAAATTCAAGTTCCTTTTGATTAAAGTTATTAAAATAACATATCAATATGGTTCATCAATAAATTATGAAATATAAAATATTTTCTTTATCCACTATGAATTAAAAATCAAGCAAAATGTTTAAAAGTTTGCCACTATATTCCAATATGGAAAAAAGTATGCATGTGAATGAAGGTATATTATACATATCTATAAGTTGGGATATAATAAACATATTAATGATGAATAACAATAAAATAGATATGTGACATTTATTCAAGTTTATATTTTAAATTTATAACATATTGTGGTAATCCAATCATATATGCAAACCTTTCAATTAATCAGTGTATTAGATTTCACAATTGTCTTGTAATAACAATAGATCACAAATATATTATAACTCAAAAATCAAAGGTGTATTGGAAAATATACCTTGACTCAGGTGCTGCTAATAAATTACTAATCAACTTCAAATCAAAAATATTAAACAAAATGGTTGTGACATAGCAAGTTCTGGGCTACCAGATAGTATTAAAAAAATTAGAATAATATACTAGAGTGGAAAACGCATCTCCATAAACTCAAAATACTACTTAAAAAAAAACCCTACATATCCACAAATTCAACAACTCAAAGTTTCAACTAAGGAAAAATGCATCTTTCCATAAATAATAAAGCAAAGACTGATATTTGAATTGTGCATATATTCTTCATTCTAAAATTAGTTGATATATTACATTCATAATTCTTACTAAAATGACAACAGAGAAAATTCAATGACATCAATATAATACACATATTTAAATAAGTTTCATCAGATATGTGCATGTCTGCATAAGATTTAATTTTACATATGGAAAATGTAATTATTGCTTCTCTAAATAATACGAGTAAGATTTAATAGTATTCTTAACCAAAATTTGTAATATGTCAAATATTAAAGTGAATTTTCTTAATCACACACTCATTATAGTTTGATTTATTCATCCAAATAATTGATTTGAATTTAAAATTAGTGACTATTAAGAAAATAATAATAATAATCAAATTGTATTAGTGTTAATCTTAAAAAATGTTAAAAAAAAGTGTAAGTAAAAGAGAACATTGAATATTACTTGAGTTACAATGGACTCTTTTAAATGTAGATGAATTTATTGGCCTCTTACTACAATAATATTGATGGCTAAATAAAAGTAAAAGACAATAAAGAATATTTACATATTTTATCCATTTGTATAGTCAAACTATCAAGGATATTCATTCTTTTCTCAATGACACTAATGATAAATAATTAATGGAATTAAATAAATATATGAATCATAATATACTAGCTAGCATGGAAGTTACATTAAGTCTTTCTTTCTATTTATGGAGAATCAAATTGCAGATAATTTGGAATAGTGACTTATTTTATAATGTATTTAAAGCACAATACATTAGGCAATAATCCAACAAAATATTCTTTTAGATTAAATCATAAACATCATTAAATCACAAGTGAAGAACTACTAATTTTACAAACAAGCAAACAGTTCAATAAGTATAATGGTTGTCCATTAACCATTGCAAAGCCATTCACTTAAATTCTTCTACAATTATTTTTTGTGATATTTCTTCTTTTCCTTTATAGCACAAATCTATTTATGCATACACATATACCAAGTTATATTTTAATTATACATGTTTAAGACAATTATTGTCTCAATATATATTTATATAACATAGACTCGTAATTGCTAAATACATAAGTAGACCAAATGATTTTATCTATTCACTTTATTTTCTCATTTTATCTATATTATATCATCTCTCTCTAACAGTCTTCACAAATGTGTTTACTTTGTTATCATTTTATTTCTACCTTTCTGTTTTCATTTCTTAATGTCCTATTATTAATGTTTATATTAAAGAATAGATATAGAATGATAGTAATAGCAGTTTATCACAGTCACATTACAGGTAAAACCAATTACAAATTATTTCTGTACATTAGACTGAAAGTCATAAAATGTAAAACAAGATATAAATTTTCTACTCCCTCTGAAAGAAAAAATTCATTTTTATTACTGTTAAAAAAAAAAAAAAACTGCCTAAAAATTATATGTGACATAAAACCTCTCTAAAAACAAATTTATCAAAAAAAAAAAAAAAAGCTATATACTTAGCATATAAAAGTACAATTGGATAATAACTCCATTATAAACGTTTTAAATAAAAAAAAGAATGCCCATAAAATTCATTTAATTTACTATTGGATTTATGTACAAAGGAAAAGTATATTAGTCTTTCCATGCTTAAAATAAAATACCTAAACTTGCTTTATACCAATTTTCATTTTAAAGTAAAAGTGATATAAACAACAAAGCTTATATAAATGCAAAAGGAATTAAAAAAATAATAAAAACATAAAAGAATTTCCAGTGAAATTTTTAAACAATACTTCAACTTAAAAATACAGGAATAAAGATAGAAAAGTAATTGTATTAAATGATCATTATTGATAGCAGTCTACAATAAAAATCTTTCAATCCAATGGATACTTTTTAAAAGATATTAAATGATAAAGTAAGATCCCAAATGAACTTTTCTATCAAAGAAAAAAAGTTTAATATTTTTTGTATATCATTTTGTAAAACAATTATATAATTTAATATATACCTGCATTTATATTTGCAATATTATAAAATAATAATGCAATATATAAGAAAAAATAAAAATGAAGATTGTACATATGATTAAATATTCGAATATATATATATATGAGATTTTAATATTAACTGAACAAATGCCATGTTTAACTAAAAACTTTGTTAAAACATATCTAAATTAAAATCAGAAATATAATTATATATTTCAAAAGTACTTTTATTCAGGGAATATATTTGATATTAATACATTAAATATTTTTTTTTTGTTGCTAATTAATACATTAAATATTGTTTATTAGGTTTGGCACTTAGATTAATATAACACTGCTGATGTGTTAGTTCTGCATAACCATGTAAGTCCTGTGCTCTATATTTCATTATCCTCTGCAACTTGGCTAACTTTGGAAATTATAGGGATTTGAAAAAGACTCCAGGTTTCTTCGAACAGGAATTTGCATGAAAGGATCTTGTCTTTTTCATGAATTTTCTCTAAGAATTTAATGAATAAATTATCTGGGTCAGGTGGAGGGATTGTAAATTGTCTTTTACATTTAACAATCCAAATTGCATGAGTTAGAAAGATCGACATTCTGACTGTTGGAAAGTGTCTGCTCTGAATGCAATCTTTCAGTGATAGAATCTTATAATAGTCTACTTTGAAGTTTTGATAAATTGTTGATTTGATGCTGCCAAGCCTAATGCATAAATTGATGATATAATCGAAAGTCTCATCATGTCTTAGGCAACTTGGGCAGATGGGGTCTATATTGTTGAAAAATCTCTTATAATGAAGGAACCAGTTTGTGTGCATGGCCCCAAGATTAACTTTGATAAGATAGTTTAGAAATTTCGGCTCTAGGGATAAGAATTTGAAAAGTGTAGTTATTTTGTAGTTAGTAATGCCAAGCAAGGGCTTAATTGTGATTAATTCTGGGTTAATTGCCCAGTGGGCTTCCCAGATAGAAATTTTTGTTTTGAAATGGACATTGTGAAGGGCTTATGTGTTGATTAAGCAGGAGGATTTAGTCTAGCCAGCACTTTTTATGAGTTGGTGGAACGGTTTCAGAAATTTGAGAGGTACCATATTTTTGGATTAGATTGTGAATGATCGTGTATGCTTTTTGGTAGAAAATGAATGGAATGGAGTGGAAAGACATTCCATCTGATTTTTGGTGGTATTGCATTTTGGTCATGCCTACAGATGTTGTGCCACCTTTCCAGAATAGCTTGGCGCAAAGACTGTTTATCTTCTTTGTGAAAGCTTTGGTAACTGTCATAATTGGCAGGAAGTAGGTGATCTTCGACATAACTTTCATGTTAACGCTACCTTGCCTTGAATGGAAAGGTAAACTTTAGATAGTGTCTGTATGATCTGACTTGTGGAACTAATGATAGAACTCTGAAGCTCTTTAGAGATTGCTGTCTGGGACTTGAAGATAGGGAAGTTGAGGAAATCCTGTGGTTCTGCAAGAAATTTAGATGAAACTCTCCTCCCAGAGCAAATTTTCCAGGCGGAGGATTTGTTTGGATTAAACTTCAGTTGAGAAGATTGTGAGAAACTGTCCATGATCTTATAAAGAGCTGAGAGGTGCTTTTAAGAAGGGAGTATGACAAGGACATCATCCATGTAAGCAATTAGTTTAAAGATCTTTTTCATGCGGGGAACATATACTCCGGGAAGTGAGTTCTCTATTTCTTTTAAAAAAGGGAATAAATTATCTAAAATTTAGATAATTTTGGGGGAAATATCAAGGTCTTTTAGAGCGCTAGGAGTGTGTGTATGTTTATACAGTCAAATGTTTCTGTTATATCAAGTTGATCAGCAATAGGTTTTGATAGTCGGTTTGATCTAATATGATCAAGGAGTATCTTGACTTCTCCAATATGCCAAAAAAGGATCAGAAATCTAATTAGAGATGTTAAAAGATAAAATCTGGTATTTAGGCAAAACTTATACTGCAGGTTGATGTTTTAGAAAGTTGATTGAGATCTAAATTTAGAAAAAAAAATATCAGAATAAGAGTTGCAATGACTAAACAGGCTTTTAATAAAGGAACAAATTTCTGTAACTATTTAAGTAGAATACATTAAAACAACTCTTGAGATACATGTCTGATATTAAAAACAGTGATAGATAATTGAACAAATTATTATCTTGTATTAAATACTAAACATCACATGATCACTATTTCTTATGCTTGCTCATAACTGTTATTAAAACAGGCAAAACTCTCCATACAGTAGTGCCACTCAGTGCAAGCCAGAATAATGAGTGGAGAGTTTTGCCTGTTTTATTAAATACTAATAGAAAAAAATAATAAATATTTTTTTACATATAGTAAAACTATGCATACTAAAATATAAACTTTTATTATGCCAATTAGTTTAAAAAATAATTTACCCTTTTTATTAAGTCCAGATGTTCAAGGTATGACTGTTCTGTACTCATTATTTCTTTGATTACTTTTAAACGATTACTTTCCATTTTCTGAATATACTTAAATCTGAAATAAAAAAAATACACAGATATAAATCATTAAAAAACAGCCAATACTTAGACAATCCCAATTTCTAACTGTTGTCAAGGCAATCTCTATTTAACAATAAGAGTGAAATCCCCCTTCCATTACTAATGTCTAATATACTTACATAATAAAAAAAAATTGTAACTTTTTTTTTTTTTTAAGTGTCATAGCATCGGCCGGCACGCGAACCCGCAACCCGGGCAACTGCCTGCAAGTGCACGGCAGTCGCGCTGACCTCTCGACCACCAACTTGACCACAGAAATTGAAATTATTGAATAACAAAAGAAGTTTAAATAAACCTCTTTAAACAGGTAAATAAAAACTATACTGAGTGCTGACTCATAAATAGTCAATTATAATATTACAAACTACAATTATAACTTTCAAATTGCCCCCAATGTATTACTTGAATAATAAGTGTAATAATGCTCAAGGCTAAATTGGTTTATAAGTAATCATTAAAAACCAGTCAACATTTAGACAATCACAATATCAATAGCAATTTCTGTTTAATTAAATATTAATTTTAGAAGTACAGAGATTTACTTTCAAACTCAATAATTTTTAGTCAAGTCAGCCATATTAAGGTATCATATTAAGAGACTTCAGGTCAAACTCAATAATTTTCAGTCAAGACAGCCATATTAAAGTATCATATTAAGAGTCTTCAGGTGTGAAATGACATATGGTGAAGAAGTGAAACTTCATATATTGTGAATTGATATAAATGTGAATTAATATTTTCATATTATAAAAATAAAAGTTTTGGACCTATTTAAAGTTATCTGATGAACTATTTTCATCATGTAGTTGAATCATTAACTATTTTTATAAAAATTCAAACTTTATTTATACTTTTCCAAATACATTCAACTGATAGTAATAATTTGTAGTTTAGTACAGATCTTTGTATGTTTTATACTTATCTGTATATTAAGTGTATTTGGAAAATATAAATAAAGTTCTTAACAATCAATTTGATACTAATTATTTATGTGAATTAAGATTTTATTGCGCTAATAATTGTAAAAATTTACAAAAGATATCAAATTTTAAGCACAAATATTACATTAAACATATCATTTATATATAATGTTATTTATTAATTTTGTTACTGAATATACATATGTAATTCAAATAAAAGGTGCTAATAGCTCTAAACAAGCTTTTTTTAATGATAAATGCTACAAGAGAACACATTTGAAATCTTTATCTAGGATTGTCCCCATCCTCAGACTGGTTTTGAGTTATGGCTCTCTTCAGTGAGCAGCTAGGAGACCAGATTCAAAGCACCAATGCAAGCTAAGAATTTATCTAATAGTTAATTCTTAAGAAGAAGATCTGAAATAATCATATGAGCCTGAACTTATTTTAGATACACTATATATTAATAGACTTAGCAATTTAATTTAGTCAAACCCCCCCAACAACCAAATAATAATAGTAATAAAATCAAGTCGTATACCACATGACATATAGCTTGCATTTACAAATATATAAAATAAAGAGTGTGCTAATAGCTTTAAACAAGCATTTTTTTAATAATAAATACTACAAGAGAACACATTCAAAATCTTTATCTAGGAATGTCCCCATCCCCAGTCTGATTTTGAGCTATGGCTCTCTTCAGTGAGAGCTAGGACATCAGATTCAAAATATCAACTCAAACTATGCATTTATATAATAGTTAACGCTTATGAAGAAGATCTAAATTTTTCAGACATCTACATGTCTTTAAATTGAGCTCTCCAATTGAAATAATATTTCATATTATGAAATAATCATAAAATTTCAGATCTTAAGAAGTGACTATTAGTTAAATGCTTAGCTTGAGTTGGTGTTTTGAATCCGGTATCCTAACTCCTCACTGAAGAAAGCCATAACTCGAAACTGTCTGGGAATGGGGATAATCCTAGACAGATTTCGAATGCTACAAGATAATGCATTCAAAATCTATTATGCTGTTAAATTTCACTTGAAAAGGTCTCTTTGTTAATAAATGAAACCACAGTCACTCTCAGCATCCTTAGAAGTCCAACAGGGTAAATATAGTAAGAGACTAGATTAATAATCATAAGATTTCAAATAAAATCATAAAAAGACAAAATAAAAACAAGGCATTCATGCTAATTAAATGTAATGATTTAAACACTAATTTTTTGAAACTAAATACAGAATATTATTTTGTAAACTATAGCTCATGCTAAAACAATGTCAAGCAGTTGTGAAAACTTGAAGGATCTTTAGCAGTTTTCCTTAAATCTTCCTGTTTTTTTTTTATATATTTATTTTTTATTACTATATATAGACACTTTAGAGTTTTCAAGTATATATGTATATTTATTTATACATACTTTCTCATATATACTTTTTCAACAGAAAACATATATGCATGTATGAAAATGTATTTTTTTAAAACTAAATAATTTGTGAAAATAGAATTTAGATTACTTTTTTTTTAAAAAAAAAAAAACTTTTGTTAAATGTATTTTTTGATGAATTTATAAATAATCAGAAAGTGACACCAACAGCATTTAGAGAAAACCAATTACATACTAAAATCCTTTGAAAAAACCAAAAACTCTCTGCTTGAAGATGAGAGTATTAACAACTTCCAGTTGAATTTCCTTGTCTTGATTACAATCATTTATGCATAGGAAAAATTATGGCTTTTGTCCTGCTAACTTCTTATCACTACTGCAAAAACCTATCAATATTTGCCACAGACTCAATCAAAATGATTTGGAATTACAACTAAGTGAAGTGTAAGTGCCTCTTAAGCCTTCTATTTCTGTTATTTCTTAAAGAAGGGAATATTTTTATATGTAGCATCTCACAGTGAAATGCGAAACATGGAGGGGGGGGTCAATTAAAATAGGGAATAAAAATTAGCATAATAGTACTTTTGACCTTTTAAATTCTAAAATTTGATCCAGATATTATAATAAGAACATTAACTTATTTGATTTTTTTTTTCAAAAAAAAATTATATATATATAAGCACACAGTATATGAAAGTAATATAATAAAAATATAATTATAAAAAATTGAAGAATCTTATATATTGATACTGGAAGCTTAAATAAATGATTCAAGAAAAATCATAGAAAATGAGTTTTAAAAAAAATTATATTGTTGAAGACATTACACAAAGAGAGGTCAGCGCGACTGCTTTGCACTTGCAGGCAGTTGCTCGGGTTGCGGGTTCGCGTCCCGGCCGATGCTATGACACTTAAAAAAAAAGAGACGAAATTTATTTAAAAAAAAAAAAATCCTATTTGGATGTGTGTTAGTGTTATTTTTTGAAACCATGAATCAAGAGGGAAAAATACTTCAAATAAAATGCATACAGGCCAAAAGTTAATTAATAGTATATAACTTATAATATTTCCCATAGTATGCATGAGGTGTATTCCTTCATTTCTTCTTCTGGATGATAATATTTGGGAAGACGCCCATTTACTATAATTGTATTTTCTTTAACTTCTTTTAAATATTTTATTTAACTTTCTCAAAAAAGACAGTAAAACAAAAATTATGATTCTTGTAAAAATGAATGTAGACATACGTTTTGTACCCGGCAGTGAAGCAAACAGTAGTTCGGTTTTCAAATAAACTGATCAACCTTTTTTTTTTTTTTTTTTTGACAAACTGGAACAGTATTATTAACACACATGAGGAGCCATGAACATTGTTGTGATTTATTTCGAATCCTAAACTATATAATCTTAATTATTTTGTAGTTTGTTTTTTTAAGGGTCATAGCATCGGCCGGGACGCGAACCCGCAACTCGGGCAACTGCCTGCAAATGCAAGCCAGTCGCGCTGACCTCTCGACCACCAATGCAAGACTATTTTGTAGTTGAACAAGAAATACAAAAAAAAAATTAGCAGTAAAATATACATATTCAGAAAAATCAACCTGAATCAAAAAAATTACTTTGAGAAATGGAAGAAATTAACAAAGCAAATTCAAAAAATTTGTGATCATAAAGGCATCTATCTATAGCAATATAAAGTTTGGCAATAAAACAATGGCCTGAAAAAAATAGAAAAAATAAAATGAGATTAAATGAATCGGTCAAATTTAAACTGTCTAATTAGTAAACAGTCCATCCCAAATATAAACACCATATCCAAATGATGAACAAATTTGAGTTTTGTATATAGTAAGGAGTTTAAATAAAAAAGAGAATTACTTTTTAGAATTAGAAAACCAAGTTTAAAAAAAGTAAATTTATCAATTACATCATAAGATTGTTGGAAAAAATAAAATCAAGTTCTAATAAAGAAGTTCAAAAATTATAAAGTACTGTGACTAAATCAATAATATTTCTATATTGCAATTTTCACTCTACCATTCTTATGCAAGATAGAGACTGGTTTTTATCCACTTTTAATACCTTGTGGAGGGGTATAATCATAAGCATATGACTAAAAGCATGTGCAAAAGATGTATTATTCCCAGGATGCACATTTCATGCTGAATCAGTTGGCCCAGATCCCAAAACTCGATCCCAACCTTGTTTGAGAGTGGTGTAGTGAAAATTATACTACAGAAATATTATTAAGGGTATAATCTGTAGTCTAATAAATGAATAATAAAAATTATTGATATACTTCCATTAAGTAGTTTGTGTCAAAGTTGTGAGCAAATTTGACACATCAATTAAACTGACTTATCTATATATACTGAACAATGATAAAGATATGAGTAAGAGATTGTAATTTGTGCCAATTGATGAGGGCTGGTTTAGCATGAAATGTGCATCTTGGGGATCATAGATATTTTTCATGTCTTTGGTCATATGTTTATGATTACACACCTCCATAAGAAGTTGAAAGAGGATAGAAAAAAGTCCCTATCTTGTGTGAAAGTGGTGTAGTGAAAATTACACTACTAAAATATTATTCATTAAGTGGATAATCTCTAGTCTAATGAATTACTAATAAAAATTACTTGTGACTAAACTTTTTATTAATCAGAAAAGAGGGCTACATATCTATTCAATGAAAAAACTAAAGATATTATTTGAAAAATAATTCAAAAAATGAATGTTTAAAAGGGAGATTACAATTTGAAGTACTAGTGAATAAAACTATGCATAGGATTTGAAGATCAGCACCCTGAAGAAAACTGTATTAATAAGGAAGACGTTCCATAAATTCTCATCCCATTTTGAATAATTTGAAAAAAAGGTAAAGATTCATTTTCAAAATTCAAATGGTTATTTGAAAAAAAATTTCTAACAAGTGTCTTGCAATAAAATCAAGCTTTGGAAATAAATAATATACAAATCCAATTATCTCCCAAGTTTTGACTAATTTCTCAATAAACTCCATGTAAAGGTTAAAAGATGACCAACAAAATAATATTTATCATGTAAATAAAAATGATTCTTCAAAATATGACCCCCTCTCCTTGAACAAACAATAAAAGTCTGACTTCACTCATATTTTTCTTGTCAATGTTGTAATCTGCTGTTTGGCAAAAATTTCTTTTGCAAAGTTATTAATTTTATGAGTTCAGATATCTTCTTAGACTATTTTAAAGAACTTATATTGTTTATTAAAAATATTGATGTGACATTTTGATACTCAGATGGGAATGCTGTTCAGTTTTATTATCTTTTATTAAAATGTTTGCATAAAGAGATGACATAGGTTAATTAAGTTTTTGCAAATAACCTGAATGATGATTTAAAATATGCAAATTTGATAATATTCAAGTGAAGTTCTAATAAAAACCCTTGATAAATTAATAATCAGTAATTACTGTTGTATCAGCTAAGATTTTCTTTTGAATCATTAATTTAATCATTATCAGTAAAGTGACTATTGGATAAACAGTAAGGTTAATTATAAAAGTACATTAGTGGTAGTGATATATTAGAATAATTCCAATAAAGAGGATTGAAAATAACATGATCTATCAAAGTTATTGACATACTACTGGCAAAAAAAGTACGCATATTTAAGAAATGTACTTGATGTAAATTTAAAAACTTTTGTTCCACAATAGTTATTTTAAAGATCAAAGGAAATTTCTAAAAGATTATGGAGATCTCCAAGGATAGTGGTACTGTATGGAGAGTTTAGCCTTTGTGTGACAATGAAATGTATTGTATCAGTGGTTTACTAAAATTTTAGATGTTCTACAATAGTGATGGGAAATTTCCAGTCCCTGGGTCAACTCTGACCCTCAAAAGCTTTCAATATGGCCTGCTTTTAAAAATGTATATAAAATTTTCCTATATAAAACTTCGACTTAAATGTTCAGACACATAGTGCAAATAATTAAGATTTAAGTAAAATAAAATATTTATTCAATTAATTTCTCTCTCCAACCTTTATAATAGTTCTATTTCATTCCATCAGAGGTGCAATATTGTAATAAATTTTCTATGTTGTATGTTTTATCTGACTATGGATGCAATCTATGATGCAAAAGGCATTTTAGTTTTTTTAGTGGTTTTTGCAGATGAACATATAGTAGAAAAAATAGAACTTGAAAGTTAGTTTCTTTTATTATTATTATTTTACATTAAATTTTCTCTTTTTTTAGGATGGTTACATTAAACAACATAAGAAAATTTGACAGAAAGTCAGCATTTCAAAAGAAATGGACCAACTTATATTTTTTTTTAATAGAAAGAAATAGTAAATGCTTGATATGTCTGGAAAGTATTTCAGTTAATAAAGAACATAATATCAAGAGGCACATATTATAATAAAAGTGTTTGCAGAAGAAATATCAAAATCAAAAACTTAAAAAGGTGATTCATCAATTGGTTAACAAATTTCATAAAAAGTATAAACAAGTCAGAAAATTCCATAAAAGCAAGTTACATTATTTTTTTAAAAAGGCAGAAAATTCGAAACTATTTTCAGATGCGACACTTGCTTTGATATTTCTAAAATGTGGACAAATTAAACAATTCACATATAATTTGCATATTACCATCTACACACTATTCCACATTATTTATTGTTATAGCTATGAATATGAGGCAACATGCCTCGAAAGCACTCAGCTTTAATTAACTATTTATTGATTTATAAAGTTACCATCTACACACTATTCCATATTATTTATTGCTATAGCTATGAATATGAGGCAACATGCCTGAAAGCATTCAGCTTTAATTAACTATTTATTGATTTATAAGAGTACTTTATAAAGCTTCTCCTTCAAGTACCTCAACACACTTGTAATTTTGTTAAATAAGAGTTTATAAAAGACTGCATCCTACATGTTGCAAAATTACTCTGGCCAAAAAAATTTGAGAATAGTTATAAGGTATTCTAGAAAGATTGTCACTAAATGTGTAACAGCCATTAATAATAATAATATTACTTTATTTTTATTTCACAAAAAAATTATGGCACTCCTTTAAAAAAGGGAAAGTTGAAATTGGTCTGTCAGTTAAAAGGTTGCCCACTCCTAATCACTAAGGGTGAATTAATTAAATTTTTGATCAAATACAGTACGCTAATTTTTAAGTGAATATTTTTTATGGTCCTTGGCAGATAAAAGATTCCCAATCCCTAGTCTACAACCACAACAGTAATTTTCCTTCAATAATAAAATATAAAACATATTCAAATATTATTTAATCAGTATGAAATTGGTAATTTCCTTTGAAATGAATGTATTAAAAATGTAAAAACAGTTATTTTTATATAAAATGTGATCAATTTGATGGCTTATACAATACATTAAAAATCCGATTTTTTCAGTCCCTTTTTGCTTTTTATCTCTCTTTCATTTTAATCTTTTATTTCATTACTTATGAAAATCACTAACTTTAATTAGTTAAATTCTCAGCTGTCATTTTTTCAGTATAAATTTAATTCTTTCGAGATAATTATTTGGTGGATGATATTAAAAGATTATTCATTTGACATACTATCATTATCATAGATAGAAAATTGCTTAACATTGCTTAAATGAAAGCTGTTATCAATGCAGTAAAATAAGCTCTAAAAATCTAATTATATTATCCTATTTTCCCATTTGCAAATTTTTCTTGCTCATAAATTTCACCAGGAGAGATCCCATAGATCTAACTTATAAAAATCTTCATTAATTTTACCATAAAAAATAATGTGTCATAATGATAGATTCTTTAACATCATGCATACAACTTACTATTTAAAATAGTCCCAATCTCTACATTTACTTACTGGGCATTTGGATGCATAATGACAGTATCTATACAACTTACAACAAATGATATGCTTTAATCTAATTTGTAAAATTCAGAGAAATGTACTCAGTAGTGATAGCTCATCAGAAGATTTCCTTGGATTCACTTTCAATTGGAGATTAAACCTGTTAATTAATGTGGTGGTTTTGTACACTCAATCATGTACATTCAAGGATCAATGCAACAACTTTCAGAATAAGAGTGGTTCATGGATTAGTCGCTACTAAAAAAAAAAAAAACATCAAGTAGCTATTTTCTCAGGAAGTCACATAATTCTCCAGTAATAGAAGAAACAAATTGAGTTTCTATCAAAAAATCTTAACTTCTCAAATCTGTTTCTTTACCTCTGTGCTAAATCACATAATTCCAATTGAGAAAAAAAATAGCCAGAAATTATTCTATATATATATATATCTCTTTCTAATTCCAAATAATAGCTTAAAAATATGGACTGAATAAAAAAAATGAATTACTATAACCAATGATTTTGAATGTGAATCCTATAATGTGGAGTCATGATATTATGGGTTTAAGAATTGCACAACCTGATAGAAAGCATATTTAATTATTGGAAGAACTGTCAAAATTTTTTTAAAAAACTATCTACCAGATTATTTTTTTTTTATCAAATGTAAAACATGGTAGTAGAGAAGTCATTATTGGGAAACTATTTCATTGTTGTCTTTTGGTTCAAACAATTTTCTGCAAAAATGCACTGTAAATGAAAAGCACTAAAATACTGTAAAATATACTTTAATTAATACTATTCATAAAATCAAAAATTGGTTTAAAGAACCCAAGGACGATATCACATGTCTCACGCTTTCCCTAATGATTTGACTTAAATATTAAACTTCTTAGGGCAAAATTCTTGAATAATGAGTAAGAAATTAATATTGTTCACAAACATACTTCAGGCTTTTCTCCAAGAGATAGCATTTAATATTCTAAATATTTCCAATCTTACATAATTTCATCATACAATAAATAAGAATTCTTAGTGCCCTATATCATATAATAAAGACATTAGTGATGTTTATTATTTAGTTCAAGTTCTGCACACAAACATAATTGAACTACTACAAGATGAAGACCTCTCCAATTTTGATTCAATTTCTCTGATCACAGTAACAAATTCCCTTACATCATCCATCCATATAACATATGGTCTTTTTCTAGATCTTTTACAATGTTTTGGAATCCACTTTAAGATTTCAGACACCCATCTATTATCATCTCTTTTATTGATATATCCAACCCAGCCCCATTTTGATCTCTGGATTATTTCAATATCAATAATACCTATTTGTTTTCTCACCCATGTATTTTGTTTTTGATAATGCTATTACTCCCAACATATATCTATCTCTTCATGTTTCCTTGAATGATTGAAAATATCTGTATAGCTCTTCTGTTAAATGTTAAGATTCAGATCCATAAGTCTGAATTAGTAAAATGCATCGAAATCTTCCTTTTTAAATACATATGCACATTTCCTTTTAATATTGTTATTTCTATCAAAAGCACTCCAATTCAAGTTTAATTCAATGGCAATAGTTTGAGATATTTGTAATTGTTAATTTTAAATTGTGTACATATAAATACGAATAAAGAAATATGATATAAATCAACTTTATTAATGCTCATTAATAAATATTTACAGATTATCATTTAAGTATTATAAAATCATATCTACCACAAGATATTTAAAAAAAAAAACAATTATAATTTTCCACATCACAATCACAGATGTAACAGACAATTTTTAATCCATTCTTAACAGCTAATAATCCAAATTATTTGTTTTTATACAATCATATTTAACAGAATCTGCTTTTAAAGGATTATTTAAAAATAATAATAAATAGATATTTAGAGCAACAAGAATAATTATTTTAGCACGTGTTAACCAAATTATCTAGTTAATTATAAAATGTTTTAACAAATCAACTTTTAACTTTGATTCTTTTAAAATAAATAATAAAAGTTTCTGTAAGTATTTTAATGATCATGCTACATTAACTTTTTTAACCAACAATCTATACGAAAGTAGCTGTAACAGAAAAATCAATACTGTACAATGATACTACGAAAGAATATCTATTATTAGGTAATATATCAAAATATTTTGTTTTTAAATCATATATATACTATAAATCGAATATTGTATAAAGTATAAATGAAACCATAAACAAACATACCAGATAATATATGGCAAACGAACAATACATAGACAATAATAAATCATTTACGTTTATATACTAAAACTAATATTTAACATTATCGGTCATTATCATTTTCGACTACTACAAATCCACTGAATGTTTTAAGATATCTACCAGTTTAATCTGGTACTTCCAATCCATAGCTTTACAGGATCTTGATTAACTTTTATCCAGCTCACGATATGGCCTCTTTTTAGATCTTTTACAATATCTTGGAAACAGATTAAGATTTCAACTGTGTTCAGCTACTGTCATCTCTTCTATTAATCCAACTCAGCACTATTTCAGTAATTATTTCAATGATTTTAAAGATAAGTTTCTTCTCTCTCCTGTGTATTTCATTTTCCATTCCACCTTGTTATTTTCAACATATTTCATTCAGTGATCTGAAATCTCTATAGAGTTCTTCTGTTAATTATCCCAAGTTTTAGATTCATAAATAAGAACTAATAAAAACATTTATTAAAAATCTGTCTTTTCAACACAGTCATATTTCAAAATAAGTCATAGATCACATGATCCTATCTCTTAAGCTTGTAAGTTATAAACAGTGAGGATTGCCAATTCCTCAACAAGCTTTGTGATAAATGCTTAGCCAGAGCCAGAACTTAAAATATCTATCAGGAACCCCCTCCCCCCAAACCCCTGACCATGGTTTTGTGCTTTGGCTTCCTCAGAGAGGTAGGTTTTTAGATCTAGTGTCTGAACCTACCCTGGCACCTCTCTGAAGAGTGCCAAAGTACGAAACCATGGTCAGGGGTTGGGGGGGGGGGGTTCCTGACAGAGATATTTTAAGTGCTGGCTATGGCTAAGCATTTATCCCAAAGCTTGTTGAGGAATTGGCAATCCTCACTGTTTACAGTCATATTTCATTTTAATATTATTTCAACTAAAATTTTTGCACACTCCAATCAAATTTAATTTTAGCATTAACTTCACCTATTATTATTTCCTTTTGGTTATTAGTAATCTGAACAAGATATTTGTAGCTGTTAACATTTTTTAATTCATTCTTACTGATTTTATTTATTTTCTACCCTAACATCTTTAAATTCATTCTTATTAATCTTTATTTTCTCTTTACGTAAATAACCATTGGACATTATTTGAATCTTTTTAGTACTTATTTTTAGTCCTATTATTTTCTTGCTTTCAACTGAAAATTATTGTAACATTTCATGAAACTTATTAAGAATTATTTGCAAAAACGATTGCTATGCAACATCTAAAAATGAAATCTGGATGACTTTAATAGTCTGACATTTATTTTCATTTCTTATCTTCCAATTTTTATTCACAAAATATTCCGGGTAAAACTGCTGTAAAAATTCTTGGAGATATGGAGTCATCTTAACATAGGATCCTTAACAATATTATTAATCTTCTTGACATCATTATATGATCATCACCACTGTTACATTCTGATAAATGTCATTCAGAATTTGACAATATCTTGTATCTATGTCTTGATATTTCAAGTTTTGATCATCTTGAAAATACTTATACAATTAAATGCCTTTTTGTAATTTATTAATC
Organism: Epiperipatus broadwayi; assembly: GCA_028023455.1. Taxonomy (NCBI): domain Eukaryota; kingdom Metazoa; phylum Onychophora; class Udeonychophora; order Euonychophora; family Peripatidae; genus Epiperipatus; species Epiperipatus broadwayi. Next base: position 5,186,436 of record JAQFVV010006229.1, on the reverse strand, counting down.
CAAAATACATTCATAATTCAAACTTGTTGACTTTATAACTTCTTAATGTGCAACTATTTTTAAATCCAGTTTTCTCTGAAGATGTGTTGTATTAATCTTAATAAACACCTTGTATAGAATGGTTAGAAAACTGATAAATTGTAATTTTTAATGTCTTCTTTTTCACTTTTTAAATACCAATATCATTACTACATGCTTTCAATCATACTTTGCAACAATTTTTCTGTTTATCATCTACTTCTTTTGCTCAATAATAATTTAATCAATTCTGGACTTTTTCCATATTTTATAAATTTAATTAAGAATGCTTGGCAATTGAAAATATGTGTAAGGGTTACTTTGGTTTTTTTTTGTTCTTCATTATTATATAATTCATTGGAATTCCTTCAACACACTTCACAATGTTGTCCCATATTTCAATAATGATGCCATCTTTTCTCCCAATTTCAAAATATTGTGTCATATTATTATTTGCTTCTATAACTCTTTGCACCATTTTATAGAATTCCAATATTCAATCCTACTAAATCAGGGGTGGAGAAAATTTTTTCTACAAAAGGCAATTTGGATATTTATAATATCATTAGTGGACCATATAAAAGTATTGACTTAAAAATTGGCATTATATATGATCAAAAATGTAATTAATTTATTCCTAATCAGTGGAAAATCTTTTCAACTGGTGGGCTAATTTTAAATTTCTTTTTTTAAAAAAGGGCCAAATTTTTGGTGTGAGTTAACTATTAATGACTGTTTCATATTTAACGACAACTTAACTATTCTTCATGACATTTATATTTTTGAATATCTTTTTATATTCTGGGCAATTACTTCTACAACAATCTTTTATAAGGCCCTTTTTAGAAAATGATTTTGAATTTTGCCACTTTTTAAAAAAATAATATAACTTGCTTTTGCAAAATTTTCTGATTTGTTTGTACTTTTTATGAAACATGTCAGTTACTTGAAGCTCCTTTTCATGTTTTCTATTTAATATTTCTATCTTTCCTAACAATTTTGTTGTAATTAGAATATTTGACAAAAATGCAGCTTAATATTATCGTCTTGATTAACTGAAATACTTTCCAGACACATCAGGCATTTTGATTTATAATTTTTTAATAGAAAAAGAATATCATTTTTTTTAAATGCATACATTTACTCTTATCAATTTTTCTTATCTTACTCAATGTAGTCAATATAAAAATAAAAAAAATTAAATCGAAAATAATAATAATAAAACAAAGTAAAATTCTAGTTTTATTTTTGCTAATATATTGTAATAGTATGAAGTCTTGGGGTGCATCTGGAATGATGGAAAATCATCAACCCAGTTAATAAACTAATCTAAATTTAAATATACAAAATATATAATGAATAACTATGAACCTGAAAGATCAGGACAGAATTAAAACTAACTATAAGTTCAACAGCATTAGACAAAAGTAATAATCATCATTCATCATCATGAATGATCAACAATAAAAATAAATCAACAGTCAATCTTGTGACTGGATTTGAAAGTGGTCCACTATAGACCAGGCTAATTATTTAACCCTTGCCAGCTTGGGGCAAATTATTTAAACAATAATTTGGATGCACAAACTTAAGTGCTAATCCATAAGAATATAACAATTAAAAAAATAATGTGGGATATTAAAGCTGACCATCATCAATGCTCTGGCCACTTAATATCATTAATGTACTGATCAACTATAAACTTAATTTCTAATTAATACTAAAACAAATTAAAATGCAGTGCATGGAGTTTAAAGGATATCCCTGTGAGTATCCAGCATTAAAGAAGAAATGAAATTATCATCAACTAGACCGTTATGCATGAATTCAGCTGTGAGCAAAGGCTCTAAAACCGTTACTGTGAGCAAGAGATATAATACAAACATATAATATTCTAAAACTATATAATATTAATATCATTTACCTTCTTTATTACCTTTAAATTCTTTTTACAACCTACTACTGAGAATTTCAATTGTTCTAGCACTCTTTTTCAGAACTTCTACTTATATTTCCAAATCAATATAAGTAGAAGATTGCTGGGGCAATTGAAACAGTCAATACAGAGTTGTAAAAAGCATTATAAAAGTAATAAGGAAAGTAAATGATATTAAAATTATATGGATTTGGCAATGTAATAAGAAAAAGAGTGCTCTTTTAGTACATGATATCCGCCATTTTGAATTTCAAAAACAACCCAAATCATCATCTGACACATCTAAGTGATAAAAAAGTATGCGAAAACGGAAAAAATTTAAAACTTGGGTCATGTGACTTGGAAGCCCCCTCCAAACATTGCACAATAAAAAAAACAACCCAAAACATGAAAAAGTTAGAACTCTAGTCACGTGACTATAATATCACTTAAAATCAACACATAGATCTGAGATCGCAAAAAGTATTTTAAAAATATAAAAAGCTAACATGCATTAATGAACACAGGTTACAAAAAAAAACCATACATTTTTAACATATAAAAACCATCACGTATTATTAACATATAAAAAGCATAGATATTTAAAATATATAAAAAGCTAACATGCTTTATTAAATCATGCAGGTTACAATAATAACACTTTCAGTTTTAACTTGTGTGCCTCATTTTTGTAAACATATAAAAAGATCGATCGAAGGTATATATATATAAAAGTCAAATTAAAACTTATTCATTTTATAATTAATTATATTTTATCTTACCAGAACCCTGATATTGTATGTTCCCTTTGTTTGTAAAATTTCAGATTCTCTGCCTAAAAAAACATTCAAAATGTACAACCTGGGTCGTGTGAGTCTAATATCAATTAAATACCTTATCCATTCATAGGACAGTCCCCCCCTCACGCGCGCAAGTAAATCACCAAGCTATTTTTTTTAGATTATCATTGGCTAAAAAGTACAATTTCTTATTTTAAATTATAAATCAAATAATTTATTATACAGCCTAGTTTACAAAAGTAATATTAATTTTAACTAATTTATTAAATATTATTTAGTTTTTGCAATTCATAAGTTATTACAAGTTATTAAAAGCTATAAAATGATTTCTTATAGTTTACTTTCAATGATGGAGTTAAAGATTTTAGATAATTAAATTGTTAATGTTAACCTCTGCTTTTAAAATCTCAAGGGAGATCATTTTAAACTCAACAATAACAAGATTTAAGTTTCTCTACTTACCTCCCACCCCCCATCATATCAAAGCATATTGTTTAGATTCAAATATGTATTAAATTTAATAAAAGATGGCGAGCATTTATTGATTAAGGTTTAAAATTATTCTATTTGTAATATTGCTCCCTCTCTCTCTATATAAGATCTAACCCAAGAGTTAGAAAATAAATTAATGAAGTATTAATAAACCAGATACTTTGTACACAGTTACTTCACTACTACCCAATAAAGTGCGGTAAAACTGTAACTTTAGATATAAATATAGAATTAAGAACTAACTGTATTTGCGAAAATGAAATAACATTTAATAAATTAGTTAAAATTAATATTATTTTTGTAAACTAGGCTGTATAATAAATTATTTGATTTATAATTTAACCCTTTTCCCGCTCGGGGGGCTCTCCTCGACTAACTCTCTCCCTCTGTGGTTTTTTTTATAAAAAAAATTTTTTTATATGTTGTTATTTTTTTTTTAAATTTTTTTGTCGGGGGGTGGTTTTTTCTTTTTTTTTTAATTAAAAAAAAAAAAAAAAATAATTAAAAAAAAAAAAAAGAAGAAATTTTTTTGGTTGGTGTTTTTTTCCTTCCGAAAAAGAAAATTTTGGTTGGGGGGGAAAAAAAAAAAAACCTAATAAAAAAAAAAAAAAAAAAAGGGGAGTTTTTTTTTTTTAAATTTTAATATTTTTTATATAATTTTTTTTTAAATTTAAAAAAAATTTTTAAAAAAAAAAAAAAAAAAAAAAATTTTTTTAAAAATTTTATAAAAATTTTTAAAATTTTTATTTGGTTTTAAAAAAAAAAAATATTTTTTTTTTATAAATGTTTTTTTTTTTTTTTTTTTTTTTTTTGTTTATAAAAATAATAATATATTTTTTAAATTTATTATATTTTTTTTATTTTTTTTTTTGTTTTGTGGTGGGTTGGTTTTTTTAAAATGAGAAAATGTACTTATTAGCCAATGATAATCTAAAAAAAAAAAATACTTTGTTGATTTACTTGCGTGTGCATGAAAGGGGGGGGGGGGCTGTCCTACGAATGGATAAGGAGGTATTTAATTGATATTAGAGAATCTGAAATTTTGCAAACAAAGGAAACATACAATATCAGGATTCTGGTAAGATAAAATATAATTAATTATAAAATGAATAACTTTTAGTTTGACTTTTATATATATATCTTCGATCGATCTTTCTATATGTTTACAAAAATGAGGCATACAAGTTAAAACTATAAGTGTTAATATTATAACCTGCATGATTTAATAAAGCATGTTAGCTTTTTATATATTTTAAATATCTATGCTTTTTATATGTCAATAATACATGATGCTTTTTATATGTTAAAAATGTATGGTTTTTTTTTTGTAACCTGTGTTCATTAATGCATGTTAGCTTTTTATATTTTTAAAATATTTTTTGCGATCTCAGATCTATGTGTCGATTTTAAATGATATTATAGTCATTACCCAGAGTTCTAAATTTTTCATGTTTTGGGGTTTTTTTTACTGTGCAATGTTGGGGGGGGGGGGTCCAAGTCACATGACCCAAGTTCTAAATTTTTTCTGTTTTGGCGTACTTTTTTATCACTTAGATGTGTCATACAATGTTTTTGAAATTCAAAATAGCGGAGATCGCGTACTAAAAGAGCACCAAAAAAAGTCTAAACCTATTTTACGAGTGAGTAAATTCAATGAAATAACTTTAATAATGAAATATAAATTTATTAATTAGACACAATAAAATGAAATTAAGGTCTGCTGAGTATGCTATAAATATAAATTTGGCATTTTGATTTCATTGATATAAAAAGAAATAAGCTATCACATTGTGATTTACAAATATCTCAATAGGCTTACATAAAACACATGTATCAGCACACAGACTTGCGATAAACTAATAATAAAATTCAGTAATTCATTTTAATAATTTATGAAGTATGATTAATTGAAACATATACATATCTACATGTTACTCATTACATAAGCATAGATGTGTTGTATAAACTAAAATAACATATCAGAATTGTGATAAACAAATAATAAAATTCAATTCATTTTTAACGATACATAAGTATACGGTTGTGTCTATATAATAATAAAAATATAGTATGAATCAAAGTTATTAATTAATTCATTATTTCTAATGGCAATTGTGTTGTAAATTCAAATGGTTTATTATTGTTGAATATTTGTATAATGAGGGATTGATTAACTATGACAAACACGTATTAAACAGAAAAATCATTATCAAAGAACATGGATACATTCATGCTCAAAATAAAGGCATTTAAGAGATTATATTGTAGTTAGAAATTAGAATAAAAGAGGTCATATTATGCAAGCATTTATTTACAAGTGCAGATTGTTGGATGGATCATAAATTAGTACACTAAAAGATTAAAATGATACATATATTAAAAAGTAGATCTTATTCCAAAAATATCCACAACTAAAATCGATGTTCATACTTTAGAAGTGCCTATTATAGATACAATTTAAATAATTATCACACATTAAAATTGTTAATTTGAACCTTAAGAATTGTTATATTACTGAGGTGTGAAATTCTCTTAAGGAGAATGTTATGGAAACAAAGGGAGTAAATAACTTTTCTTAAGGCTATAACTTAAAAGCATTCTAAATGTTGAACAAAGGAATCAAGTATAGAATGAATCCACTTATCCTTAGTTGTTCTGATGTTTATAAGCATTCCTCTGTCAATATTGTTTGTAATTATCAACCAGATGAATATGGCACTTAAGAATTATTAAAAATATAATTAACAATACAAGGCTGGAGACAGCATCTTACTTTTAATACCTTGATTGTAATAATTAAACAAGATTTAATATGTAAACTTTAAATTAAACATAGCTCAATATATATATATGTGTGTGTGTGTGTGTGTGTGTGTAAACAAAGGGAGTAAATCACTTCTTTAGACTATGACTTGAAAGCACTCTAAATGTTAAACAAAGGAATAGATAAAAAGTAAATCTGCTCATGAATTCATTAAAACAAAGAATCATACATGACTGGTTTTCTGATAATAATCTTTTCAAGATTTAACAATTCATTAGCAGCATGTAAGAATATTAATTGACCTCAAATCCTTATACAGTACTTCAAGGCAAAAGTTTTGTCTTTAATGGTATTATAATCACTAATCTATAAGACACTTTCCTGAACTTTAAATTACATTGCAAACATCAATTATCCTTTTAAATTATTTTCTTCTATTATCATTTTTCATAATTGAACCGGATAATTATGAATTTCCTATGCTTCATCTTTTCTTTATTATTACAACTTCCTTTATTATTATACAATTATTTTATTTTTAATGCCAAACTTTTTTATTCAACATAAAAGCGTGTTATTTCTATCTTACATATCACATATTCTTTCATCTTTTTCCCTATAAACAATGTACAATTCCTTTGTTCAATTACTATTTCAATCTTGCATCTAGATTTTCCTCTTTCAAATAGTCTTATATTATGTACATTAAATAATATCATCTTTTTTACTTTTTATAATTCTCTCTTCCTCTATTCATTCTCCTTCTAATTACATTTACTTAATTTACGTTTATTTTTTTATTTAAAAAAAAAATGAAATTATTGTTACAGATAAAAATATGCACAGAGAATTGAAAATAGGATAAACAAAGTAAAAAAAATGAAATTATTGATACAAAATTTATAAAAAAAAAACTTTCTTTTCTGCCATTTTATTATATTAATCATCCCATTGCAAACTTAAGTTGTTGTTTTTTTTGGTCCCTTATTCTATTATTGGTACTGCTTCTTCATTTCAATTTTCTTATAATAATTCTGATTCTTTAACTTCTTTTTTTTTTTTCAAATAAGATAATTTGAAAAATTTCCCCTAGTATTATCTTTCAATTTATTAATGGTCATTTTATATCTAAATCAATTTTATGATCATGAAAATTTTGTCAGGATTAAAAAAACTTTGCAATTATCTACTTTTAGATTAATGTTATTGTTTATCATTTAATATTACTTAACCATTACCTATTTTTCTGGACACCACTTTTGAACATATATATTGTGATGGGGATTAGATTCAAACCCTTCTCACAAGTTGAGATCATGCTAGTTTAAGAAGAAAAAAAAATTACAGATGTGTCTGTGGATGTAAAAGTATATACATGTAAGATATAAAGTTAGTTCTATTTCTGATAGTATGATAAAAAGATTTCATAAGAGTGAGAAAAATAAAATATGTAAATGCTGTTAACTAAATCCTGTAATGAATTAATTAATAAGGTTGTCATCTTTTGACTTTGTAATTATTGAATAATTTTATTTTTCTTCCTTATTCAAGGCAAAATAATTTGTATTTTTGGTACTTGGGGAAATACTGTCCTGCCACTGCTAGAGACGTCATTTCTGCAGTTTTTCCCCAAGTACCGTATTTTTTATCAGAATTAGTAGATTTAAATTACTAAGTTTTGTAAGCTGACACTGCTTACATTTTTCTGTCTCAGTAATATGGGAGTTTTTTTTGTTTTGTTTGCAAGAATAAAGATAATAAGATTGACGACATAAGCTATGAGTTAGCATTTTCTTTTGTTGAAAGAAAATTATAAAAAAGGAGAGACAAATCTGAGTCTTACTGGTCTTGTCTTGCTTCTTCATCCCTATTCATGCTTGTTTTTCTTTTTTGGAAGAAATGTTCTAGGCTAAGGCGGAACAACAACTTAAAAATGTCAAAAAATTTACTAGCCAGAATGTATTAATTGAAATTTGGGATTTAGCTTTTAAATAAAAAAAAAAGAAACTTTTAAGTTAGTTAGAGAGATCAGGCACAATTTTAACAGAACAGAATAAAAGAAGAGTTGGTGATAGTTATTCTGTTAACCCGTAAAAATAAATAATATGGATAAAATGTGTAACATTAAATATATAATGATAAATCCAATAAAGTTGAGAAATTTTAAGTATGCTGGATTCTCTATATCTGTAACTATGTGATATTGTTTCTATATTTGCAGTTTGCCAAGAGATTTATCTAAAAGAAACCTAAAGAAGCATATAAGAAGGTCCCCCATTTATCGTATATGGACTGCCAAGTTTTATGGATTTTCATCAGATGACGTATCAGATATTCAACAAGGGAAAGGCATAATAGTACATACAAGAGTTCTGAATATTATATTGTTTTAAAAGAAGTAAAAAAAAATTACTTATTTGGGTAAGCTTACCAATTTTATTCATTGTAATCTTGGGAATAAGGTTAAAACTTATATTATCTTTTTATTATTAATTTTTTGTTACTGTTTGGTTGATTTATTTTTTTTTTAGACCATGTATGACTAAGATATTTTTTATAGAAAAGAAATATCTGTATTCCAAAAGATCAGTTTTGGATAGTAATGTAAACACTCAATAGTATTATATATAACAATGGGCATATATGTAGCCTTTGGCTAACATGGATGTATATGGGTGTTCTTTGTGTAATTGTCTAATTAATTAATTTTTCTTATATGTATTAATTTTCTCTGAGATTGATATTAACAAATTTTGTTTCAAGAGTCAATGTCAAAGGAAATGAAGTAAAAAAAAATTCATGTGTATATGGGCATGTATATTCAGGTATAAAGACATAGATAAAAGATTGGGAGAAGAAAGGAAAGGGGGTTTAGGTTAGTTGGTTGTAGAGTGTTTTTTTTTTTTTTATGTTATATCTTTGCAGAATGGAATTTTACTTTACTTATTTATTTGTCTGTTTTATTGTTTGTTTGTTGGAAAATGGATTGTGATTAGTCTTTGTAAATAAACTGTTTGATTTATTAAAATATCTAATTTTGGTATTCAATCATCTCTCTATTCTATTCTTTGTTAGTATAATTTGAATATTGTTAAATTTAATGTTATACATTCTCACCCTGGAGTGTGAGTAAATGCCACTTACCATGAAAAGTAGAGTGTAACATTGAACTAACATAGGATATTACAGTATCAGAAATAATGCACACTTTCATTGGTATGTATTATTCATAAAATAATTTCCCTGGAAATTGGTTCTTAAGGTTGATGGCATTCAGTTCCATTTGCTATAAAGAAAACAAAATAGGCTTTGTGTTTTAGTACAATGGTAGTTATGTAGAAGGTGACCAAGGAAATATAATTAATCATTATTAGTTTGGTATCCTTTTCTGTGAATGAGAGAATTTTGGTTATAATGGTAATGAACTTGAAATAATTCCATATGGGGCATGTATAGAGAATAATTATCGTATTCATTATGCGAGATTTATGTTCAGTATTCACAAACAAGTGTTGAGTTGTATGTAAGGCGATAAGAGGTGACTGGTGGGGGGGGGGGGAGGGGAGGGCCGGTTCCTTGGGGGGGCGTCGGTTGTCCTTGGTGTTGCCAGGGTGCGGGTTGGGCCGGAGGGGGGGAGTTTGAGGGGGGGGAAGGTCTTGTTCTCTGTTTTTTCTATAATTTCATGGGGACTAATTTTTTTGAAGAAATGGATATATATAGGTATACCGTTTTGTTCTCCCCTTTCCTTTTTTTGGTGGGCCTTGAGAGTTTCAGAATTTCCACTTTATAAAAGAAAAAAATGGGGAAGGTTGAACTTTTTTTTTTCTCCCCCTCTCTTCCAGGCAATTTACTGACTTGAAACAAAATATCTATATTCTATACTCTCTTTTTCCATTCCTCCAATTATAATATAAAATTATGGGGTTTCCCTAATAAAAAATATTAAAAACAATAATAATATATCAGAAACAAAATCTAACAAAAAATGAATATTGTAATATATATATATATATATATATATGTTTTAATTTTATAATATGAAAGATATATATAGAAACACAAGAAAGTTGAATTCCTGAAAAGAGTATGTTATTTTAAAATAAGTATTAGGGGATAAAACTATATATTGAATTATTGGCATATCTAATCTGCATAACAGATTTTTATATATTTTCTATCAGGCATCTTAGCAAAGGAATATCTGATAGAATAGAACCCAATGCAAATAAAAAGATAAGTGTACCATTAATATTTCTCATAGTAATATTTAATTGATTATCAAGAAGTGTAGTGTGGGTAATTTTTCTCCAAACAAGAACACAGTATTCCCAGCAAAATATGCTAATACTAAGAAAAATGTCAGTAAAATATAAGCATAATCCGCTTAGTACCAACCAGCTTTCCATGATTACTTCTAAAAATTCATTTTGATCTAACCTCAGATAATGATGAAAATAAGTTAGATTATGATCCAGAGTTACTCATAAATAACATGGAGTATTGTAGAAGGTTATATTCAGATTAAGATGATTCTCTTTTTATTTAAATGAAAAATTAAGCAGAGTATTTTAATTAATTTTTGTTTTGCATTCTCAAGGATATAAATAATTCCAGATATCATAAGTAAAACACTATTAATTTTATATTGTTTAAAGCCTTCAGAAATTAGTTATTTTATTTTATTAAGTGAGATTGTTGGATATATTATTATATCATTATATTCTTAAAGTGCTATATCATCTTTATACAATAATAATGAAAACATTTACTAAATTTTGCAGTGTAGTTTTGGTAAAATGTAAATATTAAATAATAATAGTATTAATAATAAATGCTATTAATAAATATATTTATATTGGTTCAGAATAGTAGTAAAAATAATAATAGACAATTACTTATTCCATTTTTATTTTCTTATTTAAATGAAAGTTAGTAAGTTTATTATTATTTTTTCTTTGTTTTTTTTCTGGTAATATTGTAAAAAATTAAACAGTTAAATCTTTTTTAAGATCAACTATAATTTTTTTTTTTTTTAAAAATTAAAGTGTGCTAGTACTTTTTTTTTTTTTTTTTGGAAACATAAATACTACGAGTTAAAGGGAGCCTTCTCTTATTTCTTGATAAATTTCCCTTAAGGTTTTGCTGATGAAGTTATTGCACAAAACATTTATAAAGTTTTCTATTGCTATCTTATAGAGAAAAAATGAAAAGCCAAATAAAAAATATGGAGCTAGCACCAATTAGACTTTACTCATTTAAAGATATTTGATGAATTGTATTTTGTTTTTTTTTTTAATTTTAAAATGTGTACTTGTTTATATATTATATAATATATATTCTTTTAATGTGTATGTTTTTTAAAGATTAAATAAAAAATATTATGTAAATAAACTATAATTCATAGTAAACTAATTAAGTCTGGAAACATTAAAAATTTAAAGTCCTTTCATAATTTTGTCTGAATGCTGAAAGTTACACAATTTTCAGCAGAGATTATTACTATTATTGAAATTAAAGGGCAATTATTATTTTTTTTCTCTTTTTTTTTCATGTGTCAAAGCATTAGCTGGAAAGTGAACCCGTGACAACTGTTTGTAAGGCAGCCGTGCTGATCACTCGGCCACCAATGCTTGACAGTGCAATTATTTTTTTCTATGAAATTTAGCATAATGGCAGGTAAATCTATGAAGAGTGAAACTTTCTCAAAAAAAACAAAATATGGTTCTATTTTCAAATTAATTTTAATGTATTCATTGTATGCTATAAAATCACCCATAATTTTTTATCAAACCGGAAGTTTGTTTAGAATGAACCAGAAGTGTTCCAGCTTATTTGAGAACAATTCTCACTAAATAAATAAATACATCAATTTGATGAAAGTTTCCCAAAACATTTTTTGATTTACATGAATACTAGATTGTCATTTTATTGAATCTTTTAATTATCAAAAGCAATACTGTAATAAAATAATAAGTGATTATTATTATTTTGTTTTCAGTAGTATGTTTTTATTGGTAGGACAGAAATATGAAAGTTTTATATATATAAAATTAATGTCAAATTTCTACAATGTAATAAAATTAAGCAAAAAAGTGAAAAAGTACAAAGTTTTCTTTGAATGAAATATCCTTTTGTGAAATAACTTGAGTAAGTATAGCTTAATCTAAATTTAATGAAAAGTTAAACCTTTTATTGAGATTTCTACTTAAAGTTTCAATATCTTGATCTTAACCAATGGTGTGACAAGATTTCCAGGGCACGCTTGCCCTTTTATCTGCTAACTTTACGCTTGAACAAGTTGATAAAGTTCCTATCATTTCTATGTGAGATTCATGAATATAGCAAGCATATGAAAAGAATCAAAGTCAATGCCATTACTGTCAGAAGCAGGCCAGTCATTGTTGTAACCTCTCATTTACAGTGATTAACCATCATTTTAATTGAAAACTGCCAACTTACTAAAATTATCTTATACCATACTTTCAAATTTGAAATATTAAAAGAAAATGTATATAAAACGCATTTACATTAATAATAAATGTCTTCAGTATTAAAGACTAAAACGCTATTTGCATAATCGTATTTTCAATATTTCAGTTCGTCTATCTTATATTAATAAATTTTAAAAAAATAGCCATTTCTTAAAAATTATAATCTAGTAATGCAGATCAGAGAGTATGTGTATACATATATATATTATTGCTGCCAAAAAATTGATGAATACCAGTACGCGCACGCTAAAATAATTTTTAAAAAGGGGAGGTAGAAAACATAAACGATTAACTAGTATTTTATTATTACAATATTATTACTCAATCTCAATGCCTTTGCTAAAAAGGCAGTAAAAAAATAATTATAGAGCCCAGCGTTGTGTGGGAATGAGGCTCTGTAAAATGAAATTATTAAAATAAGGACGCTAAATTAAAGATACAATTATTAATTTCAAATGGATCGTATTAGTGCATTTGAAATTAATATGTTTAATATGATAGTTGATAAGTATAATTGAGTAGAAACATGTCTTGCAGAAATTGATGGATTTTTTGTCACCAGTTTAGCAGTGGAAAAATATAATTTGTAGATGACACTTTTGAAGGATCTATCCCGCCTAAATTTATTATTTATATATATATGTATGTCTATATATACAGACACAAAGTTAACTTTTTTTTAATATTACATAAATATTTCCTGTTTCTAAAGTCTTTTATATTCATCTAAGCTTACTATGAATATATTTTCCTTTCTATAGCTTCATTGATGCAACAATTCTATAATATCTCAGGGAAAAAATCCATAATGAGATTATTTTTTTGATTTTGTAATTTTATTCAAATTATTTTTTAAATAATAACAGCTACTTTGTTAATTTTTTATCTTTTAACTATCAAAGATCAAAATAAATGTTGTCTATACAACCATATTTTCTATCATATTTTAAATGTCATCTCTTTAACTTTCCAAGTTTTAAGCCTTCCTCATCTAGTTTTTTTTTTATATTCCAAGTTATACAAGATCAATTTCAACATGAGTGTCATTCACTACAAATTTTAGTCTTTTTCACAATATTTTTGTTCTCTATATTAAGTAGCCCTTCTACTGATATATTGGATGTCACTCATTGATGTTTTTGCATGGTTTTCTTTTATGATTTTTCATTTGATAGTACTTTTAGCTACCATATCCCCAAAATATCACAAAAGTATCTGGTGATAAATGTTTATAACTTCTAAAACAACATATAAATTATATGGCATATAAAAAATATATTTGAATATTACTCAAAGAGATCTGCCATTTTTTAAAATTTTCTAGCCAAAGAATTTTGTTAATAAGGTTAGAATAAGAATAGATAATTCATATATAAGTGCAATTTAAACTCAGATAAACCAAGACATTATAAAACAGATTAACGGTCTATTAAAGATGAAACAATTTAAATAATTTAATAGTATGCTCAATCTCATCTTTTTCTTCAATTACAACAATTTTTTACTTTTAACCTGAACTTAGAATTATAGCAATTTGTATATTTCCTATCCAATACAATTGATTCTATATTATTTTGCTATATGACCTTTAAATAATAGACTATCTATTTTAAAACTGATTTTTTGATCTACTATTTGACTATTAATTCTTTTTATCTACTTCAATTATTCATGTTGAATAATCCATGTTGAATATGATCTTTCAGTTTACATAATCCCATTCCAGTAAGCCATTAAATATTTTATCTTACATTATCCTACCAATATTCATCAATCTATTGTAGGATGAAAGTCAATCTAAATGTAATCCAGTTTCTCTGATTCATGATCTTTTTTCCACGTTACATTAGCAAACTTCATTAGTCCATGTATCCATTTTACTATGATCCCATTGTAAATCTTTTACAATAGACTCTTATGATCCAGTTTAAGTGACTTCGAATATCTATTTATTATCATCTCTTTTAATTAAAATATCCATACATTTGATTATCTGCATAATGAAATGTTTTTTTTTTCTTTATAACCTAAAGCTGAGTGCATTTTCATACTTCACCAAAATTGTATTCAGCTTTAGATTATAAAGAAGAAAGAAACCACTATCATTATGCAGATGAACAAAAATATGCAAATTTAAATTACAAATGAAAGGGGAAAAAATCAATATAATATATCACCTCTTTTAATAAAAGATCAACTTAGACTACAAATACATCTCCTTTTCAATCTCTTAATTCTTTCAATAATATTAGTGATACCTGTTTTCTTATTGGCATATTTTGCTTTCAATATTTTTTTGTTAGCCCCAATATATATATATATATATCCATATTTTGTTGAGTAGTCTGAACTCTCTATATTGCTTTTCTACGAAATATCAAAGTCTCAGATCTATGTGTAAAAACTGGTAAATATTTCTATCATAAATCTTCCTTTTCACATACAATATATTTTTCCTTTTAATGTTAAGTTACTTCTATTAAAAACTTCATTCAAGTGTAATTCTGTGTTTAATTTCATTCATTGTACTTCAATTTCTATTATTAATCTGACCAAGGTATTTTATTCAAAGTTCATTATCCATTTATTCTATACTAAAATTATCTTAAATAAATATATATTCTATCCTTGATAACATTTTATTCTTCTTACATTTTATGTGGCTATTTTTTTAGTTTTTATCTCAATTTCAATAGACAGGATTTTGTTTATCTTGCCTAAATAGTTACTCATCCCTTCTCATAACTATTTTACTAAATTATTCCTTAGTATTGAGATATACAATAATTGATCTAGAATTGGAGAAGAATCTAATGTCTTCAACACTTATTTTTTTCATTTTCAGCCATCCATCTCTCTCAATAATTAATTATTCTTTCCTCTTATTTTTTTAACTTTTGTATATTCTGTATTTGTCTGCTTCCTTACTAATATTATCATTGTCTGTAGGATGTTTTCTATAGATATTAAAATATATTATTGTTCCAATATTTCAAAAAATTATATATCTATAATAATCATTTCTATTTTTTTTTTCTGATTTGCTTGAATTGGCTTTTAAATCTAGGTTGTTAAAATATTTATCTTTTAATAATATACTTCATGATAAACAATTTGGATTATTAATGGGTGAAAATACAATGTGTACAATCAATGAACATGCTTATTCTATTGGCGAGTCTTAAAATCTCAATATAACACTAGAGTTTATTTTATTTTCATTAAAGTTTTTGACAATATTCAATATGATAATCTTTAGTACAAAATGAGCCTCTTATGGAATTTCTATTTGGCCCCTAGATTGGATTATTACTTATCTACAAGATCAGATGCAATTAGGAAAAATTGGTGATATCGTGAATGATATTTTATTTATTAATGGAATAGTTCCCCATAATCATCTGGTTTAGATTGATTTATCTCTAATATTTTACAAGCTTATGCAGATGACCTTGCATTTATGACTTCTGAAGTATCTTAAGATCAACTAGAAATTTGTGTTATGTAGAATTTGACTATTATGGTATATTGATTAAGCGCAAATAATTTCACTATTTAATATAAATAAAATAAAGAATTATTTGACTTTGCTTAGCTATTTATAAACAAATTATAATAGTAGTTGTATCAATGACAACATTAAATTCATTACAGAATATTCTTATTTTTGAATATCAATAAATTCATGTTTGTCAAGAAGTAATCTTACAATGTCCTTTGTAGCCAACTGTGTAAATTTAATTATCTATTATATTAATTATCAAAATTTCTTCTTGTTAGTACCCTAATAATGATTTATAAATTTTTGAGGTGTAACCTATGTAAATTACTATATGGAAAGGATAAAATAGGGTATACCTTCTCCATTTTCAGTTTTGCAGAATCATTATTTACATATTCCATTGGGTAGAATGCAAATTAAATAAAGTGAAAGACATTATGTAAAATTGTATGAAATACATATATTGATTATATATTAGGTCATATGACTTGTTACTGCTAGCAGAATCACATGTACCTCTTACCGTACATCATAGAAAGTGTTGGACTTGTATACATTTCATAATCAAATAGAGAGAAGACAGTATCTCAGCTACTATTTTTTTCAATAAAATGATGGGCTATTTTGATTTGCTCACATCATTTACTTACATTAAGTTATAAGTGAAACACAGGCTTATTATATACCTGTGTCTATATATGTAATATATAGGATATATGAGCACAGACTTTCACACGACCCACCACTCTATCTAATAATACTGATACACTCATGCACATACATGCTGAAAAGATAAATAATCACCAATATACATATTTCATGCTAAACCAGCAATCATCAGTTGGTCCAGATTATCATCTCCCACACATATATACTATAAGTGCTCAGATATATATTAAGATAGACAATCTTCATACTTTAATGGACAGGCTCCAATCTACTACACCCTCCAACTCTTCAACCGTCCATCCAATTGAAAATCTGATGATGGAAAGCTCAAAGGCCACCCTGAGGCTGAGATTCTTGTCACACCCATGTTGACCTAAAGTCAATCTGAACCCCACATGTACAGGACATAATCCATTTAATACATATGCAAGGATGGGCAGACATCACTACAATGTAATAAGTGAAACACAGGCTTATTATATACCAGGGTGGCCTTTGAGCATTCCATCATCAGATTTTCAATTGGATGGACGGTTGAAGAGTTGGAGGGTGTAGTAGATTGGAGCCTTTCCATTAAAGTATGAAGATTGTCTATCTTAATATATATCTGAGCACTTATAGTATATATGTGTGGGAGATGATAATCTGGACCAACTGATGATTGCTGGTTTAGCATGAAATACGTATATTGGTGATTATTTATCTTTTCAGCATATATGTGCTTGAGTATATCAGTGTTATTAGATAAAATGGAGAGTGGTGGGTCGTGTGAAAGTCTGTACTCATATACCCTATATATTACATTAAGTTTTAAAAACATTTAAAACGTTTAATTTAATCAGAAACTAATAATATATTGCTATTTTTATTGTTGCTGTTGTTACTATTAATTAATTGAATGTTTTCTCATAAAATATCATCAGCTAATTTTTCTTTCCTTTTTTTATTACTTTCTACACACAATTATTTTATCAAAAAAATTTTAACAATTGTTATTTATATGAAATTAAATTATTAAATTATTAATTGATCAAAAATAATGCCAAGAAAAAGCTTAATTTTAAAATAAATGATAAAATTTTTAAACTGATGTAATATATTTACATTATTACATACCATTTATTTCAGCCCAATTCTCTAAAAAAACTGCAATACCGTTCTACAACAAAATAAAATTAAAATTAGGTATCAAACCCTTGCCTTTCAGATATTTATGCAGCTACAGGGAACTTAATCTTTCCTACATCAGGGTAACCACTGGTCATTGTAATTAGAATATGATTTTTGCTTTAATTCTCAATATTTATCATTATCTATATAGTTATTCATTTAAAACAGATATATAAATCAATCACCCAATAGAATATCAACCTATCATTTTAAATCTAACTATATTTCATGTTGTGATTAATTCTCCTCTATTTGTACACAATTCCTTTCAAAACAGATTTTAATAATAAATATTAAAGGAGTTTGCTACTAAGTGAATTGATTTCTATTTGATATCTTAAAGAAATGCCTACATATGTTCTGGTTGCAACTGCTATTATAATATGATTATTCATATAGTATACAAACATAAATGGGCTACTCACCAACCTATGTTACACAGTATAGTGAGGTAACTAGCTTTTTAGTCTGAATTTAAGATCAAGAAATACCATGGTCTTTCTTCTCAGTTGGGATTTTTTTGAAGCAGAATGAATGTGTGAGTGAACTTTTTTAAAAATAGATATTTAGAATCATGACAGACAAAACTAAATTATGGACCTTATTCAGAGAAGATTGTAAAGTCATCAGCCAAGACAATGGTTGGTGGCTGAAGACAGAGAATCCCCTCATTGCAAACCAAGACTGTCGTTTAATGATGACTTGTTATTTAAATATTTACAACTGCAGATCACTCTCAAGTGTAGAAAAATTGCAAGAATTAAAAAAAGGATTATCTAATATTAAATAGGATATTGTTCTATTTTGTGAAGTTAGGAGAAAATGTGAAAAGACAATTGATTTAAAAAGTGGATATGTGTTATACTACAAAGGGACAAGTATTGAAAGAACAAGTGAAATAGGATTTCTTATAAATAAAAACATGGAAGAACAACATTGGAGATTGATGATGTATCAACAGAATAGCAAGAATTAGTTATTCAAATTAATGGAAGATGCCAAATGCACAGAATTCAGTTTTGTGCACTTAAGTCCTCACAGTGATGCAGAAGTAGATAAATTTTATATGGATCTACAAAAGATTTTTGATCAGAACATTTTAAAAGTATCATGGAAATACAAGAATTGATAAATTATTAAAATTATGAAAGTACTATGGGTAAATTTGGTTATGGTGATAAAAATTGGAAGACACAGATTTGTGAAGTCCACAGAAAAAAAAAAAAAACTTTATATTGTGAATTTTTTCTTTGAGAAAAATGCATTCAAATGAAGACACTGGAGAAATGGATTATATTTGGACTAAGAGAAAATACATATTTCAAGATTGTAATGTTCTTAATAAATTCTATACAAGAAGTGATCATTAATTACTGAAATGTAAAATACATGTTAATGCTATTAGAACTTGCAAATTACTTTAAACCAGTAACAGATTTTGAAGAAGGTTTAGATTTGTACAAAATCAATAGTAAGATAACTGATACATTATTAAGAACCTTATAAAGGTAGATGGTACAAAAAAGCAGTAACTAACCAGTAAAATTTCTACTGAGATGACGTTTTTTGAAAAAAAAAAAATAATATGAAAATATATAAAAACGAACTATTAAAAAGAATGGAATATCTAAAATTTTGTAAAATGGTATTAAAATTATATAAGAAAATATAATTAACACTTCCGCTTTTGGCAGCCATCTTTGCAACTGGTCTTATTAAAAGCGTCCCTTAGCGATTCAGTTTCAAGAAGACAGGGACGATTGTCCCCTTACCTTTACGTCTTTTATTCAAGGTAAGTCGGTTTTAAACATTATTTATTATGGAAAGTGATAATATAATCGATAACTCTCAAATTAATGTTAACCCCGATCTCAGCATTCAACCTAGCAATGCAGCCATCGGTCGTAAATATTATAGCCTTAGATCTAATCTAAATGCAACTAAACTAACTTCTACTACAAATAAAAACCCACAAACCAATAAATCAAATGAAAACACCATCGCAAATATCAACAAAAGTTTAGAAAATATTCAACTTACCCCTAATATAAACAATAGCATAAATATCTCATCAAGCGAAACTATTGAAATCCTTAACAATACAAGCAAAAACCAATCATCTCCTCTCCGAAGATTTTACGCTCCCACAGAAGACTCTAATGAGCAATTTTCTTTGCCCTATAATACCCCGAAAACCATATCTGAAAATAATAGACAAAATTTCCAACAAGATGATATCGGCGAATTTTTTAAAGTTAAAACTTTTCCACCAGAGGTCGACAAAACCAGCGCTGTCACATTACAGTTTGTCAACAGTAAATTTAAAAATCAAAAAGAAGAAATAAATTTTAAAACTAATAAACCTCATTCCAAAACAAACAAAGATTATAGCACAGAACAATCCATTGCTACATCAGCCAACTTGCAATCTAAACCAATTTCCTCATTTCCAATATTGAAAAATTCCACTACGTACGCAAATATCGTAAGGTCTAAAAATTCTGAGAGCATCTCCGAAAATATTAAGGCCGATAATTTCAATGAACTATATTTGAATATTTCAGAATTAGACACAGAACAAGAATCAAACACTCTGGAAAATGTCTCATTTAATATAAACGATCTTAATGATGACATGTTCCTAAAAATAAATAACGAGTTCAACAAAACGATTCCCAACACTCTGTATAAATCGTTTACAAACTACTACAGCGATAAGTCGTTAATCTTAGCCATAACAAATCAACAATGTGCGTTATATAAGTTCCCTCTAGAACAATTATACAGTCTAATCAATCAAAATCAATTAGGCAGAGGCATTCACATGATCCTTAATCATCCCAATGACCGCTATGTTATCGTTGAGTTTAAAACGTAGGCGGACCGTATGAACTTTAAAAATAACTACCGATCTTTGGGAAATTATATACTTTGCTCCATAGTTATGAACCATCCAGTTACACTATCTGGCAGAATTCAAAACTGCCTTGCCTATTTGAAAGAACAAGAACTACAAGACATCCTTATTAATTATGGTTCAGTTAGTAAATTTAAACACCTACTAAACCTCACTTCGAAGATCAAATTCTGTCCAATACAGTTGTCTTCACACTTACTTTAAAGAAAAACATTATACCCACTGACATACCCACCATTATTACTGCAAGAGGCTCTCCTATGGTTTTGACCTTCAGGGGAGTACAGCCACAATGTTTCTTCTGCCTTCAAAGAACACACCTTATTAAAGATTGTGCAGCAAGAATATGCATACACTGTGGTATTAAAAAGAATAAAGTTCACAGATGCCCTGGTAGACCTATTAATACGGCTATCACATCCTTAAATAGACAATCACCACATGGGACTAATTCAAACAGCAACCTCACAAACCCAGACAATCTGACTCAAATAAATCCTCCAACAAACCCTCTCACATCCAAACCTATCTTTCAAAATGAAAATCTTCAAGAAAGAACAAACACCAACCTCTACACTAATAGTAGTGAATCAGAGAACCAAGCAATAACATATACTGCTACTAAACCAATCTCTCAAACCAATAATACTCAAGATCATTCATTAGATACATATTGTACTAATCCCCGAGAAACAATGCTAGGCCAAACTCTTTCTACAAAAAAAGACAATATGACCAAACCATCTAACGAGAGCAAGGAAAACCCAGGCGATGAAGAAAATACACTTAAAAAAATTTCAAAACAATTCATCTATAACAACTCCCACCCAGCTTAAAACCAATGATTTATCATCATTCGGGCCAACTAAGTCTAATAAACCTAAACAAAGTGATCCACAAACTGTCCTCAATTCTTCAACGCCTGCAGTAATCAACCATCCAGATGAAAAGACTTATCAAACACTCAACCCGAAAGTCAGCATAATTAATGTTTCACAACAGTTACAGCAAACCGAAAATGACTCAGATCTAAAATTTAAACCAAATTCTTATAACAATAAAAAAAACACTTTAATCGAAAGTACAGGAAAAAGAAAACAACACTACTAAACTTAAAAAAACCCCAAAAACCAACACAACAAATACCCAAAATACAAATAAGAAAATTAAAAGAAAATCAATTCGCTCAGATAAATCAAGCTCTGATGATGACAGCTCCCATCCAATACATTATTCACCATCACCCGCTAGCAAACAAATCTCAGATATATCCAGCACAAAGCTTCACAAATCCATAGAAAAAAAGAGGAAAACCATGGATCCTATAACCATCGATACCATTGATCCATCTGATGAATCTCAGACAGATTACACTACTTCATCAGACACCGAAGACTTCATAGATGCATTTCCTCAACCAACAAATATATCACCAATCCATCCACAAGTTCAATCACAAGACTCTGATTTCCAAACAACATCAGAACTCATTAACATGGAGATGCCTCACATTGACTTGGTACACTTTGCTGAGGACGGTTTGGATTAATCTATCATGTTCTGCAAAATTGCTGGCATTAATATTCGCGGCATCAACTCAATTGATAGAGTTCTAGCTATTAAAAACTGGCTCTCGCTCTGCTCCCCTCATATACTTCTTATGGGTGAAACTAAATATCACCATAAGACTGATCATAAAATATTATCTCTTCTCTCAGCTCTCGGATTTACTAGATTTTCCATAGGCCATTCTGCTTCAGGTGGAGTCGGTATTCTTCTCAGCAAGTCAACACCACCAAACAGTTTTAGTATTCTATTCCTAGATGCCAATATTATTGTCATAGAAATAGACTATTGGGGTTATCCGATCATCATAGCTTATATATATACAGCCAAAGACACCTCTCAATATCTAAAAATAATCCATATCCTAAATGCCATTAACGCTAACAGAGCCTCTCCTACTATTCTTCTGGGAGACTTTAACACTACATACAATGACTTCAACAAGAGATTTTTGTATCTAATAAATCGCAGATTAATGTGTGGAGAGGGTTTCTTCCCTCCGGAAGCCTACTCTTTCTATACTAAAACTAAAAAGTCCCTGATTGATTTGGTTTTCTACACCCCAGACCTCCATTTGCATCTAATAAATCGCAGATTAATGTGTGGAGAGGGTTTCTTCCCTCCTGAAGCCTACTCTTTCTATACTAAAACTAAAAAGTCCCTGATTGATTTGGTTTTCTACACCCCAGACCTCCATTTCAACCTTGATGCAGCCTTGGCCCCTGTTGCTTTCTCTGATCATATGGCTCTAATCTTACAACTTACACCTATTGCAATCCCTACACCCATTGATGGACCTGGTAAAACCATGTGCATGATCACCCAATCAAATATGACCGAAGCGATAGTGTCTGAGGCATACATCCTTTTCCAGAAAATAAACATCCTTTTCCAGAAAATAAACATCCTTTCCCTGCCTGCTGAGGAGGGCTGGTTTTCCTTCATTGGAATACTTCAGTCCATATTAAATCACCACACCAGGAAAATCAAAGGACCTAATGGCCTTCTAAATGACCTAACAGACATTAATATACAACTTCAAGCATCACAGCAAAATTTCACAAATACAGAAAAAATTATCTTCCTTAAAAATCTCTACAAAATCAAGCAAAAGTCCCTTGCAGAATATATATCCATCAGAAGAGCCAAATGTTTCTTAGCACAACAACACTGCTGGACGAGAGACTATCTCAAATGGGCACTGGGATACAATAAAAAACAAATCACTCCCTTATCCATTAATACTAATGGAACCAATCTTATTGGCTTTCCAATGACGCAGCACATCAGCAAACAATTCTGCCAATTAATGCAAAAAGATGGAGCTCCTCCTATAAACAGCTGGTTAGATGCTGGTGACCCCGGCGAACATGGCATCACGGAAATCCAAATCAAAAAGAAGATAACATCTCTCCCTGACGGCGTTCATCCTGGCCTTCATGGCATCCCAAATTTCCTTCTCAAACACCTCAGTCAATTCACTGTGCCAATTATTAAAAAAATGATTGATCACCTAGCCTCCGGCAACAGAAACATAACAGATCTTTACCCAGTGGCACTCGTGCCTTTTATTAAAAAAGCAAAACCACTAAACGACATTAACAGTATCCAGCCAATTTCCATGACCCCATTGCTTATCAAGATAATTGAGTCAGTCATTAAAGATCAAATCCAAACTCAAATTCTTAGCCATATCTCGTCAAACCAATATGGAAAAAAGGGATCATCAACCTCGCATGCTATGTCCAATGTAACTGCACTGTTCAATTACATCAGAGGACATCGTAAATCAAAACCTATTGCTGTCCAGCTGGATGTTGCGGCAGCATTTGATTCAGTCCAGATAAACATCCTTCTGGATATTCTGTTGGAATGCGACATTCCAGCTGGGATTGTACAGATGATCAGCAATCTGCTCAACAACAGAGAGATTTTTCTCTCTCTTGATGGCAAGATCACACCAGGTTTCAAGCCATACAAGTCGATCCCTCAAGGATCCCCGCTCAGTGCCCTTTTCTTCACAGCATACATCAACCCTCTTCTGATGGATATAGAAAAAAACCTCCCTGGAATTTTCCTTCCCTCTCTCAATAAAAGCTTCAATGTATTTGCATATATTGATGACATCATGGTTGTGCTTCCCACCATTAAATACCTTCCTAATCTCATGAACATATTAAACAGAAATACAGCGAAACTTGGCCTACAAATAAATTTTAACAAATCTTCCATCTGGAAGATAATGTCTGGTAAACAAATTAACTCTCCCTTTTCTGCAAAACCCCAAAGATACCTAGGTTTTCCAATCTACAAAACTCCAACTGCAATGGCAAGAGAGATTCAAGATGCAATCCTCCATTCAACTGAAGCCATCACCACTTCACTCTCTAGAGTATACCTTTCATTATATGGAAAGGTTGGCCTCCTCAACATGATCATAATGCCAAAAATCTCATATTATCTTCCATTCGTTAAAATGTCTAAACAGTTTCAAAATAAAATTAACCGATTATGCACCAAACTTCTCTGGAGAGGAAGGACAGTTGCTATTAGTTTGCGAGGTATCCAATGACCACGCAGGTTCAATGGACTGTCATTCCACTCAATACAAGCAATCATTTTACAGAAAACCCACAACACTCTACATAATCTGATCCTCTCCTGCGGATACTCTAACATTATTAAAAAAGTTACACCGACAGATCGTCCTCCACCCTCTTCCAGTTCATGGATAGCATCCCTAATACAACAACTACAACTTTATAACCCGATAATATCCTTTAACCTTAACCAAAAAATCACCTTATGGGAAGCATACAATATAATCAACTATAATCAACAACCCATTAAAACCAGCCTAAAAATAACCAACCAAAGACTCATTACACACTTCAAAAGATGGAGTCTGGAACCCAAATTCCTTGACTTCATCATTAAAATAAATCTTAATGCGCTACCCACGAATTGGTTTCTTTATCACCAAAGAGGTTTTACCAGCATTGACCCTATATGTGGTCTGTGTGCTCGTGAAGATGAAACCATAGACCATATTATACACCGGTGCCCAAGACTTAAAACTCTGAAAGATATAATTATAATCAATTCCAACATAAGACCTGATATGATTTTCTCACTCGAAAATGCCATTCATAATGGTTTTTTTTCAATAATAAGGCTTTCTACCTTTGTCCTTTATTCCATATGGATAGTGAGATGCAAAAGTCTCATGGAATTACCCCCGCCACAAATCATACCATTGTTCTATCAAACGCTCAAAAAAAATCAAGAAACGTGACCAGCTCCTTGCCTCCAGTAAAGTCTTTGCTGACACCTGGTCTTTAATTGCTCTTTCCTTTTCCTGATTATCAATTCCCACCTACCCAGCATTATAGAATAGTCATTTATAAAAGAAAATATTCATGTTTATATTAAAAATGCTAATACCATTAAACAAGTTCTTTGAATCTCTTCACTATACCTAACCACATAAGAGTATAACATTGTGCTCTCATAACATAATCTAGCCAGATGACATATAGAACATTATATAATCATATTATTGTACAATTTATTCATTTATTTATCCTTTATTAGTATGTAATCACTATTTATTGTTAATAAAATTTTTATTGAAATGAAAATATAATTATGAATTAGCAAGGAAATCTATAGGAGACAATAAAAATATCAAAAACATAAAACTTTATCTTTTTTGGTAAGAAACATTTATGCGATAAGAAAAAAAGATGAAACTAAAAAAAAAGATGAATCATGAAATGTGAATTGTTTAGCAATATTAAATAAGTTGGAATGGTATACATATATGCCATTACATCACTCTCAAATGAAAATATATAAAAAAAAGATCAATAAATAAAATTTATCTAAACTGATATTTAAAAAAATGCACAGATATATAAAATGCACAGATGGTAAACACAATAATTATTTAAAGTTAAAAGTGATAAGGAAAAGTTAAGGAAAGTAAAAAAATAATGAAAACTGTTAATTTATTTTCTATAGTAGGATGGAAATGAATTTCTATTGAAATGTAATGGCAAATTTAGGCCTTTGGGGCATTTAACAGATTGTAAGTCATATAAGAGAAATTACTACTGATAAGAAAATATTGGTTTTCCCATTCTAAAAGCAAACTAACCAATAAAGATGCGAACAAACACAAAGTTCAGAAAGAAAAATCATCATCACCAATGTGAACTGCTTTAAGCCATGAGATTGATTCTGGAATTTGGTGATAAGGGATATGAAATAATATAAAATGAATCATCACCAATGTGAACTGCTTTAAGCCATGAGATTGATTCTGGAATTTGGTGATAAGGGATATGAAATAATATAAAATGAAGAATTAGACTACTTTCGAGGTGATTATTACAATATTTTTTTACCTGTATTGCGGACCTCCACGATGTAGGGGTCATGCAACAGACTTCATTCCTTCAGTTGCACTGACTGGGGCGGCCTCCAGAATAACAGTTCCAGAAAAATAACAAAAATGGATTCGTCCCCAATAAAAAACATCTACTAATTGATGATGGACAGAGCTTTGAACTGGACATGTAGCAAATCAATGACCACAAAAATGTATTTTAATAAACCTGCAGCAATCCAGAGGATTCATAGAAATATGCAAAGTATGATTTTTTTAAAAAATGAGATTTGAACTTTTAATTATCTAACTTGAAAAAATATAAACTTTCAATTATTAAATCTGAATGTTATTTCTCCTAAAGAAAATCTCTTATCTGACAATTAAATTAAATTATGTATACACATTTGCCATTGTCATTTCCATCATCGTTTAATTATATTAATAAATGTAAAGTTAGGTATAAATAACTGCATAGACTTGTTAAGATTATGTGGTTTAAGTAGGGTTAATTTTGGCTAATTGTTTCTTAGTTGAATCGATGCTGGTGAATGGATGTACGGGTATTTCATATCAATGCAATCTGGGGAGGTGCATAAAATTATCATTCTCTTGTGGCACATTAGTATACAAGGCATATCACCTAATTGAAAGCATGGCCCAAAAATGGTAGCCATTAATTTCTTATGCTCTGGATGGGGACTAAAGTCAGCAAGGGCTACTCCCCCCCCCCCTGATATAGAACATTTCTTTTCCAAATATATTCAGGTGATTCCCTCGTAAACAGACAAACATTCCTGTGTTGGACGAGGATTATCATGTATCTTTAATAATATCAGATTGCATATGTAAATTCCTGTAATCATGATTTTTGTTATGTTAACATTCTCATTTTGCATTGACTGCATGGTTTGGATGCAAACTTTTGGCCTGAGGTTAAAAAGATTTGAGTCTTTTAATTGCATGTTCTATATATTATATTTGGGCTTATTGAAAATTTCATCAATCTGTGCAATTTTAGATAAATATAAATTAAATCTATTCAATAATAAATGTTAAAGATTTAAATCCTCAAATTTTGTTTTAATATTATATGTGCATAATGAATGTTTTGTCTCATTAGTTCTGGCAATGACTTATTTTATTTTATTTTTTTTTTTAAATCAATGATTAAAAATTTAAGTTTGGAATGTTATATTTTACAGCTCACTCGCTCATATCTGCCTACTTTATAATTTTTTCTACATTCAAATAGCCTAGTGGCACCCTGGTAAGGCAGATAGGGGTAGAGAGGACACCTGACCATTATAAAATAAACAAGTTTTCTCTCCAGTTATTACATCTTCTGAGTAGTTATCATCATATTCATTTTCAACCTTTATCATTTCACTGAAGGATAAAGGTCTCCACAAGCTCAATCCATCTCCAATATCTACCCTCTCTTCTCCTCATCATACCAGTACACTTTCTCATTTCAACCATTCATCTCACATATAGGCTCTTTTTAGGTCTTTCACAATCTCTTGGAATCCAGTTTAATATTTCAATTGTCAAACTATTATCATCACTTCTAGTAATATGTCCAACCTAATTCCATTTCAGTCTTTTAATTTTTCCAATGAGGTCAGTAACACCTATTTGTTCTCTCACCTATGTATTGCATTTTTGGGTCATCTCTAATTATTTAGAATTCATAATTTAGATGTTTATACTTTATTAAGACTATATTAAATTTATAAACATAGCATTTTTATTAATGTCTAAAGAATAATAATATTGTATTACATAATATTCACAGATGTTTGCTAACATGTTTTCAAGAGTAGTTTACCTAACTCTATCCTAGAGGGGATCATGTAACTAAATTTGAGATTGCATAAATTTTAGCAAAACAGTACGTACAATGACTGAAAATCACTTCAAGACGTCAAGCATTAGTGGTCAAGAGGTCAGCACAGCTGCTTTACAAGCAGTTGTCCCGGATTTAGCAGGTTCACTTCCCGGCCAATGCTATGACACATGAAAAAAAAAATCACTTCAAGACCAGTTTGGCAACACTACATACATAGTATGTCTATGAGTTTATGATAGTGAACGAAAGCTTACATCAACTCCTGGCATTTAATCACCATATTTCCAGTTTGATCTACGCATTCTGCTGACACCTGCTTGCCCAATTGAGACTATTGTATGTCCTGAATTATGTTTTATTGTACAATTGTTCTACTGTTATTCATTGAAAAATAGGTATAATTAACAGGCACGTTTAAGTTATTACCTACAAGAAATGCTTTCTTTTATGAGTTACCTGTTGTATAACAGAAATAATAATCAAAAAAAGTTAAAAATCGGTCCTTTTCAAACAAACTTCATTTCATAAATTGAAACTAGTATTTGTTGTTTTAGTTATATTAATTAAACTTCCAAACACAAATTAAATGTAATGGTGTTTTTTTTTTCAAAATTAAGTTCATTTTTTAAAAGAAGTTCTTGGATTGACTTGGCCTGAAATTTTTAAAAAACTTACTTTTTATATATTCAAAAAATTTCAAATTCTTAAAAATTTCTAAAATAGGGGTATGAATAAAACAAACTTAATGTTAAAAGACCCTAATAATTATGACACACACATATATATATATTATTTTTATGTATGATGTTTATATTTCAAGAAAAAATACTTTTTGCATTATAGATAAGTGGCTGAATATAAACAGAAAGAATAAAAATTATGTTGACACTGCAGTAGATTCCTGGCTAAAAAATTGTTATTCAGAAAGTGGGATTTGACAAGAAAAGAAAATATGACAATTCATTTATGGCATTTGGATTTTTTTATGTTAATCATAATGATATGGAACAACCTATTTGCATAATTTGTAATAAAGTTTTGGATGTTGAGAGCAAGAAACAATCCAAATTAAAACAACATCTTAATATCAAGTATGCAAAGTACTACAATAAACCAAATAAATACTTTGAATGACTTGAAAAACAATGTTTTGAGAAATTTGTTGCTATCAGCATAAAGTATTTACTTGCATCTTACGAAATTTCTTATTTAATTGCAAAAAATAATAAATCCTACATGATAGGAAATCTCATGTTGCCTGCTGCAATAGTTTGTGGGGAAAAAAATGGAAATGAATTTTGTAAAATTCCTTTATCGAATGATACTATTTCCAGAACAATTTCTGAAATTAGTAATGACCAATTGTAACACTTTATTACTAATCGTAAAATGCAATTCAGTTAAATAAATCAACTTATATTTCTAACTTGGTACAATTATTTGTTACTTTATATAAATATGCATATGAAGGAAGTATACATGAAGAATTTATTGTTTTGTTGTCCTTTGGAAGCAACACAAAAGAGGAAGACATCTTAAACGTGATAAATTTTTCACAAATAAATGTTTACAACATAATAGTTGCATCAGTATCTGTGGTGTTGGGATGATGATAGGTGAGAATACTTATATCAAAAGTTAAAGCTGATAGCAGTAAATATATCATTTTTACTGACTGCATGATCCATTCATAGCCAAAAAAATATTACCAGATTTAAATGTTGTTCTTTGCGATGCTATCAACTCATTAATTTCATAAAAAGTTGAGCCCTTAACAGTCATCTATTTTCAAACCTTTGCAAAGATATGAAACCCAATTACCAAATCTTATTGCTCCATGCAGAAGTACAGTGTATCTCAAGAGCATGATGTTTGTACAGATTATTATAGATGAAAGATGAAGTTGTTACATTTTTAACTGGGCAGAAATTTAATTTTGTTGATTTTTTTACAATTTAATTATGGTTTTTAAAACCATTATTTATCAGATATTTTTGAAATATTGAATGATTTAAACATATCACTTCAAGGAACTAACGGTAACATACTTACATTAAAATATAAAATTGAAAGTTTGTTAAAAAGGTAAATATATGGGAAAATAGAGTGGGAAATGGTTCTTTAGTAATGTTTACAGCTATCGATATCTTTATAATTGAAAATACTTTTAAAGACTTAATTCATTTGGAGTATCTGGAGACAATTTTAAAAAATACTTGCCATCAAATTTTGATGATGAAAAAGAAAATTGGGTTCATAACCATATACAAATGAAATGATTAGTGTCAGTCATTTACCATTAAACACTCAAGAAAAATTTGCCAAGTTATCAAGCAACACAAGTTTAAAACTTGAGTTTTTCAAAAAATAGTTAAATGAATTTTAGCTTGGGATTAGAATAGAAAACAATCAAATAGAATTTCCATCACTTCTGAAATGGTTGTAAGCATACTTCTACCATTTTGTACTACATATGTATGCAAAATGGCATTATCAGAATTAATGTTTATAAAATCAAAAAATTGGTCAAGTCTGAAGAAACTTTCCATTCTGCAGTATCAAATATTCATCCAAGATTTAATTCTTTATGTAAAAGTAAACAAGCACATCCAGTTTATTAATATGAATATTTGTTTTTGTCTTTAATGAATGATAAATTTGTATTCATGTGTATCCCAAAGAATTGTTTTCAAATAAATTTTCTTAATGATTTATTATCAGCAAATGTTTCAATTTGTATTACTAACTTATACACTTCTCCTAGGGTCGCAAAAATATTTTCTCGGATAAAAGATGTCACAAGTGGAAAAAATTTGAGAAGACCAATTCTAGAATCATAAACTATAAGTTAGAGTATGCAGAGGGAACCAGATAATATAATACTACAAATCTTCATCTCCAGATCAACTTCTAGCCTTTGTCTTCATCAGCAAAAACCAGAATTCAAAGATGGGACTAATCATTTTGTAGCTACTTTTTACTCTTTTATATTATTCAAGCTAATAACCTAAAAATTTTTAAAAATCCTGTGCAAATTGGCTTGGTTTTAAAATCTTAGGATTTCTTTTTTTAAAAAAAATTTCACAATATTAGCTTGAATAATATAAATGAGTATTGGATGATTTCTAAATTCATAATTGCATCATTTCCAGCTTTGAAACTCTTCACCAATGAAAAAATTGCCTAAAACCAGTTTGGAGACGAAATTTTATGGCACTGTGGCATCTCATATCCAATGATTATTTCAGCTTTCAGTAGATGTCTCTAGAATAGGGTAATACTAACTATAACAGGATAGCTGAAAAAAATGTGATGAACTTCAAGCACTTGGACTTATAATAGAAATGAGTTTGAACTTGATAAGTTGGGCATAAAGACAGTAATAGAATACATATTATTTGATCATCACAAAGTGTAAAACAAGTGTGTATAAAATATCCTTAGGCATTAAATTTAAACATTTATTCAGTTTAATGTTACAATAATTGAAAAAAACATGATAAATCTTGCAAGTTTTGAAAAAACAAAGTTTGCATTTAATCCGTATAGCAGGCATTTTATTTGATTTAATTATAAATACAATTTTATTCTATTAGCATCTTTTAGGCAAATGGATAATAGAGAATATATATATTTAAACTTTATTAAATTTAAAACAGACAAAACTCTCCATATAGTAGTGCCACTCAGTGCAAGCCATTATAATCAATTGATGCAAGAAAGTTTGTACATAAAATTCCTATTTAATGTCTACTCATTCAATATCCTGATTAGTTTTTAACTTGTAGCTTTCATCAGTGAGGAGCCTTGGATCTGAGAGCACTGCATCTAGATCTTAGGATCTAATGCAACCCTCCAGCAGCCAACTTTTATCTTTTTAGCTAACTACAAAGCTATGAATCAAAAACAAAAATAGATGTTTTCAATCAAAGCTCATTCACCTGCATACTCATATAGATTTGAACCCACTTCATTCTCTATATATGGTTCTTTAATAACCATAATTACTATCACACCATGAGAGGAATGGTATTAAACGATTAAACATCACCCGATCACCATTTACTATGATTATACAAGCCATTAAAACAGTGACAAACTCTCCACACAGTTGTGCCATTCAGGGATGCAAAAAAGTTTGTGCATAAAATCCTTATCTAGTGCTTACTTACCCAATATCCCCAAACTAGTATCTAGCTTGTGGCTTTCACCAATGAGGAACCTTAGATTTGAGATCACTGCAACTAGATCTTAAGATCTAATGCAACCCTGCAGCAGTTACCTTTTACCTTTTTAGTTAATTATAAAGCTAAGAGTCCAAACTAAAAAGGTAAAAGATGGCTATTGGATCCTAAGATCTACATGCAGTGCTCTCAGATCCATAAGCTAGAAACTAGTCTGGGGATATTGGATCAGCAGGCCCTAGATAGGGATTTTATGCACCAACCTTCTTGCATCCATTGATGAGACTATGGCTTGCACTGGGTGGTACTACTATATGGAGGAAATGGTGACAATGTGATGTTTAGTGGTTTATTAAATTTAAAGTGTATAACTGAGATTAAATGAAAATTAATAATTTCTTACATAATAATTAATGATGATTAATATATTTATTAAAAATTGATTGTAATCAACAAATACATGTTAAAAAATATGTATGTATATGGTTAATATATGTAGTATAAATCAATAAATATGGTGGAATGAAGTATTGAAAAAATTGTTCAGAGCTTGACCTAACTGAAAAAAATATGGTTAGTTGAAATGCACTTTGGAAACCATTAGCATACCCCCCTCCTTCAATCTTGGCAGTTATATTGTTGAAATATACAAGAATGAACATTATGTGGTCTAGAAAATATAAGATCATGACACATGAGTAAAAAGATTAATTATTCTTTATTAGATTAGAACAGAACTTATTACATTCTATTAGATTTTATTTATCTACTTTTTACAAATTTATTTAAAGATGATTGTTAATAAATGAATGCATGCTAACAAATAAACAACTATAAATAAATTTGTACAACAAACATCAATAAATACAGGGATGTGTGGAATTGAAGAACTACATAGTGCTTGATGATATCTGGTTAGTTGAAATGTATTTTAAAACCCTTGGCTTGGTGATTCTTTTTCAGCAATTACAATAGTAAGTTTAAAATTTAAAGTAACAAACCTTGGAAACAAATTCTAAAATATATAGGTAAAGTCTTTAAATAGACAACTACAAAGCAAAAAGTTTCTCTGAAAGCACTTCATAGAATTTCACAGAAAAAGAAGATATTTCTCACCAGTTTTGCCAGTTACTGGAGACTTTGAGTACCTCCTGGCTAAGAATTAGATATCAATTTGCCAATTAGTAATGAATGTTTAGCTATGTTGAATAAACTTGGAAAAAACTTTTGTCTGACCAGTATTCAAAGGAAAATCTTTAGCATGGTAGATAATTGCAATCCCACATCCTTAATATCAATCTCATTTTTACTTTACTTTATAACATTTTTCATTAATAACTTTTGTTTTATGATTTTATGCTTACAATTGAATAACTTGCTTATCCATCTTTTCATTCTCTTCCTAAATTCATTTTTTTTTTGCGAAAAAATAATAAATTTTCCTTTTTTTTCTTTCTCAATTTAGCACTAATATTCAATGACATAATCAATTCTTTTGATATTGTTTAATTTCCTTCAGTGTACTACTATATGGAGAGTTTTGCCTGTTATCTTTTAAGTTTTATCAGTAATTAATAAGAAATAAAAAAATTATTATTGTCATTCTATAATGCTCTATGATGTCTTAATGATTTTCAGTTGCCCTATCTTTTTGACAATCAATAATCTGCCTGCAAATTTCTGTCCCTAATTTCTTTATCTATTCTTTCTTTTCAACTCCTTTTTGGATGTCTTCTTTTTCTTCTGTCTGATGATATCCAGTTTAATATTTGTTTTGCAAATCTTTCCTCAGATATTCACTAAACACATTCAGATCATTCCAATGTCATTTATTATAATGTGTATGTCTTTTATTGTTTAAGCACTCTCTTTGATTTTCTTGCAATCTTCAGTAATCTATCTTTTGTTTCCTTCAAAAGACAAACCTCATTTTCATAAGTAATGAAAGATTTCACTACTGTCTCATACAATCATCATTTATTGATTTTTGATATATTCTGATCCCATAATGTCATTTATCATTGCTAGTTTTTCTACCCATTTGCCTTTCTCCTATAGCTTCATTTATTTTTATTTTTTTTGTGTGTGTAATATAAGGGACTCCAGGTATATAAAATATACTTGCATTTAAAATATTTTCCTTTGTAATCCTCATGCCTAGATATTTATATGCCTCACATTTTCCAAGTTGATGGCCATCTTCCAATATTATACCCTGTTGTGTATTTCTAATGTGCAAATATAAGCAGAGTATTCTTCATTTTTATTGAATTTATTTACAGATCCATTTCCTCTATTAATTTTCAAGCTATATAGTTCGAATCATCATAATCCTAAACCAAAATTATTTAATCATTAACTCAATTCTTAGTAATATTATAATAAATATCACAGCAATTTCTCGACTTTTTATATATTAAAAATTTTCCAAGCAATTACGAATATAGTGTCACCTAGCCTTTTTGCAACCTTGTAATTTTACCAAAATTGATATCTAGCTTTTCAATAGTTGATGATTACGACATTCATTTGTTAAATTTTCATTTCAACTTTAATTATAATATAACGTGAACTGAAAAAATTAAAATAATTTTGATCAAATGAAATAAAAAGCACAATAAAAAACGTGGTTTTAATAATAGTAATAAAAATGAGTAGAATATTTCACTTACCAATTTACTAGAAAATATTTTCATAAAGAAAAACTTATACTGAGAATGAACTAACAATAATTCAAAAAGATAAACAAAGCAACGATGTCATTTAAATTTAAATTTAACGCCAAAATAGTATTCCAAATTCAATTGGTCAAAATTATTTTAATAATGATTATTATCAAATTAGCATAATTTAGATCTCTTATAACACACATAAAATGAATAATATTTATGAATTATTTTTTAGCTAATATATAAAATATTCTATCTCAACTTATTGGTCAAAAGAACATTTAAATTCAGGCTTACTCCGCATAAATGTTTAATACTAGCGCCAAGGTTAGTAGTGAGAGCTACGATAAACTGAGTTATGTTTTTCTTTCAATTTGTTTTTAATTACTTTTTAAAAAGTTGTTTTTTAAATATATATCGCTAAAGTAAATTTATTTAAAATAAAGCTTATCTAATGTTATAAATCAAATAAAATAAAAAACTAAGTATTTTCGAAAATTAATGTCGTTTAAAATAAATCTTATTTTTTATACCTCCGAAAATTTTCGTTGTTTTTACTTCTTTTTTTGTTATTAATAAAATCATTCAATAATTATATTAATTTTAATTAATGGACAAAAATAAGTGCTTTAAAATTGTGATAAAATATTTTCAATCCTCTTCACCCCATCGTGTTTCATTTTATTTTATTTTTTCATTCGGTATATAATTAAGTACAGTAAAACCATATATAATACATAACAAAGAAAGCGAAACCTTCTTAATCTACAGCCTAATTTGATTAAATTGTAGCAAATAATTTGATTAAATTGTAGCAAATCTGCCCTACATCAAAGTCATTTACTGTAAGTTTGCATAATGAATGTCACTAGATTGTAATGCTATTTATGATATATATATTCCTGACAGCTTCAAACTTGTGATCTCAAGACTTTGAATTTGTAGATGGAATCGATGCATCCAGAAATTTTTTAATATGATCAAACTATTGCAGCTAACTTCATAGGTATAGTTAGTTATATATATATGAAATCACCAGACCAGGAACTACATTTGTCACTCACCATAATTTTAGGTTATCTGTAGACTCATTTACATTTTTTTTGATAGGTTGATTACTCTAAAAAAAAAACTTGATTTTTCTGATTTTTCTTAACATGCCTATATCTGCTTTCAGGAGTTGTTTTTTTTTTTTCAAAACAATATATTGTTAGTTTAAATTGACAGAGTTAAATGTATATATATTACTTCAAACTTTGGATTGAAAGACTTCACTGATAAATGTAATAACCTGAAACCAATCTAGGGGGTCCACTATAATGTTTTTGCCATCTGGTGTTCATTAGTTTTTTAAACTTACAGTAGAGATGACTAAAGTAGGTTAAAGAAAATTGTTTCTACAATCATGTTATGATTTAGTAGAAAATATATGACATTTTGATGGTATTAACAAAATTGCCACAGAATATTTGTACACTCTGGAATAATGGATTAACAGGCATTCTTTCAGCTATATCTATTGATCATTCATTTGCTATCAGTGAAGTGGGGCAAAATATTTTAACAATTAGATAATATAAATAAAAACTATTCATTCTCTTTCTCTATATTTTACACTTGATATTAATTAATTTATAGTTTTATATATAAGTATACTGATGATTTTTGATAATCATTTTATTTGATCTCAATCCCTCCAGATATAGTTATAGAGATAATATTTATTTTCAACAAATGTACAATTCTAATTAAACTGCTGTGCAAATTAACTGATTGGAGTTGATGTTTATTAGCTGAGGTATGGAGCCTGTCAACATATAGTTTTTTTTTTTTCTAGAATATACAATTCTAAATAAATGTGTAGACCATAATATTCAATTATTTCATTCACATACACATATTTAATCCCAATAGTTTTAAACTTTTCTCATATTTAATGTTTGATATCAGAATTCTAAAGATAAACTTTATTACAAGGACTTTTTTTTTTTACTAATTTATAATAGCATGACTTATTAACATAAATAAGAGAAAAAAGCAGAGACCATAGAGCTTTCATCAAAAAGTTTGTTGGTTAATGTGGAGAAAATAAGCTTTGGATGAGAAAAACTTAAATTCATAGAAATCTTCATTCTACAGTGGATCAATAATGGTTGAAAACGATGATGTAGAAGTATACTTTTGCATCAGCTAATTACAAAGAAATGTGCCATTCCTATTCCATGGGGGGAGACAATAACGATGCATTTTGCAATGATTATACAAACCAATCTGTGAACCACAAATATGTCCAGATATAGAACACGCTGACCCATTATTCTGTTTCCTTGATATTTTATGATGCTGTCTTTTAACTTTGGCAGAAAGCTTTTCTTTCTGAAAGACTTCATTGTGTAAGGACAGTACACCATTGTATTCTATTTTCAGCAACTGCACATTTTTAAAAAGTCTTTGAGACCATTTTTATAATGTAAATGGTATCTGCTTTCCCTATAACAATTTTATTTCACATGTCCAAATCAAAAAAGATAAGATTTTACAATAGTAGACTCTAAAGTATCACATTCAAGAAGCTTCTACTTTGAATAGTATGCATTAATAGTGTCATGGAACATGAAACAATGATGAAATGGATAAAATGCTTTTTTTAAGTTTGGGGAAGGGATAATTTTTAGGTGGATTTTTTTTAAAATAAATTTACCGCTGTATCCATATACAAAAGTTTAGAATTTTTTCAAGACTTCAAAAATTGTTAAAATGTCGCTATTTAAAATTAATAAGTGCTTGAAAATTTTTAATCTTTAAATGTTGGTTAATATTTAAAACTTAACTTTCACAACAATAAAAACTCCAAAGTGCTATGCAGGTTGTATAACTTCAGTTAAATTCAAATTGCTTTGCTCTTTGGTGAATTTTAATGGATCTCAAAGTGCATTTGGTAATAGGATTTATTTTGATGATAATAACATGATAATGCAGAAGTATATATTTTTTAAATAATATATTTACAAATTTCTTGCCTTTCAACAAGATGTTGCTTTATAAGATGTTTTGAAACATTTTCAAATAATTGTAAAGAGTCGTGTTTAAATATTATTCCTCTGTACTTTTGGATTTAATTATTTAAATCATGACATCCAAACATAAGATATTTCTAGTGTTTAATATTATGCAATACTTTATGATTAGTACTCTTACTACTGATTTATTAGTTAAATAAAATGCTCTTAAGCCAAAGCATGAGCCAATATTTTTTATAGAAAAGATCAGACTTTTTTCTATTTTTACCTCATTTTCTTATATAAAATTTTCTGAAAAACTTTGGCCATAAAGCATAAATTTTAAACCTATCATATTTTTAAAGCTATTTATTTAATTGGTAGTGGGAGAATTTTCTCAATTTACACCTTGTTAATATGAATTTAGAGAGTAAATTATGTAAGTATAAGATATTTCTACTATTTAGTATTATGTGATATTTTAAAATTAATACTTGTACTACTGATTTATTAGGTAAATGAAATGTACTCTCAAGCCAAAGCATAAGACAATATTTTTAAGGAAAAGATGAAAGTCTTTTTATTATATTTTTTTTTATATAGAGATGTATCTGAAACACTTTGGTCAAAAAGCATGCTTTAATATGAATATTAATTTTGAACTATTACTGTACCGGTTGAAAATGTATGTCCATCCAACAAGATTTAGAATCTAAGCAAAAGTACTCCAAATCCAATCATGCCCGAGATACACAGGTCAGGAGCAATCATGAACTCTACTCTATTTGCCCATCACCCAAATCTATAACACTATGGACAACACCTATGGTGATACTACATGAATTCATTCTCTTCCGGCCCGGTGCTACAACATTTTGCATGAGAACTTGATTGGTGATGATGATGATGAGAGATTGAGTGAACCCGAGATATAAGTTAAACATACATAAATATATTAATGAGATTCGAACACTGGATTAAGTTTAAAATATAAATATTTATTTTGACAAAATTCAAGATGATTTTATATATGTATAATCAACTTCACGCAGTTTAAACTTTATTTTGGATACAAATATTTGACAATCTTCATTCAATTATTTTATTTTAACAAATATCAATTTAGTGCAGCATTTTAATACATAATATATATTTGGAAATTGGATTTTTATTTCATTTTACAAAATGGATTTATCTGGGTGTTTGGTGGACGTTTTATATATATATATATAGAAAACAAATATAGAGATACGATAGAGTTTCACTGTTTATACGACTTTAATATAAAGCCTTTGGCATTTGAGACATAGCTTTATATATAACAATTAAATAAGGATATATTCTGATCTGTAAGTATATTAAAACATTTATTACATATTTTCGACAGTTAATGGTAAAATATTGTGAAACTCTATCAATACAGGAATGGCTTATTTCAATAAAGGGGAGAGCAGCTTTGAGTGGTTGGATCTAAAACCCCAACAAAAATATTTAAAGAGAAAAACATTTCATTTTTACACATCATTACTATTTATTTTGTTAAACAGGTTATGAAATGAAATATAAGAAATTGTGGTGCTAGCATTATATCAGTGAGAGAGAAAATTGCAACTTCAGCCAGAAAACATCATACTTCTATTTGAATGTGCTACGCCCGCTTCTTGACTGAGCGGTACTGAGAGGAAAAGGTTGGTAGGAAGTTGCTATGAATCCGGATTAGCTTCAACTACACTAACCGTCTTGTTCCAGAGAGTATACTTAGACCCCTGTTACGAACAAAAACACAAAGATGGAAGACTTCAAATCTTCTGGAATGAGATACAGATGGGTCTGAGCAGTATATAAATATATACTTTGAGGAGAAGAATGATAAACGAAGATGATCATGAATCCCCGGAATGAGGTACAGGTGAATCAGATCGAAGCCCTATGTGGCTTATTAATAATTTCTGACATATGCCAGCAACACTCTTATAAAAATATAAAATCATTGGGTTTAAATACTAAAGTGAAGCCCTAAGTGGTTTAACAAATACATAATGATATGTTAAAATAATGACCCATGTAAGATAAAGTCATTTATCGGAAGTTAAAACTATGATTAATGAAGCATGCTTTGCTCCCCCTTCTTGAATCAATACAATTTTGTTTAACATATAAAAAAAACACAAATTTGCGCACTTAAAAGTGCAAATAACAAAATAGAATTAGGTCCCCAACCTTTTGGTGATGATGATCAATAAAGAAATTAATAAAATTAATGGACACCAATATTCACCTCAGATTGAAAAGTATACATTTTGTATAAATTTACGATCAAAATATTTTTTTAAAACATATATTCATTTAACAGACAAATTCAATCTTACAAGCTATTTAGAAATAAAGACATGAAATAATTAATCCATCCCCCCCCCTTTCTATTCCACAGCGGGATATAGAAGAAGTTCGTAAGACTAGGTTTGATTGGCATTTACAAATAAAAATTAATTGAAAATATAAAAATATTATTAAAATTAAATTATAACCGCACTAAATTATAAGAGTAATAAGAAATGTGAGTTGGATGAAAAGTTTTACAGTGATATTAATTTAGATTGTAGAGAATTGACAAACAAAATAATTATTAATTTAACATACTCGCCAATGAGCGAGTTAAAAGAGATTCAAAATAGAGAGAACATTAATTTTAAAGAGTTAGAATTCAGGTAATTCGATTATAATGACTTTGTGCTTGTTACCTCATGGGTCTATGGAATGAAGTCCTGACGAATCTTCTGTGGAAGGTGGCATTCTTTGATTTTTGTGGCAGGCAAATTCTATTCCAGCTAACAAACGTTTTTTGGCCTCGGTGGCTCTCTGATAGCATGGGCACTCTTGATTGGTAGGAGCTACATCTCTGCATGGCAAAGAGCTGGAGATGGAGGGGAATGTGGCTTAGGCCCCTCTACTTAAAAACTTTCAAAAATCAAACGTGGAGTCAGCTAGCGACTATTGATTCAACTCTAACACAATAGATTTTTAGCCCTATTTATACAAGTTTTGAGTTATTTAAAGAATGTTTTTAATTAAACTTCTTAACTCAAATGTAATCCTGAATCTATAGAAATATTTTCTCTATTGTTATTGGAGATGCAATTGCTAGATAACTGTCCAAAAATAAATTCAAATCAATTTCCAGATTGGAAATAGATTTGATAAAATGTTAACAGCTAACTTAAAATCAATTAGCTTTGTTTTAAATTTTACTTTCATTAACTTTGATTTAAAAATTCCTTTTAAAACCATGAAACAAACTAATGATCCCACTCCTTTAATTATTCTTGAACAGTTAACGGTTGCATCTTCCATCTTGAATTTTTGTGTAATTATACGAAGAAAAATAATTAGAAAGTTGTCAAGCACTGGTGGTCGAGAGGTCAGTGACAGCTGCTTTACATGCAGTTATCCCGGATTAGCGGGTTCGCTTCCCAGCTGATGCTATGACACATGAGGAAAAAAATAATAATAATTAGAAAGTATTAAAAATGTAAGTAAATATATAATTTTAAAAGTTACAAAATTATTTACAGTATATAATATTTTTAATTATATATATATATGCTTCTGTAATATATGTATATATCTGAGTTGCATCTATTGAAGTTAATATTTAAAATAAAGTTTACAGTATATAATATTTTTAATTATATATATATATGCTTCTGTAATATATGTATATATCTGAGTTGCATCTATTGAAGTTAATATTTAAAATAATTAAAGAAAATTTTTATTTGAGATTTATGTTTATAAATCTCATAGACGCTTCTCAGAAATGCACATATAACCTATATATATATATATAACAAAAAGGAGCGGGATGA
The DNA here is from genome assembly GCA_028023455.1 of Epiperipatus broadwayi. NCBI lineage: Eukaryota > Metazoa > Onychophora > Udeonychophora > Euonychophora > Peripatidae > Epiperipatus > Epiperipatus broadwayi. The sequence goes on along the minus strand of JAQFVV010006229.1, from coordinate 5,144,172 downwards.
AGTGTGGGTTAAGTGGTAGAATAGTGAAACTCGATCGTGAACTAAGATCGACTGTTTCATTACATAATATTAATAATCAATGAAATATAATATAAATCTTTATTATATAATAATAACAACTTGTAAATACATCACAGAAAAATTATATATATTAATAATGGAAATATTTTATATTTACCTATTTTATTCTTTGTCTTGGTATTGACACTTGTGTAAATTGAGAAGATTCTCACTCATGTGACTTAAATAATATAAATCTATTTTAAAATAGCTTTACAAAGTAATATGATTGATTTAAAATTTATGCTTTCTGGTTGAAAAGTTTTCGATAAACCACTATATAAGAAAATTAAGTAAAGAGAGAAGTTAGTCAATCTTTTCTCTAAAAAAAAGTATTGATTTATGTTTTGCCTTGAGGATATTTCATGTATCTAATAATTCAGTAGTATGAGTATTAAGATCATGACTTATCTGAATTTGAGAAACAAGTTGATATTTACTGCATAAAGTAAAATATATTAAAATAATGAAAATCTAATTTTCAAAAGTTTTCATCTTAACTTCGTTCAACCAATGATTTAAGCCACTTTTTACTTGATTATTAAGCAAAAAGTAGCATAATATTATTTTATATGTTGATCTACATTCAGGGAAATGTTTTTTTTCATGGCATAATTAGCAAGACACACTTCATAAGATAGTGCAAGAAGAAATGGAAAAACGTTCTAACATTTGCTTTTCAATATTTAAACATGAGTTTTTAAAGAAATGAGCATTTTTAAAATAAGATATTTTAAGATTTAAATATGGTTTTTAAATTTTCAAGAAAAAAACATTTGTTTACAAGTGATTTGTGCTTGTTATTAATGTTACTGTTTAATAATAAATACTTTCATGTAGCATCTAAATTTAGAGACTGCTTTTCTAACTTTTTCTCACACATCAATAATATTAAATGAAAGGTTTATTGTTAGGGAGGTCATGAGACATTTAACCAATGAATGTAACAGATGGATCTGGAAATATGCCCAAATTTTCACAAGAACCCAAATGCATTGGCAATTCTCAAAATTATAAATATTAAAGATATTTTCCTATAATTTTATTATTTACCTCTGACAAGTATTTGAATATGACACGCTATAATTTATTTTTCTTCTATAGTCTTATGTTTGAAAGTTAATCTGAATTTTACTTAATTAGAATTTGTGTTAATAAATGCTAGCTCTCAACATCTTTATTGATATCGAATTTTAATCAAATCTAAAAAAAAATTTGTATAAAATCTTAAGGTATATAATTGTGTAAAACAAGATCTATTTCTGGTTTACTAGTGAACAAGAAAATGATGTTTTTACATGATTAGATATCCAAAATAAATATTCAAGTTAACCAAGATACTAAAAATCAAAATTCTACAAAATGTCTGCCAGTGAATATTTTTTCATTGCCCATTTTTTTTATATATACTACAGACTTATGACAAACTATTACCTTAGAAACCAAAAAATTATCTTTTTCAAAACTAGAAAATACACTTAATAGTAATAACTTAGCTAAGTTTTTTAAATCTTTAGGCAAAAAATTATTTTGGGCTCATTATTTTTTTAAAATAAATTTGATTAAATATAATATTAAAACAATTGCATCATTGTAATATAAATATTTATTATTTTACAAACAAAAAACATGAAAATAAATATTATAGTTTGATAGAACAATAGAATTTGACAGATTTAAAAATTGTAAAAATAAGTATCATTTTTCATATTATTATATTTACTAAATCATTAATAATCTTTTCTACTCAGACCCTGTTGACAATGAAAAATTAAAATTAATGTAGAAAATTATTCTCTGAAAGCATTTGTATTTGTTAATATTCATTTGATTTATAATGTATATATATCATTTAAAAAAAAGTCTTAAATTTGTCTTGTATTTTTAAATGAAAAGGTAAAGCCACTGAAAACAAAATATTCACATGTGTAGTGTTTTACTGAAGATTTGTGGTGATGATTTTTCAGTTGTATTTTTATATTGGATTATTTCCATCAAAGTATTGAATGTCTTTAGAAAAAATTAAATTTATTTAAATATTCCAAATACATTAAATTGTTAGTAATAGCATATACTAACCTGTGTGCTATTACTAACAGACAAATGCATTTGGAATATTTAAATTTTTTTTTTTAAAAAATACATTCAATACTTAGATTATGGAAATAGTCCAATATACAAATTCAACATTCACATGTGTAGTTTTATACTTTTAATTTTTAGCAGGTACTATTTTTTGTATTAGATATTTTTAATTCACTTATTTTTTTGTACATAAATAAACACTTTAATTATATCATTAATTATTTTATTTCCATTTTTAAAAGTTTATAAGTATAGGCATTCATTACATTACAAACAACAAAAGTAGCAATTGTTTAAAACTTATTTTATATGAAAATGCTTTAAAATATATACAATTATAGAAATTTTTTTTTTAACAAATACACTAAAAAATTAAGTCTGAATGTCAAACACATTTATTGTTTTTTTTTAATGTTTATCTGAATCAGTTAACAGGATAATGTGTTTCAGACCATTTTAGTGGCATATTGATGGTCAATGCCTCAGATTAATGAGAGTTCCTAGTCATTATCTACTTTCATTATATAGTAGCCTTTTTACTGAATAGAGATATGAGATTGACCAGGGATTAATATTTAATTTTAAAAACTAAAATTCTTCTTGATTGCATATTAATAACAAGAAAGAAAATTGAATAAAGTTATGATTTTTATTTAATCTATTTAATCATCATTTGTTAAAAAGCTTACATCATTTCTTGGGGAAATGATGATGCTTTACAAATAACATCTCTAGTTTTATCATAGGGCACTGCAGAATATTACGATCCAGTTTGTAAGTTTAAACATCAAATTAATAGAAACTTAAATATTGCTATCTGGATTATCACAGGCAAACAAATTTATACTAACTTTTTAATTCCAATTTGCCCTGACTCAAATTTAATTTAAATCTTGACATTTTTTTGAATTAATGGGGAAAAAATCTAGAAACTTAAGCTCTGTGGATAAATGTCTATGGAAGTCAAGCTCAACGAGATATAATTTTAAAAATGAAATGGTTTTAACATAATCAGAAAATAAATTGTTTAAAATTGTCTCAAAAATTTTAATGGCATATACACTACTAAGATCATTACATATATCTATTCTACAGATAGAATATATTTTTATTATTTTCTATGAACACATAAACCATGGCACATAGATAATCAGCATTTTCAATTTATGCCAGTCTTTGAGCTGTTTTTGAGACAACTTGTTAGATTCCAAGACAGCATGAGACTGAATGATGCATCATGAAAATTGATTGTACTTGGTTTTTTTTATTTGTAATGATAAATATTTTAATGGTAATTCAATTATTATCTTTTATAATTTACTTATTTAGTGAATGAATTTATTTAGATAATTGAAACTATTAGCAAAATAGCAATCTGTATAAATTCTATAATGCTGTGTTTCATTGAATCCGCTGATGAAACTGCAATAATGTGTAAAAATATTAAACCCTGCTGGATTTATGGATGGATCCAGAAAAAAACAAATTTATTTGTGACTTCATAACAAGTTCACTTTTTAAAATCACAATTCTTTAGTGACCTGGCATCCTAAAACTGGATCTTCATTTGAGAAAAGTGGTGAAACTACCTTAAATTACTGATAAATTCAATCTACTTAACAACTTTTCATAAATTTTCTGTCAGATAACTGGTTTGCTGATATTTGATGGAAGATTATGCGAAAGAATTAGAAAGTTATTGCTAAGGAATCAACTTGAATATGTCAGATATATTTCTCATGATAATATGTAATTGAATATTTAAAAGTTTACTTTGGCTTCTTTTTCTCCAATTTGAGTAAAGTCTTCACCAATAGAATATTTGAATGCTAAAGATGTTGTTTATAAAATATTTGCACTACAACTCAAAAAGAATGTCATCCAATTTTTCAAGGAGATTAATCCTAAAAATTAAATATAATTTTAGATATATAAACAGTCCAAGTAGTGTGGATAGATTTGAACTTCAGTTAATTGTTTTAAAAATTACATCCAAATTATGAGATTTTTTCTAGTCTTTAAATGAAAAGTTGAATATACAGCTTTGTTAGATTACAAATAAAACCCAGTCCTTGAAAAAGATTTCCAAACATTTTATATCCTTATTAAAGACTTTTCTCTTTCCGGGAAAGAGTTTTGCATGAAGTTAAAGCAATATCATCAACATAGATTAATTTATTGCATTCTAAATAGAAAGTCAGTGATGAACAAGTTTATTGCATCTCACTTTGATTATTATTAAAAGTTCCTTGAATTTTTTTAGGGCAGAGGCTTTTGTCAAGTAAAGTAATATTTTTTTTACTGCATTTAATAATTTAGAAATTTTTACATTATTTTTTCAAACTGTTATAAGCTGAGATTAATTCCGTTAAAGGTAGAATCAGTTTTTCATTTGTTTTGAAAGCCTATTTTAATGTAGGTTGGTTAAAAATAATATTTGCTCATAACAGCTTCCTGATCTAAATGCAGCCTGATATATAAATAGATGAATCTCAATATAGAGGGGAGGGTAATAAAATTCTTTCTAATAGCATGTGGAAAACACATTATAATCATATTGGGTGTTAGTTTTTGTGGATTATTGTTAAATTTATTTGGCATTAAGACTGCCGTAGCTTTGCTGTTACACCAAATTTTTGGAATAGATTTGGTGTTAATAATGTTTAATTGTTTTGCTAATGTTGCTTTGACTTTATGTTTTATAATTTTTGAAATTCTGTAAATATGATATATACTTCTACATACACTTCCTGGTTTAAGGCAATTAAGAGCAAGTTTACCAATATTTTCTAGTTTTATTAGATAATTATAAAAACGTGAAATAGTAATTCCATTCTAATGATACATTTTCTTGCTGTAATTCTGTCCCAATGATGCATTTTCTTATTCTCTCAGGCTTAGGTTTAGAAATATGATATATAAGAATGGGGATATGATATATAAGATTGGGGATTTTATTAGCAGTGAGAGTGGTGTATGTTTTAGGAATGTTTCTTCAACATCACCATGCTAACTTAAATGTAATCAAGCCTTTTGACTAGATCTTCCAAAGTTTTGTATTTCTATAGTCTTCTAGTTTTCTAACATCATTCAGTATTTTATAAGTTTTCTGACCTTATTTAGATATTGATTAGACAAATACTGAATATGACTTTATTCTATCTATAATTGATATCCATTAGACATTTAATCATTTGGAAGCTGTTGTTATGAGTTCCATAAACCTATCATAACAAGAGAGAGTTGGTGTGATTCTATTCACATCCCATTCAAGATAACATATTTAATAAGCTTTCCTTAAATTCTATTTCAGAATAGTATAATTTTTAACTATAGTAATATGCATCACATGATCACATTTCCTATATTTGCACATTAATTGTTGATAAACAGAGCAAAACTCTCCATACAGTATTGCCATTGATTACTCTGTTTAGCACAGGTGGCAATACTGTATGGAGAGTTTTGCTCTGTTTATAGTAATATGAATTTCAAGAGCAATTAGATGTGGTTTGTGAGAAAATGAACCAGTGTTAATAGATCATTAGGTAATGTGAACCATTTTTTGTCAAAACAAAACAAAAAATCAGGTGTTGCCTCTATTTTTCATCTGCTACAATGAAAAATTTCCTCTTGCTTAGCATCATAAAGTTCATGTTATTTAAATTCATCCTTTCCAAAAATTAACTTTGCTTGATATTTATTTACATATCCCCAATGACTACGATGACATTTGACATTTTATACAACTAAGAACACACAAAAGTATATAAAAGAGGAGGGAAATGCTTGTATTTGAAGGTTTATAAATATTGTATATATAAAAATGTTGTATCCAATTGGGGAATGTAATATCATTTTAGTTGTCATCAGTAGAAGTTATTTGGTAGGCAAAGACAGCCATACTATGTTTATAATTCATTTCATCTAGAATCAATATAAATCCAGGAATATTAAGATGTTTATTATTATAAGAAAGATGAGTCTCCTAAAATGGAAGAGCATCTGTCCTGTACTGAACAATTCATTTATAAAGGATTTCTATATTTGATTTTGATTTATTTGCAATCTTAAATTAAAATGATTTTATTGCATTTTCTAAAAGATAAATTTTTCTATAGAGGAAATCATCTAGTTCTTGAGGAATTTCATGATTTGCAATACCATAAAATATTTTTTTTTATTTGAAAAGCTTACTATCCTCATTCTATCGACTATCCTACATTAACATCACCAAACTATTTTTTAAATAACTAAAAGCTATTAGTACTTACTTTAATAATTTAAAGTACAATCCCAAATTATTTGTGTCTATTATTTTTTTCTGTCTTTAATCTAATTAAATAAATGTTACTTTAATATTTATTGCTTTATAAATCTTACACTTACACATAAATATTTACATAAATATTTTTGTGAAATTTGAAGCTATCATTATTATATAGATATACATAATATTTATTTTTAACTTCTGTATAATATATAATAAGTAATCATGTATAAGCAATATTTACTTTTAATATTTTGTAGTAAATTAACTACAGGAATAAGTTTTTTGTTACCTTATAATAGAAAGTGTGAGCCTGCAATATAATTTCCACAAAAAGTTAAAAGTGAAAATTGTTAATTATATAAACGCATATATTTGTCAATCATTTTCTTACATTTTGCCCTTTGTTAGTAAATTGAAGACTATTGATTATTGATATTCTGTTGTGATGGTTCTTTCTTGTTCTGAGAATTGGAAAATTAATCTTTTTAGTCGTGTCACGGCAATATCATAAATGGAGTCAAACTTTTTGCTGTTTGTGTTTCATAAAATAGGTGGAAAAACTCATTCTATAAAAATTCTATAATCATAATTTAACATTATTTAAAAAAGTTTCGTAAAGCCTTTTGTTGATTAATGCATTGATTTTTCTGCTGCATATAAAGTGTAATTAGAAGTATGGAAAACATGTTCTTACGATTAACAAACGCAACATCAATAAGAATTATTAGTCCTTATGATAGATATATCTGATGAGTGAATTGCGATAACCCAATTCTTAGTATTTCTTTTTGTCAAAAGAAATTGATATTAAATATATAAATTGACAATGTATATTTATTCTACATATATGTGTAATAGAAATGTGTGATGTTATAATGTTTATACATTCAAAGCCAATTTTTGAATAACGAAAAATAGGTGTGGGCTGCATTGCTACTCTGTTACTGGTGGCTTCACACGAAGCCAAATTTTATGTAATGAAAAATATATGTGCACATAATGCAATTTTATGGCCATCGGTGTCTGTGCTCAGGCTGTAGATAATAAATAGTGGAATGTTCCTCAGATATAAAAGTAAACAGATACTGCCCAAACAAAAGTATTATTTCTGCCTCCCTTTTTCTTCTTCAGTCAAGTTAGTGTATGGCATAAGCATCATGATATTATCAATCATTACATGATTCTACTATTACATTTCCATCATTTAAACTACAAACAGCATTTCTGATTCATCTTTTTTTAAAAAAAAATTGTTAAGCTGAAACTCTTAAAACTTACAAAAGTGATGTTCTGAACAGCCTTAGTAAATGGTCAGTCTTTAATTGAAAGTTTTCTCAAGGAAACATAATCATTAATGATTCAGGTTGAAACTGGATTTGAGGCAGAAGCTTCCACTGGGCAAATAATATATATTTTACTCAGCCCTATTTAGAGAGACCCTTTGCCTACTATTAAAGTAGAAGATAATGTACATAAAACATATAGTCTATGTATTCCTACACAATCTGATTGACTAATGTTATGCCTGAAGTTCCAGACATTAATTAAAGTGATAAAAATAATAGTATTAAACAATAGTAGTGTCACAGCACAAAGCAATAGGAGTATTAGAAATAATGTTTTTTTTTTTTTCTAAATAAAGGTGCATAAAATATGCAAACTACTTGTTACAAATTTTTCAATATCAGAATAGAAAATATCACTGATGAATAAGAAGCTACAAAGATTTATGATTGATAAAAATGCTCTTAAAGAAATTCTTTTTCCAGAGAAAAAAGACTAATTGAACAGGTGTATGGCAACAAGTCTTTTTGATAGCACAGATGGGATTGTACTTGCTATAAACTATAATATTTTTGGAATTCCTTGTTGCATCAGTGAATGGTTAATGGTGTTAAGATCTAATTTGCACAATGGTACCAGTACATATTTTATTAAGACATATGCTTCAATATTCCTTTAAGACAAGTTAGAAAAAAAAAACCATTATTCCTTGCTAAATATTATTATAATCACACTAATGAAAGATTGATTATTTTCGTCTTTGAGACATTAAGGCATATGTTAATAAAAATAGTACACTACAATTAAAAATTGTTGGAGACAAGTAAATGGTCTGCTATTATTGATTTTTTTGTGCACAACGTGGATTAACTGTCATAATTACTTTGTTTAGGCAGAAGACTTGCTATTAAAAATTATGGATCCAACAATGTTTAAAACAATTGCATTTAAATGGTACTAAGTGGCCAGAACATTGATGATGATCAGCATGTTTTAATATCCTAGCATTATTGTTTTGATTCTTACATATTCTGATTGATGAGTACTTAGTTTGAGCATCCACATTATATTTAAATAAATGTTCCAAGCTGGCAAAGACTCAATAGTTAGCCTGGTCTACAGAAGACCCATTTCTAATCCAAATCACCAGATTGACTTTTATATTTATATATCTTATTGTATTGATTTATTTTAGTGTTGATCATTCATGATGATGAATGATTTCTTTTGAGTAATACTTATACTTTATATTGCTGGTGGATTTATAATTATACTTGTAGTATGCTTAACTGTTAAGCTGGCTGACCTCATGCTTTTTAATTGATAAATATTGTTATATAGTTTTTGATGTTAAACATTAATATTATTTGAAATATCTTGAACATGGGGGTGATGGTGATTTGCCAACACCCAGGTTCACCCCTTTTTTAAACCCCCATTCCATTACAATATATTGAGAGGTATATACTTTAAGTATAATTATGCGATGTAAAAATTAAAGAAAAAAAATTGAACATATATATCACAAAATAAAAATTATACAATATAAAAATGTAGAAAATGAAAGAAATATTTTTGAACATAAATATCACAAAAATATAATTGGTTAATACTCTTTGGGTTGTAACAAATTATTTTAATTATCGTGAGATTTGCACTTGTTTATTTTTAACTAGATTAAAAATATCTCACTCAATTTTGCTCAGCTTAATATGAAGATTTGATTCAATATTGAGAAAATTTCTATATTTGTTTTTTATTGCAATCGTAGCAGAAAATCCACACTCATGAAAGTATGTATTATTGAATGGCATTAAATATTTTAATGCTTGTTTAGAGAGTTCCGAATATTCTACCCAGGTAGGCAACCAAAATGAAAACAAACTAATATTCTGAAATTTCAATCCACTATCGCTAATAAGATCTATAAAAGACTCTTTTGCTATTATATTATCTAGAACTTCCTCTGTAAATGCAAAGGGATTGTGAATCTAACTTTGAGCAGTAAAATCTTAAACAAAATATTTTTGAAAACAATTATACAAAGATTTTAAATGGTCCTGCATGTCATTACTGACACAGTCTGTTATTGATAAATTGTTTTCTTCTGAAAAATTATATAGTGGAAAACACTGAAAAATTTTTTCTCAATTATTTTTTAAGAAATGGTAATTTATTTTTAAATGCTGTTATTTTATCACTAATATCAAACAAAGAATTGTTAGCTCCTTGCAAACTCATATTTAAATTATTTAATTGTGAGAAAATATCTCATAGGTATGCTAGTCTAAATAGCATTCCTCATTAGTAAGATAAGATGATTTTTTATTAAATATCCTGAATCCATAACCAAAATATTTACCTCTGAGCATAACTCAAAAAGTCGGCTAAGGACTTTGTCTCATGAAAGCCATCAACCTCAGTGTGAAATAATAGTGTTTAATGTTCACTTCCCATCTCATTACATAGAATTAAAAATAAGCAGGAATCATGTGCTTTTGATTTTATCAAGTTAACTATTTTTACATCTCCATTAGGAACAGATCTTAAATTCATGGGGATATATTTTGTAGCTAAAACTTCCATTGAATTATACAGTGCATAGATTTTCACTCTGGTGTTACTTCTTTAATTTTTTTCACTACATCTGATAACTGTCAAATCACTGTGCAGCAACATCTGTGCAAACTCTAACACATTTGTACCAACTTATATTGTTGCTAATAAAATAATTGATTATTTTGAATATTTCATCTGATGTTGTTCTTGCAGATAACGACTTACAAAATAATATTTCTTCTTGAATTTCATTGAGAAAATCAAATCTTACATATACAAGTATAATTGCACTAATTTAGAGACATTAATGCTTTTGTCTATTTGCAAAGAATAAAACTGGCATTCTCTTAATGTCTTATTAAAATATTTTTGATAATTGATGCTATATCATCTATTCGCTTTTTTACTGTGTTGTTCTATAGTGACACTATTAATTTCCTTAGTTGTTTTTTCTCCAAGAACATTTCACAATATCTTTAGTTACTGGAACAATAAAGTTTCTCCAATTGTGTGTGCTTTATTGCACCTGGCTATATGCAAATGTGCCAGTACACAATTGGTGTTAACACTGGTGAAAGAGGCACACAATAGCTTTTTAGTCATGAAATTTGCATACATAGTATTTAAAGTATATACTTGTGAAGGATGTGTTGGAAAATCTCAAAAGTCTAAAAAGAAGAAAAATAAATGATAAAAAAGAATAGTTATGGCTATGATAAGAATATAACATAAGTCCAAAATGGTCTGAGAAAATTTTTAAATAAGCAAGTTGGATTTATCTTTTGACATGTAACTCAGGATAATCACATTAAGTTTGAATCAAGTGTTAATTACCATTACTTCTACCTCAAATGGAAAATTTTTGAAAGAAAAAATGTATTTTTGCTAAAAAAAATTATTAATAATATTTCATAACTTTCTCATAGTATTGATCTTATGCCTCAGTCATATATTATGAATTCAAATAATAAATACTCACCAGACTGTAGTATTTATTGATGAAGATAAAAGTCAGAAACTAATCTAGAGATGGAGACAGTGTATCACAGCATAAAGGGTCTATTAATTACTCAAGCATAGATTTGATAGTTCTTCATTAAGGTGAAGGACTCTGCTCCTGAAATAAAAATATTTTGAAGCTTTGTAGAAACAATTTGAATGGTTAATTGCCAGATTATTTGTGGATACTTTTGAATCATATTTTAAAATTATTAAAATAATAAGAATGTTAATGTACAGAAGAGTATTGTAGGATAATTGAAACATCTCATTATCTTGTTACATTTTTAAGATTATCATATGAGTTTCAATTTACATAACATTTTAAAATATGATTTTTTTCTCTACAGTACAGGCTTTTTCATACCTGCATTTTAAAAAAAATTCTTAAAGGTAAAAATAGCCAATACCATCATTAATAATAAAAGGCATTATAAAAATAAAAAAGCAAAAATAAAAATTTTATCACACGTAAAAACCACGTGAAAAGAGTAAATATTTAATAGAGAACTGAAAAAATCCTAAAAGAATTCAATGGCTAATTGTATATTCCTCGTGATCATATCATTGGTTAAACCACAGTTTTTAATTATAATCATTAATTTATTTAGTAAATTTTAAATTACCTTTTTGTAAAAAAAACGAAATATAGAAATATGTTATCACTGAAATAAAATTTATTTTTTTTAACTTGCTTATTCTCCTTAAAAAAAAAACCATTATTCACATTTGTTTTAAGAGCAGTGCAAATTAGAAGTGTCTGAACATGATGCTTTTTAATTTTGCTGTTGAGACATTTGTTTATTCATATGTCATTATAAATGTGAAATAAATTGTTTCTAATCTTTACACATATATTTGATGGCATAACTGTAATTAAAAGTAGCATAAATGCTTTGAATCCAAATAATAGACTTTATAAATGCTTATGTAATACTTAGTAACAGCAGCTCTACTAGGTAAATGTCTAATGTTTAAAATTCTGAGGATACGGTTGAGCTTGAAATGAATAAGTAGAAGACGAGCCTGCATTTATTAGCTATATATTGTTTTCAATAACATTATAGTTATATTTTCTTGGATTGCATTACAAATAAGCAGTTTTCATTAATTATAGCACAGATATGGTTTATTATATGTATATGTTATGCACCCGAACTTCTTTATTTCTTAGGAGTTAGATTAGAAATATATACATTAGCTTCTTAAACTGGAAGACCCAAGCTTGATGTCAGGCCAGAAAAAGTTATGCAGAATAAAAGGGTTTGACTTTTTTTTGGTTCATAGACCAATCATTGTCAGTTGAAGATTTTTGGATTGTTTGGTAGCAGAAGAAAAAAAAACTCAAAATGATGTCAACGAATGACATTTTACACAGAGGAAAATATCTGCCAATATAAATGATTGCATGCACTTGTAATATTGTAATAAAGTTTAAATGCATTTTTTACATTTTCAGTGTGTGTTTGTTTTATTATTATATTGTTAATTGAAAATTTGATATTAGTCACCATTAAACATTTACTTTTTATTTATTTATTTAATAGTAGTTGTGATTTGATTTTCCCCATCAAGCAGGTCATTTCATTTGGGATTCTAATGTTTTTTTGCCATTTCTGTTACAATACTCTTGAAATGATTGTTATCTATAGGTAATTGTTTTAAAACACTTTCAAGTTATGAATCTAGAGAAATAAAATTTCAAATTTCTCTATAAATAATTCATTTCAGTTGGGAGGGGGGAAAAATAGAATGCACAGTTTCCATCTGTGGTAAAGTGTTTTTTAATTTGGTTACCACTAATTAATCATATCATCTCCTGTTTCCCTATTCCTGTTTTTTCTCTTGATATAGCATTTTAAAATTCAATTTTTTTGTAATTCTTTTAAAACTCGTATGACTAAAGTTATCTTAAAATGATTTTTTAAAAACCAGAAGTTCAGTAATGGGTTTATATGTATGTATACATATATATATCTAATATTTTGTTATCGTCATTCTAAGTAGACCTAGGCTAATGGGAACATTAAAAGACCAAATGATTTTAAATTTTAAGACTGCAATGTTATAAGGACATAGCCATAAAATATTATTATTTTTTGCAATAATATAAATGAATATCAGAAAATAATAAGCAAATGCTTGAAATAAAAAAGATCCCTTGGTATAGGTATCAGTTTTAAAATAAAAGTAATTTAATAAGAGGGGAAAAGGTAGTTACATAAATGGTTATATTAATAAATCATTACTGAAAGTTATCTCTTTTAAATATTGTTTTTTAAAATTAACTTTTTTAAAAAAAGATATCGCTTTTTTTTTTTACATTTATATGTATGTGTGTATATATCCAATGCATATCGCTAATGAAAATTCAATTAGATTGTAGCATATGATTCAAGAGATAGTTATCCTTTTGAATCATTTTGTTTGAAGTTCACATTTTATATTTATTCACAGTATTGAAAAAACAATCTTTGGTAGGATGATTTTACCATTATATATATCTAATGTTCTGACTAATTTTATAATGTAATTTTTTAAAAGGTTGATTTGTTGTTTATTTTGAAAATGATAATTTATTAAAAAATAATAGGCAGTGTTAATAGATATGGTACTCATGTTATAGCTAAAGACGCCGTTCTATGGCGCGGTTTTCGCTCCAAAACACATATAAAATGCTGTTTCCGTGGCCGACACGTTCGAACCCGTGTTTTAAATAGTACAACTTTTTTGTTGTGCTACAAAATGCAGGCTGCTATGTCTCATCGCAGTACAGCATGTATGTTGCATGGAAGCAAATATATTTTGCGAATTCGCACAATTTATAAAACAGTTACGACTTGATGAGAGAGTTTGTATTTGAATCAGATGGAAATGTTGTTTTCATTGAATTTTTTTTTTTTTTAAAGGATTAAAATGTTCAGATTTTGTACAGTAATAATTCTAAGAATTTCTAAAACATACTGTATTTAAGTTTTAATTGTGAAAATGTTAAAGATCTCTGTTTTTAGTGAGTTGCAATTCGGTAACGCGTAAAGTAACGTTCTATTCGTAACAATATTTTACTGTTATTTATAGTTTAAAAAAGAAATTGTAACAAGTTTTAATCTTTGTTATTATTATTTTTGAAATCAAAAAAAAAAAAGCGGGGAACAAAAAACAACAATAATAAAATGTAACATCTTTAAGAAAAGTACAATTATAAACTCTTTTTTTAACTTTCATATATATATGTGTGTGTTTGTTGTTGTTTAAAATTTTTTTACTTTATTTACTTTCTCAGAATATTATTATACTTTGTTGAATATAGTAAATGTTTATTTTTATCATTTATTTTAGAAATGTTACTTAAAAAGAAGTACGATTTTAATATTTTTTATTTTAGCATAACAAAAATCAGAACACTAACCCTAACTCTAAAACTAACCCTAAACTTAACACTAACAACTGTTATTTTTTATTTGAAATAAAAAATAGCCGTAATATATGTTTATCTGTTAAACAACAGCAAAAAAAAATAAGCTGTAACACAAGTAAAAAAATATCTGATAGAAAATTGATAAAAAAAAAAAGACGTAACACAAGTAAAAAAATATACGATAGAAAATTTATTTTTCTAATAAATAGACATATCAAATAGTAATTTGTTTACTATTATTGTATACATTAATAAAAAATAATATTTAAAAAAGACGATTTATTATTGTATACGTTAATAAAAAATAATATTTAAAAAAGTCGATTTTGTTTTGTTTTTATTTTCGCATTACAAACAGAAAAATTATTAAAATCAACGGCCCGTGAATGTTCATATTTTATAGTTTTAGCGTGAAAACGATGCCATCCAACGGCATCTTTATCTATAATACAAGCACCATAGATATCAAGCTTTATTGATAAATGCTGCAAGAGAAAGCATTTACAAATCTCTAACTAGAAATTATCCTCAGACCGGTTTCATGCTTTGGCAATCCTCAGTGAGGCATTAGGATAATTTCAGACACTAGATCTAAAAACACCAGCTCAATACCAGCATTTATCTAAAACTTAACTATTAAGTAGAAAAACTGAAATTTTCAGACACCTATATATCTTCAATCTAGCTATCTAATTTAAATAGCTATATGGGGCTGGAAAATCATCAGCCAAACCATATATTAATAGCCTTAGCAATATGACATCACTTAAGACTTAAAAGCAAAACTATAAATAGTAAATAAAATAAAGTCATACATCACATGACCTAATTTTATAAGCCTGTGAATAAAAAATAATGAGTGGTGCTAATAGCTTTAACAAGCTTTATTGATAAATACTGCAAGAGAAAGCATTTAAAAATCTATATCTAGAAATTATCCCCATTCCTCAGATCAGTTTCATGCTTTGGCAATCCTTAGAGATGCTAGGGTAATTTCAGACACTAGATCTAAAAATATCAACGCAAGTCAGCATTTATCTACTGTTCATTATTTTTTTATTTATAAACTTATAAAATTATGTCATGTGATGTATGGCTTTATTTTATTTACTATTTATAGCTTTGCTTTTAAGTCTTACATGTTGTTATATTGCTAAGGCTATTAATATATGATTTGGCTGAAGATTTCTAAGTCCTATATAGCTATTTAAGTTAGGTAGCTGGGTTTGAAGACATATAGATGTCTGAAATTTTCAGATTTTCTACTTAATAGTTAACTTTTATATAAATGCTGGCTTTGAGTTCATATTTTTAGATCTAATATCTGAAATTACCCTAGCTCTCACTGAAAATTCCCAAAGCATGAAACTGGTGTGAGGATTAGGGTTAATTTCTAGATAGAGATTTTTAAATGCTTTCTCTTGTGGCATTTATCAATAAAGCTTGTTAGAGCTATTATCACCACTCATTATTTTTTTATTTACAAGCTTATAAAATTAGGTCATGTGATATATGACTTTTATTTTATTTGATAATTTATTAAGTTTTATAAGAATTCATTCATATAACATTTAATATTTTTTGGAAATATTTATAATAATTTATTGACTTATAAATAATGTTTTAAAATTAAATAAGAGACTATTTGGAATCCTCAATATAATCAAATTGAAGTCATAGTTGCTTTGTTATATTATTGCTTGACAGATGCCATTAATATCAATTTATTTTTGTAAAGTTCCTTGCTTTTATTATTGCTATTTTATTGAAAGCAATTCACCAAAATAGGAACCATATTAAGTGAATTCTAAATTAATTACTATTAGGCAATAATATGAACATAAAAATAGAGACAATAAACAAAATTGAAAGAATATGAAAATTTTCATCATTAAAGTCTGTTTGTAGCAAGGGGGCTGGTTGCTCAGTAGTATAAAAAGCATACCTAATTATTGTAATCTTTGTAGTCAAAATCACAAGTTAGGTAAAAGTCATAATTTTTATACATATGTGTTGATATACACAAATATTCTTCAATGTAAAGATGAAAACAAGTAAAAAGATTATTAATTATAAAATGTATTTTAAGTGATTGCCAAACCAGTTATTCTCAGAGTTTCAGAATGGCAAGATTTAGAGGATAATAAGAAAACAAGGCAAAGCAAAACACTATTGGGATTATTAAAATGATTCTCAGGAAGATGATGTTTTCTGGGGCTATGCATAATAGGAATCACACTGCTACACATAATTTTATGCATTTTAAAAGTGCAATGGTGATATATAATCATAGTTTTGAAATATCTGAAAAAAATCTAGCTTGCTACTAAATTCTAAGTAAAGTGGGAGCTACTTAAATATATTCTTATAAAAAAAAGTATTGCAAAAACTGATAGGAAGATTATAAATATTATTGGTTTGATAGAAATAATTCACAAATTTCTGAAGAAAGAAACCATTATTGTATGAAATGTATTAATGTTCTTCAACAAATTATTATATTTTACAATTACTATTGAATAACCAAAACTTAATATTTTAAAAAGTTCATAGATGAGAACATATAAAGATATATTTGAAGTTTATCTTGAAGAATGATATTTCTATCATATGCTCTATGAGCCAGATTGCATATTAAGAAATTGTGTTTAAAAAGATTTGACCTGGCTAATTAATATATGAAACAAATATCCACAACTCATTGCAATTTGCAAGGAAATCAAGTAATATATCATGTGACTTAATATCTTACTGACTCACCGATGAAAGCCAGAGCTAGAAACTGGTTTGAGTATAGGGATATTCTGAAAAGCTCATTAAGAGCTACTGGCATGTTCATTAGATAACTCATTGCTATTTGTATTATTTTCAATGAAAATGGTGAATGTGTGGACTTAGCTTTTAATATTATGTAAGAGTGATGTACAAAATGTATGCTGTTTCAATTTTTTTATTGTTAATAATTTAAAATTGTGTTAACTATTAATACCTTTTGTTGATCATTGAGTGAGCCAATAAAAGAAACATTTTATTAAATTATGAATTTGATTTAGGATTGGTTAGATTGATGCTATTAAAACTATAAATAATCTTATCCTCTAGCTCATGCTTCAAAACAATATTGCCAATGATTTGTTTGTTTTTTCAATTGAAGATTTCTCAAAACAACAAAAAGCTACTTTTCTACCTAGACACTTATAAAATGATCTTTATTTATTTGCAAAATTAAGCAAGATATCTTCATATTTTGTGTGCATAAAAGTGTCTGAATATTTTCTAAATTTGTTTTTCAATACAAGAGCTTAAAAAAATACACACACATATATATATATAACTGAAAAATAATGAAACAAGATACATATATTTACAGTTACATGTTGACCTACTTTCCATCAATTTAATTAATTGTTTAATAATTTTAGAAAGTTTAAACTTCATTTCTACTTTTGCATATACATTTAACTAGTTATCAATAATATACAGATTAGTATTAAATACAACATTTTGGGTCATATTTTTATTTTCTCTTCTTAATTAAAGGATTGCTGATTTTATCAAGTAATAATCTAACATAAGGATTGAAACAATCATTTTGGTAAATATTGATATAATATACTTAATGTTTGTCTGAAGATTAATGCTCATGATATTTTACTTGTAATTACATTTTGTGCCATTTCTACCATCTAGGTTAGGGATAGGGAACCTCTTTTTTGCCAAGAGCCATTGGATATTTTCAATATCATTTGCAGGACTTTCAAAATTATCAGCTTAAAAATTAGCCTACAATATTTGATCAAAAATTTAATTAATTTATGCTTAATCATTAGTGGTGGGTAAGATTTTCAACTAGCAACCCAATTTCAACTTTCCTTTTTTAAATCAAGGCCATAATTTTTTTGTGAATAAAATATAAAATAACATTGTAATTATTAATGACTGTTCAACATTTAATGACATTTTTTCAATCTTTATTATATATTTATATTTCCAAATTGCTTTTTATGTTTTGGACAGATTAATTTTACAGCAGCTAAGTTACAGTTTTTTAAAAACTTACCTTCAGAAAAGGGTTTAGAATTTTCTGTTAAACTTACTTTCACAGAATTTTCTGTTTGAACTTTTTATGAAGCTTCGTTTTAAGTTTTCTTTTTTTTTAATATTTCCTTCTTCCCCAAGAGTTTTGTTGTAATCAGAATATTTTGATAAATAATGCCTCATAATATTGCGTTCTTTATTAATTGAAATATTTTCCAGACCTATTTGACCCATTGATTTACTTGGTCCATTTTTTTGAAATGCATGATTTTCTGTATGTCAGTTTTTTTATTTTATTTGATGTAGCTATTTTAATAAAAAAAATTAAATCCATAAAACATAATAATAAAATGAAGTAAAATTCATGTTTATTTTTGTTAGTATATGTTTGTATGTGAAAATTGTTATAAAAACAGACAAAATGCCCTCAGTGTCATAGTCAGATAGACCACACAATATAGAACAATTTGTTAGAATATTGCACATCTGATAGAAAAAGATGTATTTGAGGATGTAAATATTTTATTTTACTTAACTCTTAGATCAATATTTGCATTACGTGTATTTAAATAGGTTTTATTCATGGCCATTTTAAACACATTTTTGAAAGCATTAAATGGGTCATATTGAGAGCTTTTGAGGGGAAAAAGATGGCTATGGGTCAGGGGTTTTCCACCTTTGATCTAGATGAAATGTTTTTAGAAAATTTCAACCCTATTTTTACTTTTTCAAATACATTTAACTGTTAAAAATACCACTCAACTAGTCTGTGTAATGGATAAATGTATCTGAGAATTTATAAATAAAGTTTGATTTTTTTCCAAAAACATTTAACAATTTAAAGATGACTGAAATATTGCAACATATAGCAACAGTGTGCATCTTTTACTGATTGGTCTAGCCTCTTATTTATTACTGCTTTTGAACCTATCCACAGTTTCTAATCTATTGCTTAATATAGATTCTTCTATCCATTGAATTGCCTCAGATCACTCACTATGACTCATAAGCTGACCAAGCTACATCTTCAATTTTGTTGATAGTATTCTTTTCCAATGCATACCACTCTAGCAAAGTTACATTATTAGACTCCATAAAGATGACATAAATATTTCAACATATTATTATGAGTAGAATATGTTCATCACAAACTTTCAAACATTTCACAGATAAGTGTATTAATGCTTAGTATTTTCTCCCCAACAATTTATTTAATATTGTATTTGGATGATTTAGTAAAAAGTAATTGATTCAAAATCTCTTACCTGTTTCAGATTAATATTAGTTACAAGTATATGATTTTAATATTGTACTAGGCTATTTAATCCTTTGAAAAAGGGTCATTTCTGTTTTTGCCCATGTTATGTTATTTGAATTGATTCTTAAGTTGATGCTATATTATTTGAATTTAAGTTGTTAAGTCAATGCCTTTATAAAAAATAAATTGTATAAATTATTTTGGCCACATTATTTATGGAGAATAGAAATAAATTTACTTCTAAAATATTCTGTGAATAATTACATTTTTTAAATTTATTAATCACTGTTTTTAATAGATTTTTTAATTGGAGTGATAACCATACAAAATAATTAATAAAGAACTATGGAAAATCAATCATTGAAATATAATAATCTATATGAAATTGTAACAATGTTTATTACATAGAGAAAATATTAAGAACATTGAGTGTGTTTTGGAACGTATACAATTAAATGTGTAAACATATATATATATAAAGAAAGTTACTGTTAACACTAACTGAAATAATTATAGAAAATATACAAACCATTATATGTGATGTGATGTGATGTATTATGGCTTCTCCTTAAACGAAGTCAAGAATATCTCAGCAATTATGCCCAGATAAACCTGTTAGTCACTTTCTTTTACATTCCCCACTCTAAATTTACCCATAATCTGCTCTATCCCATTTCCACAACATAATTTTTGTCAACTCTATAACCTTTATATCTAAATCCCCCTTATCTTTTCCCAAACCCAGCATAAAAACCAATAATTCACTTTCTGTCTAATCACTCTTTTCATATTTATTTTTCCACAACTTCATTATATGTACCCTTTCTGTTTTCAAACATTTACATTCAATTAACAAATGCCTAATATTTTCAATTCCTTCCTTACATAATTTACAAAATAAATCACCCATATTTTTCCATTTACATGTATATTCTTTTGTAGCTAAAGATCCCGTTCGAGCCTTAAACAATAAACTACTTTCCTTACTATTATCATATATTAACTCACACCTAATATTCTGTTTATTTCTATATATATTTAAACTCTTTTTACTCTCCATACTATTTCTCCATCTCTCTAACTCCCTAGTCTTTATTAATAAATTTATTCTTTTATCCCATTCCTTACTACTATAACACTCAATAATCCTCTTAACACAATCATCCCATCTTTTGTACAAATATACTGATATAAATTCTTTATCCAAATCTTTTGCATACCGCATTACCTTTCTCACCCATCTTGTTACCTGCTCTTTACTCATAACCCAATTAAATACTATTTTAGCTATTCTTTTATTATCCATAAACTGCAATCTACCAAACATTTTCATTTTACTTTTTGCATCTCTCATATGAAAACTTGACCATCCCATTTCTCCTTGAATTGCCTCCCTTGCTGTCCATACTTCTGCATCCAATGCATGTCTTCCTACTTCCCTTTGAGCTTTTTCTAAATAATCTAATATCTTTTTACTAACATATAATGCATCATTACCATATGTTAACCCTGCTACTGCAACTCCTTTCCATATAATTCTAGCTACATCATATTTATTATATGAAAATACTGTTAATTTCTTTATCAATCCCTTTCTTTTCTTTGCTTCATTTATTAATTTTTTCTCCCATTCATCCAAATAATTTTTCTGATTACTTAAAATAATTCCCAAATAACTATATCTATTCACCACACTTAACTTAATATCTCCCAATAAAAATTCTACATCTTCTCTTTCCTCAGTATTAACCATCATTATTCACTAAATTTAATCCCCATCTCTTTACCCACCCTTGCACATGTCCTCAACATAACTTCCATATCTTCTCTTTTTTCTGCACACAAAAATATATCATCTGCAAAAAAAAGACCTGACAAAATATATACTCCCTTACTACCTATTAACGGTATCTCTATCCCTCTTCCTAATCTTTCTATTGCTCTTTCCATTTCACTCAAATACAACACAAACAAAATAGGTGACATAGGGCATCCTTGCCTTAGTCCCACACCATTTTTAACTTTAATTGATTCTATATTCTCTAATTGATATATATAATAATTATTTTCATATAATTTCTTAATAATATCTATTAAAGCTTCATCCATTCCCAAATTTGCTAAACTTATCCATAATCTATTTCTATTTACTCTATCATATGCCTTCTATATCTATAAAACTCATATATAACTGTTTATCTGCATTCCTACTCATATCCATAAGTTGTGTAACTACAAATAAACTATCTCCTATATGCCTATCTAATCTAAAACCTCCTTGCATTTCACCCACTACATTATTCCCTTCCATCCATTTTACAACTTTACTAGCCACCATATACGAAAACTTTATATAAAACTGATGTTACCGCTATCAGTCTATAATTATTCAACTTTCTATGATCCTTACCCTTTCCTTTAAATAATAACTTTACTCTTGTATTACTCCAACTACTTGGGAAAACTATATTCTGTGCCATTTTATTAAAACAGGATAATAACTTTACTTTTGCCCTATATCCTAAATTCATTACCATCTCTGCTGCCCATCCATCTAAACCTCTTGCCTTCCCACTTTTCAATTTCTTCTCTACCTCATTTAGTTCATTTTCTGAAAAACTAATATTCCCATTACTATATTCTTTCATATTTTCTAATATTCTATCATTCACATCTAACATCTTTTCTATATTCATTACATAACTATTTAAGATTCTCTCTAAATCTTCTCTAGAACTACACTCAGTTCCCTCATCATCTAGTAATACTAACTCTCTCTCCCCTACATTTCTCCTTTTAATATAATTCCAAAATTTTTTACTTCCATCTCTTTCACTTTTATTAATATCCTCCAACAATTTACTATTCAATTTCATTCTCTCTCTATAAATATCTATTTTAGCCAACTTCTTCTTTTCTAAGTACTTTTCCCATTTAGCATTAATATCTTTTTAATTTTCCTTATTCTTAATAGCACACTTATATTCTCTACATGCTTCTTTTCTTTCTTTTACACTTTTACTAATTTTATTTTTTTTATTACTTTTATTCTTTTCAATATTCTCACCTAAAACCCTATTTGCAACTTTTTCTACTTCCTTACACCAATCCTTATACTCATCCCCAACCCACTCTTCCATTATTTCTTCAACTTGTATTTTATACTCTTCCAACTTATTGTTATCATTTACTCTCCATCCACATCTTTCACTATTATATCTACTTTTATTTCTATTCTCCATCACATTACTAACCATTTCAATCACAATGAAATTATGATCACTAGTGCATACTTTTTCTTCATTATCAAACACCTTAATTTTCCGTATTTTATTTATTCCCTCTTTCTCTACCAATACATAATCTATTGTGTGAAATATATTATTTCTGGACCATGTGTATTGACCTCATAAATATTTAATAAATTTCCAATACTCAAATTCACTTTCTGACAAAAATTCTTCAAAAGTTGTCCATTTTTATTATCTACATCATCAATTTCTTCAATATGTCCATTCATATCCCCTATAACCATTATTCTCTTCTCCTTTTCTTTAAAACTTTGTATATCCTTAACTAAACATTCGTATATGTTACTATTCCACTCCAATATAATTTGACTATCTCCAGTAGCTATATAAACTATAGCCACCATCCATTCTTGTCTACCCAACCTTATTTAAACCACAAGTGTTCTTGACATTTAACAATATTTAAATATTTTTTGATATAACACCTATACCACCACCCCTTTTTTCTTTTTCTTTTCTATTTATACCCTGCCATACCAACTGTTCCAAAATAGGTTCTTCTTCTTCTCTTAAATGTGTTTCCACTACTGCTAATACCTCAAGTTCTTCATTTTCAATTGTTTTATTTAATTCCATCCACTTTTCTGGTTTCCTACCACCTTGCATATTCAAAAACCCAATTTTAACAATTTCTTCTTTCCTAACTACTCTTTTATAAATTCCTTTAATTCTTTCTTCTCCATTACATTTATAAATTACTTTCTTACCATTAATTTTACAAATCCATTCCTTCTCCATATCTATATTTATATCAAAATCAAATTCCTTTTGCTTACTTCTTATTTCCATCCATTCTTTTTAATAATATTACAATTTAAAAACCCACCCCCTTTATAAGTTTCCCAAAAAAATTTCTTTATAAATCAAACTCCCTAAAACTTCACTTCCTTGTTTTCCTAAATGCAACCCATCTTTACTATATAACTCTCTCTTTCCAATAAAACAATCCCACACATCCACAAACATAACATTATTTCTCTCAATTACAAATATCCAGTAACGCCCTCTGTTTAAAGATCTATATCTCAATAATAGCTATTATTGAGATATAGATCTTTAAACAGAGGGCGTTACTGGATATTTGTAATTGTATAATGGTTTGTATATATATATTGACTATAATGTTTGTCCCCGAAAAGAATGTTTGGCACTGAAAATGCATTAAAGTTATATTTAATATTTTCTTTGCCCAAGAAGCATTGTCATTTCATTGACAGAGTTTTCATAATATATAAAAGATATATAAATAATTGTTCAACTCCTCTTGCGCTACAGTTTAAAATATTCAGAAATGTAATCAGTATCATTATTATTAAAATATTTTTCGCAATACCATCAAGTTTTTATGAAATTATTTATTCTAAAGTTTATTTGATCGTTGATTTGAATATATCTATATGTTTTAAGCAATTTTAT
Source organism: Epiperipatus broadwayi (assembly GCA_028023455.1). Taxonomy (NCBI): domain Eukaryota; kingdom Metazoa; phylum Onychophora; class Udeonychophora; order Euonychophora; family Peripatidae; genus Epiperipatus; species Epiperipatus broadwayi. The sequence continues at coordinate 5,119,471 of JAQFVV010006229.1, read as the reverse complement.
AGTTTTATTAATATCACTATTAGAAATGTTGATTTAAAAGCGAATTTTTAATATTTAAATAAATGAATATTACCCATTGCATTTGGTACGTTTAATTATCATAATGGATATTCATATAATCCAAAGTTATATCATAAAAATCATTAATCTATTGCATGTTTTTGCACACAGTAAAATTTTAATAAAAATTCAATATAATCACATTTAATCTTTCAAATAATTGGTCCATAGATAATCCACTAGACAACCAGTATTGGTTGATAAATGGATATCTGTCTAGCTTTTTAGCTAAAAATAAAACAAGAATGAAATGAAACCCTCATCATTTTTTAATTGGCAAACCTGGAAGATATTTTCTTTTGCTTCATTTTCCTCTAAGAGGGGATGTTAAAGAAGTCTTTTATAGCTATTTAAGGATTGTTTATTTACCTTACATTAATAAATATATATATATATATTGATAATTCCTATTTATAAATTCACTTTACAGTTTGCAAAACTATTTTCAAGAAAACAAGTAGTATTATGTTTAAAAATAAATAAATAAATAAAATAAAAATTTAAAATACAATATTCAATTTTTAAAGATAGTTTGAAATCTCATTTAAGAGGTAAAGATGCATGCCACAGAAGATACAATTATCATGTGTCATATTCCATTTTACTGTCATGATTTTCAAACTATGGCATGGGTTAAATAAGTATTCAAAACAAACTAAAATTTTTTACTGCAACCATTAGCATTCACCATAGAGAAACAGCAAAGCAAAGCTTTCTGGTAGTATAGCTTTTCAATCGTATTTCATTCTCATTTTATCTTCTAATTAAAAATCTATATATAAACAAAACATAAAGTCTTTTTAATAAATAGTCTTTTGCAGAGTAAAGATCTCTCTGACAGCCCTTTATAGAAAAACAATGACTAGTCTTGGCAATTACTGTGTGATGAAGATTTGAGTATTTCTATTTTTTTACACTGAAGCTATGAATAGCTAGTCATTGGGCCAACTACTTTAAAAAAAATTCCTCAGCCTCTTGACAGAAATTTCATTGAGTTTGGATTCAAATTTCATTCACAAGCATGATAAGAAAATGCATGAACCCTGCAGGAAATTCTTTAATAGCTATGTATTTATTATCAATACAAAAAAATAACTATATTTCTTTAGACATTGTGTTTTTTTTGTAAATAAAAACTTTTTTTAAACATACTGTCAACCGATAACAATAAGCAATCTGTGTGGGTTCTGGTGAATATAATTAGCAAAAATTATATTGATGTTCTATTTATAGCTTTTAAAAAAGTACTTTTTTTAAATCTAAAACATTTACTTTTTAAATGATAATGTTAATTTTTCTTACGTATTCAAAATATATTTGATTTTTCTTTTATGTATGACAAGGTGCATAGGGAGTTTTAAAATATTCCGGTTTCTTTACAGTATATATTTATTTATTTCGTATGTAGTAGATGACTGAAGTTTTCTTTTTATCTATTTTTATAATGTATTATCCAATGTTTGTTTTCTATTTTTTTTTCCTTAAAGAATTATAATTTCTCTTTTAAGTTATATTCATATCGTGTATTATTATTTTTTTATAACTCACGTACAGCTTTTTAAAATCTCCATGCGAATTTTAGATTCCCTACCCAAAGGCAGTAAGATTAAGTAGGCAATAAACCATTACGACTAAATGTTAGCAATTTATCGTCCTTGAGGATATTTAGCAACGCATCCTTAATGTTATTTTCCATAATTCATATATGTGTCATGCAAATGAAATATATATATATACGCATATTCTGTATATTTATTTACATTCGTTAATTCATTGTTAAAATTAATTATTAATGATTATTCTAACTTAATATTCAATTATTTTATTTTACGAACATTATCAAGTAAACTTTTATACTCTTTTTAAAAGTTTTTTTTTAATCTTGAAACTTTTTTTCTGAAGTTCTTTTGATTTTAAAACAAAATTATTGTTTTTCATGGCTAGAATCAATTAAAGCATTACATGGTTTAAACTAACAAGAAAGTCATTGAGCCCTGCTGTCTATCTTTGCAGCGCTAGCACCTCTAGCATGTTTAATTGCAAAAGCTTCTGAATCAATAAGATTATCAGCTAGCGATATATTCCTCAGACTTATTTTGAAGCTCAAATTAAGAGGATAAAATGACCTGAACTGAGCTGAATTTTTTCCCCATCTCTTCAGTTTAATTTTGCAGTCTGGGCCAAGCTGAAAGAAAGACTTTTAGGATTTTGCCAGGCTGGTGTACTTGCAGAGAGACAAGAGAAATAACTCCAAGAATAGGCTCTGAAGTGGCATCCAGGGCTTCCTCAGTCCTAAATCCGTAAATGCAAAGTCCTTGTATCACTTGCTGAGTTTTTTTTATTACTGATAAGTACTAAATGAATTTTTCTTGTTCAAAGGAAGCTTGAAATATGTACTCGGAAGCCTCTCTCGTGGACAAGACCTCTTCAGTTTCTCAGGTTGTCGGACATCATGTCTTGTTTAAGTTTGCAAATATGTTAACTATGTGTGTTTGCATTTAAAACAAATATATTGATTTGGGGGGGGGGGCGAAGATTTCTTTCTCTTTTTTTAATTTTTAACAAAAGAAAATCAATTTTTGCAAAAACTTTATTCTATTTGTTTAAATTTGTCAATCGCTAAGCAATTTTAAAATGGATAAATTTTATTTCTGATGAATCTTCTTATTAAAGTTTAAAAACTAACAACCTTTCAAACTTTATTTGCATAATTAAAATAATATAACTGCATTGGTTCTTGAAACCGACATTAATAAGAAATTAGTTCAAACTGATCGATTTAAGCTTTTATTTATTTTAACGACTTTTATGTTTGTTTGTTTAATTAAAATTTTTTATAAAATCATTTAAACATTAATATGATTTAATTAAGAGTGTTTTTCTTACCATTTATTTTCATGAATATTTTAGATTAATTAAAATATACATTAAAAGTATTGTTATTATTTTTTTAATGAGTTAACTTCTAAAAATTTTCAGTAACATTGAAGTTGTTTTATAGATTTTTTATATAGATACATTTTAATTATATATACGCGCGCGTGTGTAATTGAAAGTCTATATTAATAGATGTTAAAGGCATATCTTTAAAAAAAATGATAATCAGGCTGTGGAATATCCAGTGATTCCTTATGGATATAAAATTTGGCCAATAAATAAGAAAGGACTGTATCTCAATATTAAAAACAGTACCAAACTCTCCATATAGTATTACCATAAGTGCAAACCTTTGTAATCAATGGGTGCAGGACGGTTTGTGCATAAAATCCCTTACTAGTGTCTACTTATCCAATACCTCCAGACTAGTTTCTAGCTTGTGGCTTGCATCAATGAGGAACCTTGGATTTGAGATCACTGCACCTAGATCTTATGATCTAATGCAACCCTACAGCAGTCACCTTTTACCTATTTGGTTAACTATAAAGCTATAAGCCCAAGATGAAAACACCATAATGTTTCCAATCCAAACTCATTTTGCTTGTATGGTCATTTAGATCTTAACTCAGTTCAGTATCTAAATATTTTGGTGTCTTTGGTTTTTCAAAAACGACTGTCATAGGTATAAAACTCTCAAAACATCACATGATCACCAATTCATATGCTTAAATATGCTGTTAATAAGAGTATCAAACTTTCCATACAAAGGCTTGCACTTGGTGGCACTACTGTATGGAGAGTTTGGTATTGTAACCATATGAAATGGTGATCATATGATGTCTGATGGTTTTATCTCAATATTGTGGAACAATAGAAAAACCTATCAACAAAAAATATATAAACAATTTTTACTCTTACCGATAAGTGCAACTTTCAAAATATTATATATATATTAAAGAATCTTTATTATTGAAAATTTATTATTCTGAAGCAATTAACTTATTTAAGAGTTCTTTTAATATTAAGGGTGAATAGGAAGTGAATGGATTTGTGGGTAATGTTTAATATTATATATATTGTGTAGTTTTTGTAGTTCTTTACACTTGAGAAGTCTGCTTGTAGTAGTGAAACCTTTGGTAGTGTTTTAATATTATTTTTATGCTGGTCTGGTTGAATTTTGGATTTGGGGTAATTTTAATTATATATATATATTATAACGATCCGGAGTAAGAGGACTTAACGTAATCTGCACTACAGTGCGCCATCTAGGCATTTGAACCTAGAAAAATTTATAAAGTAGGCAGATACGCAAGTTAGAAAAAAAAATTTTTTTTATTGGTTGATTCCGGTCGTTAGCCCATTGTCACTAGCTCAGTGGAACAGCAGAGATTTATATTTTATAATAAATTCTTATCTAAGAATATTTTTTTTAAAAAAGAATAAAATAAGCCACTGCCAGTAATTAACACACAAATATTTATTTATGCACATATATATAACATTTAGCGTTATTCTTTTAGTATGTTTATATTTTTAAAATTTAACGTTATTTTTAACCTTTATTTTAGATTTTAATTTACATTTTAATTGTTATAAGTTTGCACAGATGGATTTATGAAAGTTTGTTTTATAATGTTGAGTATAGATCGGTTACACAGATTACACGGTCAAAAACATTTCAAAATAAACATAAACGTTCAAAATATAAAGTCATTGGTGGAATTGCAGAGGGAAATTCATAAGAAACCCAATGGCATTCATCGTAAGATGCCACATTGACACCAATAACTTAAAAGACATCTGAAATAAATACATCTTAGATACTCACCGTAAGGTATCAGTATTTACCGAATGTCTATATATTTTGATCAAATATGAAAACCAAAAACACAATTAACCGATAACGAACCCATGCAAGCATCTATACCCAACTTAAATTTAATGCATTTTTATTTAGAGTGTCGAGTATGAATAGACTACATAGATTGCATTTGAAAAGAAAATATTTTATCCCTTATTTAACCTTAGGCCAAAAGTTCGCAGTTAAACAAACGTCAATCCACCTGATATATCGATGTGTTCAATGTAATATGAATACGACAGCACAATTAGGTTAAGAGAAGAAATTGCCTCTCGTCAGATAGGAATACTACATCTATCTGATGATAAGAGCAATAAAAAAACTCCATAGGAAGGAACTGTGGTCTCCGCCTTATAATTCCTTTTGAAGGCAAAATGAGAGTGCTGCATATAAAGCGATTCGGCCCATAGCGAATCTCGTACTACATCTACTAATTACACCAATATATCCAATCCATTGACCTAATTCAACTACGAAACAAATAACCTAAGATTACCTTCCCCTAATAAAATTTTACAAATCTATATAGCCATTCATGCCCGACTTAAGTTTAACATTTATATAATTTAAATTAACGAAAAACAGAAATCATAATAAAAACTTAAAAGAACAATAAATAAATAAATGGAAATGATTTTACAAAACAAATACATCCAATTAAAATTACCTATTAATAAATAAAGTTGGTCAGATAGGATTCTATTTCAATTATTTTAAATATGGAAAGTTTTTAATTTAATGTTCATGAATTATCTAAAGTTCTTACGGTTTTAAAAGGTCCATAATTTGTAGTTGTTTGTAATTTTGGAATGGGAATTCCCATGCCATCCTGAAGATATTGGTATCCAGTTAGCCATTGTTTTTTTATTTATCCGGAGGTCTTTACTTTAGCTGGTCCCTAATGTAGAAAATGATCGGTCATTTCTCTTTCTTTCTTTTTTTATAACCACTGAAGGAATTGAAAGTGCATCTTTCAATCCCTTCACCTCCAATTCTCTGACTTAACACATATCAGTCCTCTCTTAAATTTTCTTTACTCACTATTTTATTTCCAAACTTTTCTTTTATATGTAACTTTAGGATCCAATGGACATTATGTCATCGATGATGATGATCCTTCCATTGACGTCCGATTTCCCGATGGATTTTTTTCATTGGCCATTAGTTTCTATTGTTTTCCTATCTGACCATTGCTTATACATTTAAATGCCCAAGGGCTAGTTCACTTGGACTAATTAAATTAATCATTTCCATTTTTTCAATAACATTAATTAATTTGTTTTGTACAAACTTAGATATATTTTTATTTTTAAATCTTTACTGACAATTTAGTTTTAAAATACTTTTTCTTTTTTTTAATAAAGTTTCTTTTTTTTAATTTCTCATCTGTGCGATTTTAAATATATATGAGTTTAGTATAGAATTTTAATTTTCAATTTTTAATTCTTAAAAAAGAAGTTTTATTTGCGAACTTTTATTTTTTTCATGTTTAATAATAAAAAAAATAATGTAACGTCGTATGTGCCCATTACAATATATATAATATATATATATGAGATTTATAAAATTAATTGAACCCTTAACAATCTTCTAAAATACTGTGATTATTTCTTATTTAAAATTATATATTTATTTGTGATTAAACTTGAAGAATTGAATATGTGAATAGAATAACATATTTATTAATTTTTCAAAGAATATTTATGAGTTCACATTCCTCTTTTAAAGGTACAATTGCAGATACAAAATAAATGTACATGATTCCCAAAATGTATTTTCCATTAGCCATGTCTCTTCAGTTGTTTCAAATTATTACATACCCCAATAAACCATTATCATTTTTGTCTTTATCTAATAATAATATTTCTATCAATCTAAGTTATAAGTATTATTTTATCAGAACATATTCTGAAATAATTTCTTGAATTTAAACAAGAGTATTACTAATTACTAGTAAACATTTTGATAGAAATTATTACATTTTAACACAAATTTATACTTTAATTTTATATTACAGATTAAATACATTTATTAATTTTAAATTAAGGTCTGACAATTTCATTAATTCTGCACTTTATATTTATGCATTACATTTAATGTGATGTGATGCACTGTGGCTTCTCCTTAAACAGAGTCAGGAATCTCTCAGCAACTATGCCCAGAGAAACCTGTTAGCCACTTTACCTTCCCTTTTCATTCTCCACCCTAACTTTTCCCATAATCTGCTCCATCTCAAACAACTTTTCACATTGTCTTTCAAGCATATGATTATTGACTTAGAAAATATGAAAATTATTCTCAATATGAATTTTGACATGAACCTTGTCTTGCCAGTTACTATAATTTACCATGTGCCTATTGCCATTGATTTTTTATTTATCTAATTATAATTATATCAATCTAATTTATTAAGTTGTTTGAGAAATGTAATAAACTTATGGTTAAGTGTAAAAGAGTTTTGAAACACTGATTAAAGAAATAGTCATATGTTTAATAAAAATTAATTGATATATTTACTATTTAATGCAAAATAATATATATATATATATTAAAAATTTTTGTAGTTAATAGCGAAGTTGTTTAAGTCAGTAATTATTTATGAATGCAAGACATAAAGCATAAAAATTATTTAAGTTTGATTCATTTATTGTTATTTAATTAATTAAAATTATTTTTAATTTGCCTAATTAATAATTCCTTTATTCGGAGAAATATTCACTTAGTCTAATTATTACAAAATTTCTCTAAAATACTCATTTATGTGTGCAGAAATCAAATTAATGCAATAACACTAACTTAGTAACAATATTCTCTTTTAAACATTAAATCAGCTTTGCTAAGCAAGGCGTTTTGAAGATTATAGTCCTACATACCAAAGAGCAATTTATTTAGGCGCATGTCTTCAAGATCTGAAGTGAATTTGCTCTGTTTTGCTGATGTTCTTAAAGCTAGATTTTCCAGTGGTTCACTAAAGGTATGTATTCTGGAATTTTAGGATTACATAATTGTTTTGCTATTAATAATATATCTGTTCCAGCAAAAAATAACAATGTGGAAACTTTCTCCCTATCATCATTTATCTTTGATAGACTCATATAGCGATCTATGTGTTCCACATAAATGTTCCATAATGAGTGATTACAAGTGTCAAGCTAATTTAAATTTTAACTGGATAATACTATCTTTTTTTGTTTGATCAAATTAAATCTCACATTTTTAATCAATAATTACGTCATCTGAAGTCGATTATGCCAACTGCTGTATTCTCAGGAGATCTTCACTTAGCTGTGATAGCATAATGTTAAAATAAAATAGACAACTTTTGTATTTCAGTAATTGCTAATAATAATAATAATAATAATAATATATATATATATATTTTAACAGTCACTGAATGGATCTTAACGTATTCTTAACATATCCGCACTACAAGGGCGCCATCTAGGCATTTGAACCTAGAAAAATTTATATAGTAGGCAGATCCCTAAGTTAAGATTCAAAAAAAAATTTTATATATATTATTCTGACTGTTTGCCCAATGTCACTAGCTCATAGAGTAGCAGTTATTTTAAACATTTTTATAAGTTTTAATAGATTTAGATTCTCAAAATATATTAATATTTAAAACAATAAAATATAAGATGTCACTGCCAGTAATTAACACACAAATAGATTTTATTAACACACATTTAAAATTGAGGAATAAATTTATTTTTAGATTTTAACATTAATAATTTTTTTAAATTTAAATTCAAATTACTATTTAAATAGACCGCACAGATGGATATTTAAATTATATTATACTTTAGCATGTCGAGTATAGATAGTCTACATAGATTTTTTTTTTTCACTTAAAAACTTATCAAAACATTCATTCAATCTCACATTAAAAGTTCGTAGCCAACCCAATGTCAGCTTCCAGATATATATTTGCAACCAATGTAATATGAAGATGCTAGCATAAAACCACACCAACAGGAATGTGCATCTGACAGCGTGATATTATTTGAAGGAAATGATCCATGTCCAGAAAAGGAAAGTACATCTGCCTGACTAAGGAATCATGTATATAATTTTTTTTAAAGAGTGCTACGTATGGGGAAGAGCGGTCTTTCTGTCGTCTTATAAATCCCTGTCCATAGAGCTAGAAGGGGTCAATGGCACAGGAAATACATCTGTGACCATTTCAACGATACGACTGCCTCTTTGGGGTCATGCATTCAGTTGGGCATGTTGCCCTGTATGCTAAACACACTTCACATTACATTAACATAAACACCCATATATCCCTCCACAAGCATTGCCTTAACTACGAAACAAATAGCCTGAAATTAAATTCCCTTAAATTAAACATAAATGAACTTAAACATAGTTATTAATCTTTATCCATGCAGCTATCTACCCCCAACTTTAAATTTAATACATTTTAGTTATGACATAATGCACACACACAAAAAAAATGAAATGGAAATGATTGCTTAAACATCTGCATAAAAAAAATATTAAAAATTGAATTTGCATTTTTAAGTCAGATAAGAGTTTTTATTTTCAGCTATTAATTAATTGCAATTTTAGGAAAGTTCTTATTAGATAGATACAAGAGTTCATACTTTACAGATTTAGCAGATTTAGAAGTCCATCTTCATGATCACTTTTGTAGATTTTGTCCTTCTTTGAAATGAAACTGCAACTTGCCATGCATTTGGTCAGGAACTGTCATCAATAGGCCTCAGCTGGTTGTCCAGAAAATTAAATCTATTGCAGACTTCCACATCATGAAAATCTGCAATATAGCTAGTTATAACGACATATTCAGTCAGCTCTCAGATCAGAATAATCATTTAGCTTTTATATTTTTCTTAGCCTCTTATCATTAGATCTTGGGATTCAACCAGCAAGACGTCACTAATCCTTTCATGTTTCAGTTATGGTCCGTGCTGTCATTTTCATGCTTGCATTGGTCATTTAATTTCTTTGCATTCTCTTATCTGACCATTTAATTTATTTTAAATGCTTCAAGGGCTAGTTTGCTTTTAAACAATCATTTAATTAATAAGACAATCATTTCCATTTTCTAAGATTATAGAAATCAACATTATTTCTATTTTTAAAAATATCAAATCTTTATATCTTTACTTTTTTACAAAAAATTACTTTCAAATATTTTTATTTTTTAAAATAGTTTTTAAAGTTGTCCATCATGTGATTTATATATACGTTAAACAGTTTTTAAATTTCAGTTTTTAAGTTAAGTTTCTTTTTAATAAATCAATTTTATTTACGATCTTTTTATTTTCATTTTAAAATAATGTGACGGCATATTATATTCCGTTACAATATATATATTAACACAAAACAACTATTTTTTCCCCATAACAAACAATTTTGAGATGACTACCTGCAGAATGAGTCTACATTTCTTCACTTACTATTATTATTTACACTTCGTTAATGATTTGAACTTATTTACCATTGTCACTAGTACATTAGGACATCATCATTTAGTCCATTTAGACTATATTTTCTATGTACATTTCCCCCCTTTATGAGAAAAGCCATTAACTATCAACAACACTTTGTTCCTCATGACAGCCACTGCTGTGCCAATTCTCATAAAGCTTTGAGAGAGAGAGAATTCTTTTTTATATCTCATTTGCATAACAATTCATACTTTTTAAATACACAATTCTAGAATTAATTATTTCCAGGAAGAAATTGTCTAACCTATAGCACTAATTACAGATAAAAATAGTTACTTTATTTACAATAATATCAGTATCAGTCATTGCAATTATATAATTAATTATTACATTAATAATTACAGATATAATCTTTTAAGTGATAAAAGTTATTAAAATATATTTTTCAATATATATAAATGAAGCTCTTACCTGTGATAATGAAGTACATGATACTTATGTATTAGTCCTGTGACACAGCATGTATTAGGCCTGTTGCACCTTTTCACATCCACCATAAATGTGTAACATTGCGATTAGGTCAAATAAATCCTGTGCTCCGATTTTTTTTGCCCAGTTTTCGTCAACCTTTCATTCTGACAACAGCATGATTTTAGTAGCAATTTTTCTGTCATTGCATTTTTTCTTCATAGTTACTGTTTGTTTCAATTTTATCATTGCTTTATTAAATTGATTGTAAAGTGAATAAATAACTGTACTTTCATATTGGTTTTTCATAATTAAATGCTTTTTTGTTGTTGTTTGTTGAACAGTCCAAAAATGATCACAATTTAGAACATGTCATGTCATATTTCCAAGAAAAAAGAAATCCTGCCATCTCAAAAAATGTGTCCAAATGCTCACCCTATAACCATTTACATTCATACATCGGACAGGCAATGGTATTGCAATGTTCAAGGATGCAACAGTAGAATTGGCATCCGGAAAGGAATATGGTTGGAGGGTTTGAAAATCCCATTTCTAATGTCCATACAATTTATATGTAGTTGGGCTTGGAAATTAATGTCCATAGTGGGACAAAATAGAACTTGGATCAGCAGATAACATGGTGATATACTGGAATAACTGCATGCAGGAAATTTGTATGATCACCATCAATGTGAAAGATGAACAATTGGAGGGCCTGACAAAATCATAGACATAGACGACAGCTTATTTTACAAAAGAAAAAACAATCTGAGTGCATTCTTCTTGAAAAGAGAATTTTTGGTAGTTTGTTCCGAGAGACCAGTGAGTGTTTTATTATTAGAATTAGTTATTGGACTGTGACAACTCTCATGGAAGCCATCAAGCAAAATATAAATGAGGGTTTGACCATATATTCCGATTGTTGGAAGACATACAAAAGTGAAGATTTGAGATTTTCTGGTTATGACCATTTTTATATGAACCACAAGTATTATTTCATTAGTCCAAAAACAGGCATCTATACCCAAAACATCAAAAGACTTTGGGATTTCATAAAATGGCATAATAAGCAGCAATGAGGGACATCTCAGCAACACCTTGATTTGTATTTGGCTGAATTTATGTGGCACAGGTGTCATAAAGATGAGGAACAATATAAAAATTAATTGGCCACCAATATAAATTATTAACAAGAGCTGCATGTTTTTATTTTTATTTTGTGACAACATATCTTTTTGTTTTTGGTTTGATTTTTAAAAAAATGTTTAAATTTTAATCATGCAATGAATTATCTGCAATTACATTTTCATTTTGGAGGGAAAAAAACTAAAATTTTTACCTCAAATGTCCATTGTATGTGGAAAATTTGATCAATCTACTAATAAAGTTCAACAGACTACTTACATTTATTTATTGCATGGTAAGTAACATATGTGCATATTTTATGTTTTCATAAATAATATTTTAGAAATTTAGGTAATTTAATCATAGATTTTAATCTAAATTTTATATATATTTAGTGAAAATGTCATATATATTTCATGCCTTTTTTAAAAATCATATATTAGGGAATTGTTGCAATTTAGCAATTTTTTTGGTCAAATTTTATGTCTAGTAGTTTTTTGTCTAAATTTTGTACATATTTAGTGAAAATGTCACATATATTTCATATATACTTCATGCCTTTTTTGTAATCATATCTTTGTAATTTAGTGGGATTTTGGTCAATTTTTTTTTCTGTTTAATAGTGTTATTAAATGTACATTTCTCCTGGGAAAAGTCATATTTTACATGTTACCCCTCTTGTCATACATATTGATTTTATGATATCTCTTATTAATTTCTTAAAAAGGAACTGTTTAATATGTACATTTCTCCTCTGATAACCGTATGTGACATGTTGCCCCTTGACATCTCGTATTGATTAAAAATGAACTGTTTAATATCATTTTTTTGTCAAATTTTATGTTTAGTTCAGTGAATCTTATTTCTCCCATGATAAGTCATATGTGACATATTGATTTTATGGCATCTTGTATTAATTGCTTAAAAATAAACTGTTTAATCAAATTTTACATGTTTAGTAAGGATAGTAAATGTATTGTTCCTGTGACATGGAGCACATATTAGACATGCTGCCCCTTTTCACATATGCATTGAACCTGCTGCTAGCCTTGCAATTCTTGGGAAAATATCATGTACAAAAGATCTGTGTATGTGTTATTTTCATAAATTTTTTTTTGCGAAAATATCATGTACAAAATCTGCACACACATTATTTTGGTCAGATCACAAGATTACAAAGAAGTTATCAGTGGATTAATACGAAGGTGAAAAGGTGCAGCATGTCTAATATGTGCTCTGTGTCACAGGACTAACATGTAAGTACCAAGTACACTAACAATGGATGTAATTTATCTATTCAAAAAGTTAAAACAAAATATTAGATATGTCAATTTTATATTAGGATATATTAGAATTAGTTATCATCAAAGAAAATACTTTTTAAAGTTAATATATTATTTATTGTTATTAAAATTTTAAAGAGTGTTTTATTTACTGTTTGAATAACAGCAGTTTTTTTTTAACCAGTAGAAACTGCTTTCTGAACTTTTTAAGAACTGTTTTTTTTAAAATAAAATGTTTTAAAAGACAATCTTCTATGAGTAACATAGTTTTTGGTTTAAAAATAAGACTTTTGTGAAAACATTGCATTACAAGCATCAATTTGTAAACAAATTACAAATAATTATATTTTTTTCTTACAAATTTATTCTATTCAGTAAATTCTTTTAGGCTAAAAGACTTAGCTTAGCCAATCAGAAATTTTCATTTCTATTGACCTTTGACCCATTTTCCTCATAGCTTTGTCATGTTAATAGGGCAATCACACACAAAGATTCCTAGAGTGCTGCCATCTGTAGATTTTTTTCAATTAATGTTTAAACTGCAGCAGTGGAAAATAAAAAAGCTGCAAACTACTATAAACTGATAGTCTTAAAACAATGTAGAAAAAATAGTGATCATAGTATAATCATAATCACTAAAACAACCAGATCAAGTGGAGACACCACATACTTTCATTCAATCCATTTATGATGATAACATATCAGAAGAATTTGATATTATAAAATGTTTATGCTAACATTATATAATGAAACAAGAATATAGTAAATATAAGTAGTTATTAAAGATAATATAATGCTAGTGTTTAAATAATATAAATATAATTAAAGATTGACATACAATTAAATTTATTAAAGCAAAATTTTGTACTTATTTCAAAACAGCCTTTCTTGATAATATTAATATTATATAATAATATACATATTTGATACAATCCATGTATATAAAAATATGTACACAATTTAGATTTTTGTGTTCATGTTTGAAATGTATTATCCAAGAAACAATCAATTTATTTATTTTAATCTAAATAAATTATCATTTTATTTTAGTTAAATTCACTTGACTTTTATATTTTTGTTCTCAGTGATGAAAACTTTTATTCATCAAACAGACAAAATACACAACAGTTAAAAAGGTTTACAAAGAGTTGATTACATGGCAAAGTGAAATTCAAGTACAATATGGTGAGGGGAAGGAATACATGTGAAATGGGAATGGGATAGGGAAAGGATGTGTAGTTCAGGAAAAGAAGAGTCTTTGATAGGGAGCAATGTTGATAGGGTTGGTTGTCCTGGTGGATTAATAGGAGGATCCATATGTGACATCAACTTTGAGGGAATAGATATATATTAAATCTTTAGAGGTTTCAGGAATGAAAGAGGTTTTTGAGTTATGCTTAGATGCAACAGGCTGATTATTGTCCTTTGAAGATGAGTAATTTTAGTTTTCCCCATTGTATTTGGAATGCCATTATGATTGGTCATGATGTTCTTTTTGACTTACTTTTTACCTTTGATAGAGAAAACCATAGCCTGAAAGGGAGAAAGTCCAGAGGGCAAGGAGATGGAGACTTTGAAATAAGTTCTTTGGTGATGATGTTTTTAGTTAAGTTTTGTTTGAAATTCATTTGATTTTTATATTTGTTTATTTAAAATCATCACATGGTTTAATAATCTTCTTATAGTCACGTAATATATAGAGCATTTTTTGTATTTGTTGTAACGTCTCTTAGGATTGTAATTAAATTTATTTAAAATTATTATTGTGAAATATTTTAAAATTAATTAACTAGTGAGGAGTACAATTATTTTACCTATTACATTTTATGAGATATAAAATAGTCTTATAATTATAGGCATACATAAAATGAAGATGTTTTATTTATATAATTTTAGTTATTTATTTAACATAGCTAGTTATATCCATACCTTAATATGCTTCCTTAAATATAGTTGGGAACAATAAAATTTCCTTTGATATCCAACTATATTTTGTGGTTAGAGTTTTTTTTTTTTTTTGTTTAGCTATAATATCAAAACCCAAAAAGTCTCCCATAACTCTTCTTTCTTATTTATTGACTATTATAATATATATATATATATTGTAATGGAACGTACTATATGGATAATATTTAGATAGACTTATCGATATTTACAATATATATATTATTAAAGAAATATTTCCATGAATTATTCTAATAAAAAATAGAAATGAGGAAATAATTTTCATGTAAATAGAAATAATATTTAACCCTGATGCCAAAGCAGTTTTTTTTTATTAAACCTATAATAAATCTTTTGTTTCAGTTTTCTGTTGAGGTAAAAGGGGTTGTCATTTACTTCAAACCCAAGACCCAAGTTTATGTATGAATTTAAATCCAGAAAGCTATTTTTATAATCATGAGAATGTGAAAGAATAGCATCTTTCTTGACATTCTACAAATAATATTTTAAAATTCTTCAGAGAGTTGTGCATATTAAAAGAAATATTTCCATGGTTTGCTATTATAATAAAGAATAAAAATAAGAAGATAATATTCATGTAAATAAAAATAACCTTTAACCTTTGATGTTACCAAGAAATTATAAAATACTACTAATTAGCAATCCTGACAGCAAACCCATTTTTTTCTGGAGAAGTTTAAAATATTATTTGCAGAATATCAAGAAAAATGTTATTCATTTATATTCTCACATTTACAAAAAATATCTCCTGGGTTTAAATTTGTTTAAGAATTTGGGTTTGAAGTAAAAGAGGATGCCTTTTACTTCAACAAAAACTCAAACAGTACTTATTATAAGTTTAATAGCATAGGGATTGTCAATTAGTAGTAATTGATAATTTCTTGATAACATCACATTAAAAGTTATTTTTATTTACATTGATATTATCTATTCATTTCTATTCTTTATTATAATAACAAGTCATGGAAATATATCTTTCAATATATACAATGTAATATCAGGAATTGTAATAATATTGGAAAATAATGCTGCATTTATTATATTTTTTTGCAATAAAACATTTTTGTAAATGGAAATAAATATAATCCATCAAATTATTTTTTGATATAAATAGATTTGTAAAAGAAAAAAGATTTAGTTAATAGAAAATATAGATGTCATTATATGTAGTGTTTTGTAATGATTTTAATAATATATGTTACATAATCTCTTCATTTTATTTAGTTAAATAATAGCAATTGATTTTAAAAAGATTAAATGTGTAAAAAGAATACTTTTATATTTATGTAAACATGAATTCATACAAGAGTGCTAATTATTTCGAATTAATAGTTGGATAAACTCACTTTCTATCTTATCATTGCTATGATTTTAAGTAATCAGAAAACCAGAACAATTAAACAACATGCATGAAATTAAATAAGCTAAGATATTAACAAACAAGTTTTCATTTATATTTCAAGTTAGGATTAATTAAAATCTACTTTAAACATTGAAACATCCTAGATTAAGGTATTTAAAAAAAATTAATATATACGCCTATACTGAAATCATATATTATACAGCAAAATGTCACCACACAATAATATAGTTCACTTTGGAATGCTTCCATGTTTAAAAAGAATTATTAATTAATCTTATCTTGTAAATGTAAAATGGAAAGTTGTCATTTATGAGTTATTGACATCTGGCTTATTTAGCTCCATGCCTGTTTACATTGTTTTCTGATTTAGTCATGATAAAGTGATTGACTTTTTCTGGCTGTTTAATTCAAGCCTTGTATTATATATAGTGCTGCTGGGATATTTAAAGTTAAGGGAGTTTGTGTTTTTCTATATTTGATTTCATTGTTACATTACACAACAGTTAATTATATAAATATGGCATTGTATTTTATTGTACAAATAGATTTAAAAGTATAGTTGATGATTAAAAAAAAATAGAAAACTTCTTCAATATAGTTTACCAGTTTCTAGAATTTATTATATCAATCTTATAATGATTATCAATAGCTATAATAATTTAAAAAATCATATAGGAATTGATATCTGTCATTTTAAGGCTATGAACCAATCAAAGAGCATGGTATATTTATTATCAGAAAATAAAATAATGAGATTAATATTATAAGACTTTATGAATCATGGGGAATGAATTCATTGTAGAGAAAAGACTAAAGAAAGTAGAATAGTTTTATTTTCTGTAAATAAAGAAAGATATAATAATATAATTATTGTTTTAGGTTCAAAAATAAAATGATTTCATATTATCTAATAAATGACAGATTGACGACAAGTAGATTAGAGGAATTTCCAAAAGATAGTGTTTTCTATGTAATGCAATGCAATGTGATATATCATGGCTTATTCTTTATCAAAGTCAGGAATCTCTCAGCCACTCTGCCTAGAGAAACCTGTTAGCCACCTTACATTCTCTTTCCATTCTCCACTCTAAGTTTTTCCCATATTCTTCTCGGTCTTGCTCCATCCTATTTCCATAACATCATCTTTTTCCACTCTGTATTCTTTATATCTAGATCTCCTTTATCTTTTTCCAAACCCAGCACAAAAACCAAGAGCCCACTTTTGTATAATCATTTTATTTATATTTGTTCTTCCACAACTTTATTATTTGCATCCTTTCTGCTTGTAAGCATTTACATTCAATTAACAGATGCCTAATATTTTCCATTCCTTCCTTACATAATTTGCAGAGTAAGTCATCCACATTCTTCTATTTATGTGATCAGCAAGATGACAGAAGTGCCACATAATAGCATTAGAAAATATTTCAGAAGAATACTTTATTTCTTTTTTAATATATGAAAATAGATTTTTTTCATAATATGTAATAATTATAAGTGATCAATACATAGCCTACTATGTGCAATACCTAAGCCAAGTCATGTAGATATCGTGAATTACTTTGGATGACATGGAACAAAATAATTTAACCACATATTATTTAAACAAATAAAAACAATTTATTTACAAACTGATAATAATATAAGTGTTAGTACAATATTTTTTTTATCTCCTATACCAAACATACTTTCATTAACAATTATTTGTCAGGCATATTCATTAAAACTATCTTTAATACCTATGGCTTACTGTAAAAAAAATTTAAGAAACTAGTAATGATATTTCTAAAATAGTCACTTCTAAATTATTATTTAGTTTACATTTCACATAGATGTGTGAAATACAAATAAGAAATAAATTACAATACCAATCATACTTTTAAAATGTCCAAGATTTATGCAGATTAACTTTAAAATATTAATCTTATAGTCACAGCTTAATCTATAAATATAATTACATGATTGAATACTAGTTACCATTAAATAACTTCCAAAGCCTTTGAGGCATCACTGAAATAATCATGGCAATAGTAATTGGTATAATAATGAAGTTGCAGTTTTATATGGAGAATTGCAGACTAGTGAGACAAGAAAGAACTGATATACTTTTTTGAAATTATGAATTGAATTTAGGAAGTAAGAGAGAAAAAAACTTGTACTTCTATATACAAAATAGTTATATATTGAACAATATAAATTTAAAAATCGTAATAGAATTTGTGCATAATAACATTTCAGGTGATAAAAGTAGATATCAATTAGATTTTGATGCAAGAGTCATTACGACAACATACTGGAATAGTTATTGATTCATATCATATTTTAATAATAATCAAATTGAGGCTAAATTTTAAAAGATAAAAAATGTAAAGGGAAACTGACAAATTAAAAGAGAATATTAAATAATATTGCACTTGTTACGTAAAAAACTAAGAATAAATAATGGTCATCTCACTGATTGAATACATTTAAAAAATGGAAATTATTTTCTAAATATAAAAATGCTGCAGTAGAAGTAGTAATAGAAGTACTAGAGCAAAGACATGTTGAAGTAGAGTATGATTAAAGTAATAAAGACAAAGAAATAAAAGATACAAATGCTGTAGAGGACAAAAATATGTACAGCCGAACTACACTGTATCTAACTACATGATTTCAATTATAGTCTATCTAAAATAAAATATAAACAAACAAACAAATATGTAATCAACAAAAAAAATCATCAAAATTTATAAATTTTAATACTCAACAACCATTTTTACTCTGATCTGAGTGTGTGCAAATTACATATATTAATAAAATATTTTCAGTTCAAGTTGAAAGCACATATATTTTAATCTTCCTTTATTATCCTCTCTGAGTTTGATGAACAGTATTTTGCTTAATAAAATATTTTCTAAAAGTACAAGTTTTATAAGATTTCAGAATATTCTTAAATATTAACATAAATTGGGAGATAGTAATTTCTTGAAAAAGAGATGAGTCTATTATTCTATATTAGACATTGAATAGAGTAAATAAAATTAACTTGTATCAATTTGAGGTTATATGTACTAATCCGCACACAAAAAAATAGATGTGATCAAAGGTTCAAGGAAATGTTATCTATAAATTGTTTTATTTAATAAATGTTTAGTTTAAAATAGATTATTAAATAAATGTTGTTTTAATAGATAGAATTAATATTGAAGGTGTGATATTATTTTGCATCACATTTACTGATAAAATAATCATATTTTCAAATAATAAGCTTATGCATAATAAAGTATTATTCAAAATAGATTGAATTTGTAAAAAAAAATTGACGTAAAAATAAATAGATGAAAATAAAAATAACAATAAATACAAAAAAAAAATACTAAAAATCAATGGATATAAAGATATAGTTTATTAGTTTAAAAGGATTGGGAAAGTGGCGAAAATATGACAGAAGTAACTAACAATAAAAAAAATAAAATCAAAATTGTACTGTACTTGTTAAATAAGTTTTAATAAAGATATAGAGTTATTCTGTAGTGTTTCAAACGTAAATATAAATAAGATGCTTACTAATTGTTTTTCTTGAAACTTAGCTTCATAACACATCTACTTCTCCTACTCCAGTTTTGCTACCTTGTATAGATAGAGGTTGCATGATGCTTTTTCATAATATATCTTTATATAAACCAAGAACTTAAACCGTTAAAAAAGTAAAGATGAGAATTTGGAAAAGAATGCAAAATCAGTTGAAAAAATAGAATAAGAAATGTTGAAAAAATATATAAAAAAAGATCACATTTTGAAAAAATTATATAGAGAAAACGAAATTAGATTGGGTGTATTTTAAAGAAAGATAGATTATGGGGAAGGGGAATATAAAAGCAAAATGAAAAAGAAGAAGTTGATTGTTGATGTTTAAAAAGATAATGACTATGCATTTCAAAAATTAAAATAGAAGAAAATCTAGAAGGTTATGATCTATTTTGGTTATTGTATCTGCATTATGGCAAATTACAAATAATGATAATAATATAGTAAACACATTTGACTTTAACCATGCTTGAATGCCGTTGTAAAATGCCAGACACTGGAAATCAAAATCTACAAAGACAAGACTCTATATACAGTAGTGCCATTCACTGCAATCCAGAGTAATCAGTGGATACAGGAAGGTTTGTGCATAAAATTTCTATCTAGTTCTTACTCATCCAACATCCCCAGACTAATTTCTAGCTTGTGGCTTTCATCAGTGAGAAGCCTTGGGTTTGAGAGTACTGCACCAAATCTTAGGATCTAATGCAACTCTCCAGCAGCTACCTTTTACTTTTCTAGCTAACTATAATATTATTATATTATCGTGTTTTTATTTTGGACTTGAAACATTATAGTTGGCTAAAGAAGTAAAAGATGACTGCTGGTGGATTGCATTAGATCCTAAGATCTATGTGCAGTGCTGTCAGATCCAAGGTTCCACACTGATGAAAACCACAAGCTAGAAACTAGTCTGGGGATATTGGATGAGTAAGCACTAGATAGGGATTTTATGCACAAACTTTTCTGCATCCATTGATTGTTCTGGCTTACACTGAGTGGTGCTATGTATGAATAGTAATGCTTCTATGAAAAGCTGCTTGAGTAAACGTAAAGAATGGTGATCAGGTGTTAATTTGATGGTTTAAAGCCAAGATCCACAGATTGTTGCCTGTTCTGACTTCTCTGGTGCTCAAGATTATCATAAGCCATTCGATGTTTTTTTTAATCACAAAAAAAAAAAAAAAAAAAATTATTTCAAAAATCCATTAGGTTCTTGAGTCTCTTGATCTAGCTTTTTTTTTTTTTTAAAAAAAAAAAAAACCTTTCATCAAGAAATTTATTAAAGTAAGCTTAGATTAGATAAATCTTGTATGCGAAAGCATAAATATAGACTATATTTGTGCATATTTTCTTAATATATCAAATAAATTAAAATAAATGCTGAAATAAAATATATTCATTAATAATAAAGTAATTGTTTAATCAAGTATATTAAGTAAGAACTAAAATTGGCTAAAGCTAATCATTAAAAACTTGTAATTTTATGTTCCCTATCCTAAAATTTATATAAGATAAAAGTTATTTTCAAAAGTTATACTCTGTTTTATTGTTTCACCAAAATCATTCATTACATATAAGCCATAGAATATTGAAATAGCAGAATTTAAAACATCAATGGTATTATATTTTTCTAGTTACCTTTCTACTTATAATTCTGAGAAAGTTTTGTGTGTGTGTGTGTTGATATCTGAGAATAACTGACAGTTTTCTTTTTCCTAAACTATATACTGTACTTTTCAAAGAGATTTACAGTTAAAACTTAGATAATGTTGCTAATAAGAGGAACAACAAAAACATATCACTTTCAATCAATAATATGACATTTAAGTTCGGTTACTAAACAGTAAACTTTTCTTTTTTATTTAATCACAAAGGCACACATACACACTTATATATTAATATCTGAAACTTAAATAATTTTTATTTAAATAAATATCAAGTGACTTGAATTTTGATATCTTATTTATTATTTTATTAAAAAGTTTTGAAAGTATCGATGGACATCATAATCAAAAAAGATCGTTGAAGTTTATGGTTTACAGAAACGCTAGAATAAAATTGTCTTAAAAAAGATTAAAATATGAAGACTATTATTATTGATAATAAATGTTATTGTATAATACTCTATCTTAATATACTTGTAAAAAAATGGCACATTAAAAATTGTCATTACTTTAGTTTATCTCTAAACATCTACAAATTCTTTATTTAAATGTAATTAAAATATTCATTATTCTGAAGATTCTACCTTGTGGAAACCCATTAAAACATCACATAATCACCTTTTTTATGCTTATATAAGTTGTTAAAACAGTAGAAAATTATTACTCACACTAATGTTACTTAGTGCAAGTTATAATAGTTATAGATGTTAGAAGGTTGCACATTTAATCCTTATCCATTGCTTTCTCATCCATTATCCCCAGACTAGTTTCTAGTTTGACTAAAATTTAAAAGATAGGTACTGGAGGGCTGCATCAAATTCAGAAATCTAGCTGCGCTGCTCCCAGATTTAAGACTACTCTTTGATGAAAGTCATAAGCTGTGAACTTTCCTATGAATGTTAGATGAGAAGGCATTGGATAGAGATTACAATTCCCAATCTTCTAACATCTATTGACTACTACAGCTTTTACTAGGTGGCACTATTGTGTGGAGAAAACTGCTAATGTTCTATGATATGGTTTTGTTTGATAATAAAAACATATATATTAATCTTGAATTGACATTATAGTGTGTATCTCAGTTAAGAATGATAATGTTTAACCTAATAAATGGTTAGTAATAATCATGATCATATTCAGTGAAAGTGGATGCTGTCAAAAATATGAGTACAGAAAGTTTATAGATCAAATTTATGCAAGAAATTTCTTATTATGTGCATGAAATAAAAATATTATGATGCAATTAAAGAATTGAAATGAGATCATGATGATCAACTATTATCAATCATGAAACCCCACCATTTTCTGCATGTGAGAACTTGCTTTTGTATATATATATATATAATATATACATATATATATATATATATATATATATATTGTACCCTTTTGTTTAGGTTAGGATGAATTGTTTAAATCAATTTACTAGAAAATTTTAAATTTAAAAGCTATTTAAGGGCATGATGTATATATTGTGTTGATGATCTTTTAAAAAAATCTTGTTAAAGCAAATAAGAATATTTACTGTAGAATATTATGTTAAAATTGTAAAGACAGTCAACTAAAGATAAAGTATAATATTGTATGGTTGGGAAAACTGGCCATAATAAATACTGCATTAATAAGTCTTGTGAATAAATGTTTAAAGTAAATTTTAAAACTAATAACTTAAATTTAAATAAATAGACTATTTAATAATAATAATTATATTTAATAATTCTACTTAAAAATCATTTAATTAAAAGTGGTTATATGGGAGACAGGTGTATATTCGATTTTATAATATTAAAATAATTATTCTAAATTTTGCTAAAATATTATTTTTATATAATATTTTGTAAATTAAATCATTTATTTTATTTTCAGTTAAATTATAAGCGTTTCATTTATTTTGTAAGTCATGTGTCATGTAGATATTCACACGTGTGCTTGCAGAGTTTTTTAAGTAAAGTTGCAAAACTGTTTAAAATTCTATTATAAGATTTAAAATATTATATTTGTCTATCCCAGAATAAAAATAAAATTAGCTAGTATAAATATTAAGTCATGTTTTTATTTATTTAAAACACGAATATAATCAGTAAATTTAGATTTTTGTGTTCTTTTGAAAAATAACTAAGTTTTTAAAAAAGCTAAAAATAATAATAAATATGATATGATTTTAAAAGTTATTTTAAAGTGTTTGGTAGATGTAAATAAAATATGAAAATTAACTAAGAATTAAATAATATAATAAATATTTAGTAAATCATTATTTATTTTTAATTTTAATGCTGCATTGTTGGCCAGGGAAATAAGCAGATCATTGTTTAGTTTAACCAATCAAATGTGTAATTTGTGCAGGTATAAAACAGGTGCACAATTATTTCTCGAGGTACTACTACTATTGTTGTTATTATTACTACAACTTTGGTTAACTAAGTGTACCAATAATAGTCAATTTAATTTATTTTTAAATTCTAAAAGAAAGTACAGTAATTCATTATTAAAAGATTGTATAATACTGAGATGTGAGGCTAAAAGCTAAGTAATTCCTTACTGACCAATTTATTAAACCTAACTTTAATGTCAAGCTAAACATGAATAAATCATCATTAAATTTAAATTTATGGATAGAAATGTTGAATTATTATTTTTCTATTAGGCACATAATTTTGCTTATATTAATTGGTCATATTAATTTACTATTGAATTTAGCAAATTGGACTTCACAGAGGAGGTTTATAAAAATCTGCTGGAAATTAAAATTCAAGAAATATAAAAATACCTTTATTCAGAGGATTTATTTTAAAAAATAAGAGGGTACATTTTTAAAATCCTTTAAATTTGATAAAACAATTATTTTAGAATGTAGAAATATTTCTTTATGAAGAAATATTGAATAATCAATTTTAAAATCATCATAATAATTTTAAAGCTATAAAAAATTAAGATCATTAATAAAACGCTTCATATTGTATTAAGAAAAATATTTAAAAATAAGTTAATTATTGTATGCTGGTCATACAAAAGATTTTTGAAAGTTATTTATGGAAATATTTTAAACTACATAGTAAATACCGAGGGATGCTAAGTTTTGTTGCTGTATCAAAGAATATAAACCGACAGGAAATCTGAGTAAAAGTGGTAGAACTTTGGAAATTTATTTCATCATATAATGTTAAAAATACATTTAATAATTACTGCTTTAAATAAGAAGAACCATGAACTATTTGTATAAACTTTAAGGGTAGATCCATAGTGATTTATAAAGCTATCCGGATATTTTACAAGTCGACTTACCTTTGTTTTTTTTTTTTATTTTAAAAAAGTTGTCGTACATTTTGTTGAAGTGGAACCATCAGAGCATGCGTGTCAGTAAAAGTTTTGTCAACAAGTGCTGTACCAGAAGGAGAGAAAAAGAT
This sequence comes from Epiperipatus broadwayi, assembly GCA_028023455.1. Taxonomy (NCBI): domain Eukaryota; kingdom Metazoa; phylum Onychophora; class Udeonychophora; order Euonychophora; family Peripatidae; genus Epiperipatus; species Epiperipatus broadwayi. Next base: position 5,094,408 of record JAQFVV010006229.1, on the reverse strand, counting down.
ATTTTCTTTAATGAACTTTAAATGGATGGAGTTTAAGTAAATATTGTCTCAAATTATTTTACTAACTTTAGTATTTTATTCATAAGTTAAGATAGGAAAGGAACATAAAATATTAATTTATTTATTAACATTGATGCTTAGATTTTTGTATTAAAAATATTTAACAATTTAAAAAAAAACCTGTAATATTTTAGGTATGAAAGTATTGAATATATGATATAATACGCAAGTTTTATTATTTAGTTTGTGAACCAGAAATGTCAAGTAAGTGGCTAACGAGTGAAGATCACTTATGGTAATAATTGTGAAAATATTAATGATTTTATAATGTTTTTTTTTTTAAATGATAAAAATATGTCATTTTGTTTGTGGATGTGTGAGAACATATATCAAAACACGATGCATACACATAGATTATAGTAGTTTATTTGTTAAAAAATTATGCATAGTTTTATTTATATTATAAGTATATTTTAACGTAATGGGAATATAAGTATATGATTCTATCTTAACTGAACTTAGTATTTATTTTAGGTGATTAAAGTATTATATCGATACTGATTATTTATATTTTGGTCTAAGAGTTATCAAAGAAATGAAGTAATCTTTTCTTATTGAGCAGTTAGGTCGTTATTTATACATGAATTTATTTATCGTTATAGAAATGTGGGAAGAATTTTAGTGATGTAGAGTGATAGATCTCTAAGGAAGTTATAAGGATGGTGGCTTGGTAGAAAGTTAAATTAAACCTAGGTAATATTTTATGTAGAATTTATTTATATGGGAATAAGGGTAATCAATAATAATGATTATGCAAGTATAGATAACATAGCCCTATAGCTTGTATATTTTCCATGGCAGTGTTTTCTGTGTGTTGAAGTTGAATGTTCCATAGAGCTGAATAAATAGCCTGGAAATTATATTTAGTAGTCGAGGTTATTAGACAAATAAATCATACCTAATTTCTTATACACTGTTACTATGATGATTATTTGATAGAGGTACTATTGAGTTAAAACTCTAGTTTATTCCATATACCCACCCATTTATTCACTATCAAAATTTCTTGTAGTACATCATGTAGGATTGTATTTAAAACATGAAATGATGAATAAGTTTACAAGTGAGGGATTGTTTTTGAAAAGGATAAGATAGGTTATCTTACTTGAAGTAAAGATAGAAGTAAAGACAAAGATGATAAGAATATGATTTGTCAGTAAAAGAATCATAAAACTTTTTATATTTGAAATTGATTATTTTTGCTTTTTATAAAGATGGATAAGTTATAATTAAAGTGGGTTTATAAAGATATTGATTAATTATTAAGTATTTTAAAAGACTTACTTATGATGCATATTTTTGACAAGTAAAATGATAAAACTAAATCGTGTTAAAAGAATACAGATAATCATAAGTTTTGTAAGGTTATTCTGTAATAACGATACACTGGCACATACATTCTATTTGATATTAGATTAATAATTAGTAAGCAATCTAATTTAATCGCTATGTTATTAATTAAATTTGTTGTTTTTAAGTTGGGAAGGACTACATAATGTATTAAAGTATCTTAAAAGAATTAAGTACTAGTAATAGATGACTAGCAGACTGATTAATTTTATCTTATATTTTAAACTTACTAATTTAATGAAAATGTCATAGATATATACTATGATAATATTTTTAATAATAGATATTTTTTTTATAAAACAATATTCCATATCCTATATTTTATTTTGTTTAATTTATTTTGGAAAGTACCGAAGATGTGATTAGATAAAGTTCATTAATGTTGTAAATAATGTATATAATTCATTGTTGAAGTTGTTAATACAATTTGTTAAGTCTGTTTTATAAATCTTGGTGTTGACTCAATTTCTCTACATCACAGTTACATAATCACAGATAATTTGAGTTAAGATATAATATTTGCACAACATAAATAAAACTATTATTTAAGAGTTATAATATTTTCTTGATATGATTTTCTTTAAGAAACTTTATTTATTATATCATTATTATGGTCATAGAATAACTATAAAGTATTTACACAGAATTATAGTATTTTTTTTTACGGTTGCCACATATTCTCAGATTATAGGATCATACCACATATTTATTTAAGATGCCATATGGATAATAAAAGATTACATTATATTATTATTTATTATTATACATGACTAATATTACAATGAGAAAAGAGATGAGATTAAAGTATACATTGAAGATTATTATTATTTAATTATTATTAGTATTAGTCAGATGTAGTTAAGAATGATATTAAATCCCTTATCATGCTTGATTACAATGATTATAATTGCCTGGAATTATTTTAAAAGAACCTGAGATTATTTGAGCTAGATTGTTTAGATAAAGAGATGAGGATTATTTTATTGAGATAATTATAATTAATTAAGTAATTATTAAAGATGTAGGAATGCTATAGATTTATTGTTTGAGATAATAGGAGGAATAGTATTCTTATGCCATTGAGGTAGTATCTTATGGGATATTGGCTCAATGTATTCATCTTGCCAATTGTAAACTCACTTTATAGTCTCATGATTTTTATTAGGTATTTATTTATTTAATTTATAATTCACTAAATATCAGTCTTTTACAGCTACTGTACATGCGCTTTAATGAGTGTTAAATAATAAATGAATACTTTTCAGTGCCCATACAAGATATAGCATTTAAGAAAAGTATTCATTTATTATTTAACACTCATTAAAGCACATGTACAGTAGCTGTAAACGGCTGATATTTAGTGAATTACAATTATAAACATCGCGTTATAAAAATAGATGCTTGTTTATTTAATTTATGAAACAGAACAGTATTATTATTTATTAGTTAGAGCTAATTTAATAACTTGCAATATTGGGAAATATATTTATTATTGATTAGATACATTTTAGATGAACATGATTATTTATTTGAGCTAAATCAATTTATTATCATTATATATTTCCTGAAAGTGAGGGTACAATATATATATATATATATTAATTCTAATATTTTCACGGATAAAAGATGTCATATTATTATTACTATTTGCGGGATATTCCGTGTAGTGAAAAAGCTAAATGCTGACGTTTCAGTACAATATCAAGTACCTTCCTCAGATTTGAGAAAGAGGATGCTCTGAGGAAGGTACTTGATATTATACTGAAACATCAGCATTTAGCTTTTTCACTACACGGAATATCTCGCAAATAGTAATAATAATATGACATATATATATACACGCAAATTTAAATTCTTATATTTTATTAATAGTTCATGCTTAGGTTTTAAATAAATACTATACAACATTCTCCAAATGAGTATTTTGTGTCACATCACTTTTTGATTAAAAAAGTGGATGTTTTATGACTCAAGTAGATATCAGTTTCTAGAGGCAATACTTGTTGCTTTAGCTACATCATTCTGTTTTCAAACATATTATTCCTATTTACACATGAACAATATTCAATTTTACTGAATTATATTTTAAAAATTAAGTGTTTTTGGCTTACCATTTAACCTTATTACCAAAATTTTATCCTCCAAAACATTTTGTAAAAACATCATGTTTCAAATTATGTTCTCATCTGTTTTATAACATTAAACATTTATCTTTCCATATCAATTTCTATCAATATTTGATCCATCCATCTTTTCCTAATTAACTCTCTTCAAAGTCAAATTTCCATACTTTTTAATGTTATGCTTTCTCAAAAATACAGTCCAACATCAATATGTCATTCACTGAAGTATTATATGATACCAATTTCTTTATGTTTCCACAGGTGGTTTAAAATTTTTTTCACACATTAGTAGTTCCACCTAATATAAGCTCTAGTAATCAATAGATGCTAGATGGTTGTATATTTAATCATTACCCAATGATTTCCCATTCAATATCTTCACTTTTATTTTTAGTTTATGGTTTTCATTACTGAGAAGCTAAAAGATGTAGAAATAAATTTTTGCTATTGTTTTAATGGCTGATGTAAGCATAAGCAAATGGTAATTATATGATGTTTTAGTGATTTAATACCAATCCTAACTGAATAAGAGATGCAACTTATGGTTATTAAAAAAACAAAGATACCAAAATATATAGGTAGTGAACTGCATTTAGATCTGTATAATTATACAGGCAAATTAGTTTGAAGTGAGAAGTTGATTGTGCTTACAGTTAGAGATTATAGCTTTGGGCTAATCAAAAAGTTAAAAGCTAAGTGTTGGAGGGGTGCATTGAATACAAAAATCCAACGGTACTGCTCTCAGATCCAAGATCCCTCACTGATAATAGCCATAATCTAAAAACTATTCTGAAAACATTTGATAAAAAGTCACTAAATAGCAACTAGAATGTACAACTTTCTAGCATCTATTGCCTTCTAAAGCTTACAATAGTGGTACTACTGTGTGAAATTTTTTTTTGTTATCAATACATCAGTAATACTGCAACAAAAGTTCTAATAAATTTCATATTATTTTTAATTTCAGTTGTTAATAACAATGTTTATTAATGTAGATGTGTGTGTATATATTTACAATAAAAGATTTTTGCTAAAAAGTGTTCAAAGTAGTTTGGATAAATTGGATTTATAATGATTATTATTATATATTCTATGTCACCAGAAAAAAATAAGTATAGTAGAAATTGTATAAGAAAGAAATAATAAGTATAGCAGAAGCTAAAAATATAATAGAAAATAAAATAAAATTTTCAAGAATTACAAATTTCTAATAATGGAAAAGCCACTTTGCATACATATAAATTTTTAAATTGATTCTTCTCAATTCCGTTTTTACATGAATTTTAAAAAAATTGTGTTAAAAGTCATTATATGTATTTAAAAACGTAAGGTTTGCTTCTATATCATAAACAACAGAAAAATAAGAATTTCATTAAAATAGAACTGTTTGTGGGTTAGTGTTATTATTTGTTTTATTTATTTTCAATGAATAATAACTTATTAATTATTATATCTTTCCATTTTTAAAATAAGAATTATTTTAAGCATAAAGTTAAAAGCAAAAAGTAATTTCAAAAATAATATATCAACTTTGTAAGCAAAGAAAAAGAATAATTAACAGAAATAAATTATCAAACAAAAACCCCATTTTCAGCTTCCATGCTAAAAAAAATATTTTATGAAAAAAAATTTTTCAGGTAAATTTATATCAACAAAATAAATTTTTGCAAACAATACATTTATGCAACAAAATTATTTTTAAACATTTTAAAATTACATTTATAATTATATTCAAAAATGATAGCAATTGTATGCCCTTATTAACAGTAGGCATATCTTATTTAACAATAAATGCTTTGTGTTTGCTATAATTGATCATATTTTTGCTAAAAAATAAATACTTTCCAACTTTGTGTGCTTAGCAGTTATATTTGATATTTAAAATTTAGTAAGAATACATTTATTATTCATTTACATGCTAGACTATTTCCATCATTTAACATTAAAAATTGAATATCTTTAGAATCTTATTTAAATTTTTCAATTACATTTGACTCTTAGTTATAGTACATATTAGTATGTATATATTGCTTAGAGTTGTATTTATTATTCTGTTCTCTTCCTCAAGTGCTGCTGATCTGAGCAGTGACATTATTAGCATAGGAATGGATCATGGACCTTTAGATTTTTGAATATTAAACTTTAAGGTAATACTTTAACTATGTTTATTATATTTAAACTATAGTAATTATTGATAAACAGAGCAAATGTGATCATGTGATGCTTAATGGTTTATAGTAATTATTGTTTAATCCTCTGTTAAACAAAATATTCAGTAAGTAGATGCAAAAAATAGGTGCTTGAACAGAATAATCTAACAACTTATTCTATTAGGTCTCATGTTTTATGGAATCAGTTTAGCATGAGATTTGCTGTAAAAATCATTTTAGATATGTTTAACAATATTTTAATTTACTTCTGATTCAAGTCATAATGTTTTTCCTCAGTGATGAAAGTTTATTCATAAAAAAAACCAGATACAAATACAGTTAGAAAAAGGTTTACAAGGGAGTGATTACATAGTAAATTGAAATTTCAGGAGAAACATGGCAAGAGGGAAATGATACATGTGAAAAGGGGAATGGGAAAATGGAAAGGGTGTGTAGTCCAGGACAGTCGGAGATGTGTGTCTTCATTGAGCAAGTGCCGCATGGGTTGCAAACATTTAAATGTTTGAGTCCTATGACAGAAGCTGAGAGAATGGGAGTTGGAGGATTGCCCAAATGTCTGTGAGGAGTGGAGTTGGGGCTAGTTTGGTATCTCTGGTTTTTAAAGAACGAATTAGGTCCAATAGTTTTTGATTCACTGAGTGTACTCTCAGGTCAAAAATAATAGCACATTGGAGCAACCAGAGTGCATAGATGAGGAAGACTGATAGTCTGATAGTTGCAAAGACCCCTGTTTCTATGGATTCTTGGAGGTTGAAGATGGTGTTCCTGTGCAAGGAAAGGCAGGAGTTGATGACACATCTCACTCCAAGCAAAAAGGGACATTAATAATTATACCTATTCACAAATAAACTTTATTTTTTTGAGATAATAAAGATCAAACAGAAGTTCTTTTCACTCTAATCTAGAACCATTTACAGTAAATTTGAGTAATCAACTGACACCAGATTAGTCTTGCATTGGTGGTCGAGAGGTTAGCGCGACTGCCTTGCACTTGCAGGCAGTTGCCCAGATTGCGGGTTCGCATCCCAGCCGGTGCTATGACACTTAAAAAAAACTCACACCAGATTATATAATATTCCTATCTCCAGATGAGTTTAAAATTATTGTTAGATGGTAAAGGTCTTAAATATATTTATTCATACTTTAATGATAAATTTTATTCTGTGATAAAATTGATTATTAAAACAGGCAAAACTCTCCATACAGTAGTGCCACTCAGTGGCAGCCAGAATAATCAATGGATGCCAGAAGGTTTGTGCATAAAATCCCCATCTAGTATCTACACATATGAAATGGTGATCATGTGATGTTTAGTGGTTTAATAAAATTGATTACTTTGTGTTTAGTTTATAATTTTTAAATTTGAAATTACATGATTATTGTTACTGAATTATTCACTTTGTGTATAAAATATTTTTATAATAGTTATTTGCAATTAAAATAAAGGTTATTTCTCTTATCATAATAACTATATAATCTATTACAGTCCATTTACTTTTAGTTTGAAGATTAATTAATTCTTAAATTTTTGTAAGATTGTGTTTTTTCATTGATTATAGCTGACTTAAATTTACTATTAACATTTATATTTGACATTAACTTGCATAAATTTTAGTCAAGTTACTGATTTCTCTTTTTGTTTTTATTTATTGATTGATTTTGATTCATTGTATCTACCACACATTGTTTTATATCGTATGACTAATCCTTGCAATTTAAACTTTTATGTTTTTTTTGGAAAATTTATCTTCATTTATTTTTTGCTATCCTATAAGTTATTTATTACTATTGCTCAAAACTGTATTTTTTGTAATTATTGAATGGTTTATACTAAATTTCCAATATACCATTATTTTTTAAAATAAAGAACAGCATACGACAGCTACTTTAAATATCCACACACATATATATGTAATTATCAAACATACACCTAGATATATAGAAAATATCCAAAATATGTATAAATATATCATAAATATATGCAGGAACCCTATTTAATCAAACTACACAAATGTGTAAATTAATTAATAGCTACTTACATATATGGATGCACAGAGAAAATGCAACTACTATTTTTCACCATAACAAGAAACTCCTGAAATGATCTAGGAGATATAACATTAGTCCTTCATCATGTATTAACATGGTGGTACATAATATTCAAATTAGAAATCTAAGATTCTACTCAAGACTGAAAAAACACCCCTAAAGGTTTCTAAACATATATGTTTTTTGACTTATAAATAGTATCTCAGGAACTGAATTCTATGAAATTAAATATTATATATTGTAATGAAATAAAAGTGTGAGAAATCAATACTTTAAATTGCCCCATGAATTGAGACACAGAACTGTAATGGAATAAAAATGGTAACGATGATCAGGTGTGCAAGATCCACTGACTAGTCCATGTTCAAGCCTTCAATTAAAGATGCCAAGTTATAGTCATAAAAAATGGTAGTAAGGCTTGTTTTTATTCTATATGCCCTGCAAATTGCAACACCTAAATTGTAACAATATAAAAATATATAAGATAATTATGATAAAAAGTTTCATTATTGCCTACAGATTTATGTATATCTGTCTACAATTGTTACAACAAATATAATTATCTAAATGTCTCATTAATTTACAGCATCAAATTGTAATGGCATAAAATGTTTACAAAGCTAAAACTATAACAAAACAAGACCAATTTAGTCAAGCGTTGGTAGCTGAGAGGTCGGCACAGCCGCCTTGCAAGCAACTGTCGAGGGTTCGCTTCCTGGCCGATGCTTTGACATATGGAAAAAAAAGCAAGACCAATTTATTTAACATACTTCACAACTTATATCAAATTATAATGATATAAAAGGCAAAAACCACTTCAATAGTCTTATACCAAATTGTAACGATACAAAATATATAGAAGATTCTTATTTAATAACCTTATGAATATTGCTAGCAAATTATAACAAATTCTCTTTCAAATGGCCAAAGCCTAAACATTAAACATCAAATTAAAACTGATTATAATATGCGTGGTGTTAATAATCTATTTAAATAACTGTGGATATTAAGAGTTTAATAGCTAAATTAAACATAAACTACATCGATAAGTTTTAAATCTAAACAAACTAAATTGCTCTAGTTAGTACAATTCAAATATCAATTTCAATACATAAAGTTATTAATTTTATAACAGTATGAAATTATTATCTTCCTAATCAAATAACAAATTATTATAACACACATCCATTAAGTCATAATTTAAAGTAATACGCCAATATCCAATTATAATTGTCTTTGTTTTCCTTGAATAAATTAAAGTACTTATACCTTATAAATTCTTGATTTTATCCAAAATAATTATCATATATAACCATTAAAATAATTATGATGATCTTCTAATCAGTTACCAAACATCTAGCTATAATAAATTACCTAACCTACTATCATATAAAAAACGTTCCCAGCTCAAATAATAATGATATATTGAATTTACAGAAAGAAAGTGATACATAACAATATAAACACCAATCCAATCGTTTGATTTCTGGATTACCTTATAATTATTTATTGTAAAATGTAAAGTGAAAGCAATACAGAATTATTAAATATTAAAATTTTATTAACTAATAGGTTTGCATAACTATTTGAAATGTTCACTGAAACAAGTTTGCTTGTTTAACTAAATTAACATTTATTAATAATAAATATCAAAATGATAAGTAAGTAATAAAATGTTTATAATGTACATTCCGATTACGTATCTTGAAGTTTATCCTTTATCTGAATTAATATTAATAAAATAAAAATTTCTAAAACAGGAATTTGTCTGCTTTATATGTATTGTATGATATAAAGAATTCTTGTATCATGAAAATGTTGATGGACACACGTAATTAAAATATTAGAAAAGTAATAATCATTATATAATGTTCATCATATAACAATTTATTAAAACAAATAAAATAATAAATATATTTATTCGTTTACTTTATTTTCAAAATATAATATCAATAAATAGTTTTTATTATAATCATTCAAGTTCTTCAATATTTATAACATGCGTATCGAATAAAGTATACATTTAGCGAATAAACATATATTTTAAATTAAAAGATGATTTTAAATTTAAATTAATATTTGACTTTCTTATATTTTTATATACAAACAATTTACCAACTTTTAATATATGAATCAATAATATTGAGAAAATACAATACAAATAAACAAGAAAATAAAATTCACATTTATATACAATCTGAACACAGTTGTTCCACGTAAATATTCCAAAGAAACTCAATAGTTCAAACATTTATTCGGAGTGCTTCAAATAATTCAATAATATTCATTTATTCCAATCAAGAATTATAATATATATTATACATTGTACCCAAAATAAAGTATGTTGTTAAATTCCAGTGTATTCGAAGTATTATTTTATTATCCTTTATCTAGCAAAATACTTGGTATCGTACCATATATATATATTTATATTTACAACGTATGAGATACATAAATTGGTTCAAATCCTAGGTCAACATAATACATCTACATTATAAAATAAAATCCGTAAATGGAAATAATTCTCATATATAGCAGTATATTATCAATTATGATGTTTCATAACTAAAACATTTTGCTTATCCATGGCAATCATCTTTCAGCAGAAAAATATTGAGATGAATATAAATGCCATAATTTTTTTTCTTCCTTTAACAAGTATCCACAAATCAGTCTAGTGTCCAAGAAAAATAGATTTATTTTTACTCCATTATTTTGTAATTGCCAAACAAACACTTATAAAATAAAAATAAAATATACAAAAGGATTTGGATTTACTTTGATGAGAATCAAAATATTAGAGAGCGAATTTGAATTGTTCACTTTTGTTTATAACCTCTTCATATTCGTCATTAAATCCAAGATTATGCTTGTTCATCCTGCATTCCAAAAAAATATTTCTTTTACAACAGTAATAAAAAATAATAATATTTCATAATGATTACATATAAAACTAATATTTACCTTTAGAAAACACAAATGATGCTCTTTAACATATCAAAAAACAACACAATTTAAACTAAGTTTTCATAATATTGTATTAAATATTTAAAATACAGGCATTCTTCATATACATGGAGCATAATTGTAAATATAGGGATTTGAACTCAGACTTCCAGAAAGTCTGTGTACAAATTACCTATATTTGTAATATTGCATTGTAAATATTATATATATATATATTATTTCAATTTAAACATTGCACATAATATAAACACCGAAATATACGCGTTTAGAATATTGAACATCTGTTCATAATGTTTGTGATATACTACTTATGACTGCAGTAAATAAAAATATATTTAATAAAAAATAATGCATTACTTATTAAAACTAATTAGAAAACAATAAAAAAATTTTTTTAGACTTGATCTTATACAAAATAATGAAATTACATTCAATTTCTATAATAATATAACAATGTTCTTTACAAATATAAATTTATTTGCAATTATAATTAAAATTATTATAGAAAAAATAATGAAAGTATGTTATAAACACGTATTACATGTAGACATGTAACTATATAACAAAAAGTATATTATAACAAAAATATATTAATCTTTTCACTTTATTTTTTTTTCTATACATAAATTAGCTATATTTTTTATAATTTTTATAATTTGTTAATATTAATTAATATAAAATATAGTTTATAAAATAGTAAAGACATACTATCTTTGACTTTTTATGATGCACGGATTTCTATTCTTTTTATATCTAATCAACAAGCTAAATTAATTAATAAACTTTATAATAACTGAAACACACAGGCTTATTATATACCTGTGTCTATATTGTAGCCTTTTGGTTTATTTCATCTATAAACCAAATGTAATAAAATGAAATAATTGTGGAAACATTTTTTTTTTTAATATAAGAAAAGTTAAAAGTTTTATTTGAGAAGGTAATGGCTATATAGCTCAAACGTAACATATATAGAGACAGTTTGTGTTTGTATAAAATGTAGTTAGCATTATTTAATGCAGGGAGGATGATTGATTTTTTTTGTTTGTATGCGGCTATAATAATTTACCAATATAATAATTGAGAAATAAATATTTATATGACTGAGATAAAGTCTTATGAATTTTGATATTTATTACTAAAAAAAAAAAGATGATGAGAATTAAAATTGAATTGATTGTCAGTAGCTTTGTTTAACAGTTTTCTTTTTTTAGGGAGAATAGGTTTAAAGTTATAGGAAATTATAGTGAATATTTATGTTTATGATTATCAGAAATTATAATTGATTTTATGCTTGTAATTATAAGAAATTATGATGGATATTTTATGTTCATATAATCTGAATAATCAGTTTTCTGTTTCATGTTCTGCACATGTATGTATATGTGATACAGATATATGAGTTTGATTTTTTTTTCTTTCCTTTATAGAAATTGACATAATTTTTTATATTATTTAAAATGTAAATCTAAATAAGAAATTATTTAGATAAGTAAAAAAAAAAGAGAGAATGAATGTAACCTTTGTTTGACCAAAAAAAGGTGTTAGTAAGCTTATGTTTTTGATTAGATCTTCTTTGACTACTTTTCCATAAATTAATCACTAGTGTGTTAACTAAAGATATATGCTTTAAGATGAGGAAAAAAAAGTTGTCAAAATTAACAACTGGTAAAGAGTTTATTGTTCATTCTGAAGGGGGATTTTTAAATTAGATTCAGGAAAAAGCCACCTGTGGGAGGGGAGATTAATATGTGTTTTTTTCTCTCCTTTACCCTATAAAAGCGACTGGAGAAAGTAAATGAGGGGAACTTTTGCTAATTGAGAACAACTATTAAAAATTAATCGATCTCTGAAGGTTTTCTGCAAGTTTTTTTTTGTTAAATTTTCTTTCTCAGAATTTAATAATGTGTTTAAGTTTTACAGTATACCAAAATATGAATTTCTAATTCATCTATAAGTGGTACATATTTCTTTTCCTCATGCCAACTATGAAGAAATCAACTTTTAATAAGATATTTTATGCTGAATATCACAATTTATTCATGCTGCTTATTAAAAATTCATTGAAGGAGAGAACTATCAAAATGTGGTATGAGATTGAAACTCCAATTCATATTCTGATAATTATTTGGCTGGTTAAAATTCATTTGAAGAAACTGCAGCAAACTTCTGTATAATGTTTAAAAAGTTAATTCATGTTTAGTAATCAGAAGCTGCTTGTTGTCTATAACTTGAGCCTCTAAAATGGAAAGAAAGAAGAAAAGAAACAAATCAATTCAAACCAGGGAAGAAACTCATCAAAATGGAAGGTAATCAACAGAACTCTCTTAAAAGTTATTAATTATCCTGTAGCTAAATCTTGATTTAAAATAACTATCTACATTTTATCTATCTTGATTCAAATAACTGTCTGTGCATTTTTATACACTCTGATTAAAAATAACTGTCTGATGTGCATCTATATAGTTATATCAAAATAAAATGAACTGAATACATTAATTGATTGATGGACAGTTGAAGGAAAATACATTGGAAAGAGACTATTGTAATGTTGATATTTATTCTTTATTTATTTCGTTTATATAATATGTCATTTGTTTTTTTTTATTTCATTTTGTTTATATAGTATGTTTAACATCTAACCACTAGATTATCTTAATTTAATAATTTTTTTTATTTATGTTTAAAATGTTTAAAGGAAGGAAAGGAAAATGATTTTGAAACCATTGAAGTATAAATGCTCACATAAATTTAAATTTAAAAGAAAAGAGATAAATGATATAAATATTTTTTTTATATTCTTAACAAAAATGTAATTTGTGCTTAATATTAAATATGAAGAATGAGTGGATGGTCGTAAAACCCATAATTATGCTATAAGTGTTGATGATCTGTTATTAATATAAATATTAGGTATGTTGTTGGCTTGACTGTTTAAAATTGAAATAATTAATATATGTTTTGATTCGGGATCTGGTTAGTCTTTGTCATTTATCTAGGCTGTAATCGATGTATATGTGGGCATATATAAAGCTATAAATGCTTGTCATTACTAATGTAAAGTTATCCTACCACCCAATAGATGGGAAATAGCTGTCTCATGATTTATTTATCATGGCAGTCAGAGATGACTGAGTTTCACTCCATTTATTTTGTTAAGATAGGGAATTATTAATAAAGTTATTGTTTAATAGTAGAAAATGTTTTGCATGCCAATATAGAGAGTAGGAGTCTAGGCAGGAGCTCTTTACATGACTCTAGATCTTAAGAAAAGATCTCCCTCTGGCTCAAGCAAATCGTTCAAGTTAGGAGTTGTTATTGTTCTTTTTCTTGTTTCCCTTACCAAGATGCTGCTGTGTGTGCATTAGAAATACTGCATGGTGATATGGAATATGAGGAGAGTTTTTCTTATGTGGGACAGAATAAAGTTGCCCTAACAGGATAAGGATTCAGTCAGATGTATATGTATGATGAGGAATGACAAAGATTTTAATTAATAAACTGACCTGTCTGTGTTGATTTTTTTGTGAATGATGGTAAATTGAGGTCATCAAGCTGAGTGGACATACTGACCTATCAAGATATATTCAGTCAAAAATGTAAAGATCTGACAGGCATGAACGTAAAAGTGTGGGTTTTGAATTTAAACCCGTTTGCAAGATTAGTAGGGGATTTTTTATGGCATATCATCATTCTTCATTAGAAATTTGAAAATTATTGCTTGATAAAAGGATTTAGAAATTTATGATTATTTAACATTGCTAGTTAGAATAATTGAAACAAATATATTATTTTGGAATAGTCCAATGGACAATGTTTACAATAAAGGGGGGGAAGTAGAAATTTATAGGTTTTCTTCTCTTTCAAGATATAGGTTTACTTAAAGCTAAAAATATACGGAATTCTGATTCTGTGGGTGAGCGTTTGTGTTTATTATTATTATTAATTATTTATTGGATAAATAAATGGGTCAAAACAATAAATAAGTCATCCAGAAAAGTAGTTACTTAAACATGTATTCGAACCATAGTCTTTAATAGATCTGAATCATATATTGGGAGTGTAACAATATTATATTTAAGTGTGTTTTGATTTTATTTTATTTTATCATTATTGTTAATGTAATAAAATTTTACTATTGTTATAAGATTACATTGTGTTTTGTGTTTTGATGTTTCAAATATCTCCAGAATCTATATTCAGCACCTATATTTAAAGTAATATTTGTTCATATTTAAATCTAATTATTTATTTTTATATTGATAGTTTATTTCCAAGATCGATTTGCAGTAGTCATTATTATATTGTTTCCATATTCGATTCACATAGTTAATTTTATATTGATAATTTATTTCCATGATTGAATTACAGTATTGATTTTAGCTCGAATATTTCTATATTCGATTAACATAAATCATTTTATATAAGTCACTTTTATAAACTTCATTTCCACATAATTTATTTTGCTAATTAATTTGCATAATCTGATATTATGATTTATTTCCGTATTTTACTTTCATAAGTAAATTTTGATTGATTTATCTGTTTAATGTCCATGGTTTACTTCCATAGTTTACGTTAGCAAAATATGATAGGTTTAAAGCTATTAATTAAAATTTGGTCAATAGATTAGAAATAATAGAATAAAATGACAGGGAATAGTTAAGCTAAGTTTAATAAATTTAATCTTTTGGTTCATTGTAATGTTGTGAATATTGGGAGCAGACATAAAATTCCTTTCCTGCTCTCGGCGTTTAGAGTGATTCCCACTAGTAAACTTGTATCAAAATTTGACTTAAGATATTTGGGATCATATCCATTACAATGTAATCGCTTATAAGGGCACCTCTTGACAGATCTAGACCTTGAGAAAGAGCAGTTCAATTATTAATCTAAGAGCTAGTTTGGAAGTCAAGTAGCATATTATAATCAAATTATTATACTATTATAAAAATAGGGATCATGAATTGATAGTTGATCAAAAGATATATGTGTGTTAGAGAAATAAGATTAGGGATTCTCAGATTAGAGAACATAACACAGACATTCTGTGTTATATAATTATAGCTATTAAAAATGATAAGTGCTGAGAACGAAAAATAAAGTAATGGGATTAAATGGGGAGGATTTATTTGTGATAATTTTTATCTAGTACTAAATTAAATAATGATTTTATATTATGAACATAGATTATGAGTTCTCTACATTAATTATTGAGTTATTTCCAGTCAGATATAAATGAGAACTGTATATAGTATTTTCTGCAGTTACCACTCGAGATCAGATATTTATAATAAAGTTGTGGAAAAAAGTTGTCTCATTACTATGACTTTTATAATAAATTTATCATGAAATATTTGCATGACTAATGCTAGGTTTGAAATTAAGACCACATAGATTGAATGGTTTTATCAATATTATTGTTATTATTATTATTATTATTATTATTTTTATTATTATTATTATTATTATTATTATTATTATTATTATTATTATTATTATCAATATTATTGTTATTATTATTATTATTATTATTTTTTTTTGAGAGACAATTTAATTACTTTCTCCGTCATCTTCTATAGTCCTAAATATGGCTAATGATGATGATCTGTGGTGGGCATTACAATTTATAGCTGCAATTTAGCGCCCCAGTATATTTAATTCTAAAGTTAGTATAAAATTCAATTGACTAGCTACTTGAAATAAATGAAAGTTTATTGAGGTTGAATAAGTGAAATATTGTGCGGAGAAAGTTGAGGTTACAATATATAGGATATATGAGCATAGACTTTCACATGGCCCACCACTCTCCACACTATCTCATAACACTGATACACTCCAACACATATATGTCGAAAAGATAAATAATCATCAATACACGTATTTCATGCTAAAACAGCAATCATCAGTTGGTCCAGATTACTATCTCCACGCATATATGCTATAAGTACTCAGATATATATTAAGATAGCCAAACCTCATACTTTAATGGACAGGCTTAATGGTTGAAGAGTTGGAGTGTGGAGTGGATTGAAGCCTGTCCATTAAAGTATGAGGTTTGGCTATCTTAATATATATCTGAGCACTTATAGCATATATGTGTGGAGATGGTAATCTGGACCAACTGATGATTTCTGGTTTAGCATGAAATACATATATTGGTGATTATTTATCTTTTCGACATATATGTGTTTGAGAATATCAGTGTTAGGAGATAGTGTGGAGAGTGGTGGGCCATGTGAAAGTCTGTGCTCATATACCCTATATATTAAACTTTATAGTGGTTTGTGTAGGATTTCTTTATTCTATTCAAATAATATAAATGATATGATAAATAATTCTAAAACCAAGATTTCTAAGTTTTAATTAAGTTCTGTTATATATATGTTGATATGTGGTTGTGGAATGAAATATATAGGGGAATCAAAATTTGCATTACAAAAACGATATAATGATCATAAAATATTGTATAAATGTGTACAGAAAGAAAATGCATCTTCAGTAAGTATGAATACTCCATCAATTATTTTTGATCACAATAGAGCATATAATTATGACTTTAAACTTGACAATAGAGATGTAAAAATTACTCAAATTGAAAGGTGTAATGAAAAACAAAAAATTAAGGAGGCAATGATGATATTTAGGAATAGAGAGGGTTTAATGAATAGACAATCAGCTAATATAAAAACAACAGAATTGTGGGAAAATTTGACTGGATTAAATGATGGGTAATATAAGTTTATATTGTGTACATTTGTATTAATGGTTGATAAAGATTGTCAGTGATACAATCAAAAGTACTTCTGGTAAAGAATATATTGTTTAAAATTTGAATACTGTGTTAAATAAATTTGTTTGAATTATATATATATATATATATATATATATATATATATATATATATATATATATATATATATATATATATATATATATATATATATATATATATATATATATAATCAACCATTATCAATTCCACTGCAGGATGAAGGTCTCTCCAAGTTCAATCCATCTTTTCCCATCTTTAGCTTCTCATCTCCACATCACCCCTGTATACTTTCTTACTTCATACAACCATCTGACATGCAGCCTCTTTCTGAGTCTATTACAATCTCTTGAAATCCAGTTTAAGATTTCAATTGTTCATCTATTATCATCCTCTTCTAGCAATATGTCCAGCCCAACTCCACTTCAGTCTTTTAATTTTTTCAGTGAGGTCAATAACATCAGTTTGTTCTCTTACCCGTATATTGCATTTTCAATCTCTTCTTGTTACTCCCAACATGCATCTTTCCATACTTTTTGAATGGTCAGAAATCTCTGTATTGCTCTTTTATTAAGTATCTAAGTTTCAGATCCATAAGTAGGAACTGATAAAACACATTTATGAAAAACCTTCCTTTTCAAACACATACACATATTTCCTTTTATGATCAAGATATTTCTATCAAAAGCACTCCAACCAAGTTTAATTCTATGATTAATGTCATCCATTATGTTTCCATCTGTATTAATAATCTGACTAAGGTATTTGTAACTGTTAACCTCTTCTAACTCATCATAATCAATCTTTATTTTCATATTTTGAGAAAATCCATTAAATATTACTTTAGGCTTTTTAACATTTATCTTTAATTCTACTTTCCTACTTTCATCTGATAACTCTGACAACATTTCCTGCAGCTCTAAAGCATTATTTGCAAAAACAACTACATCATCTGAAAAATCTAAATGACTTAAATAATCTCCATTTACTTTCACTCCTTTAGATTCCCATTTTAATCCATAAAATACTTCTTGCAGCACAACTGTAAAAAAATTTGGAGATATAGAGTCACCTTGTTTTACACCCTTCTCAATATTGACTTTCTTAGGATCATTATGTAAAGCTTGACAGGCTGATTTTAAATGTATTATGATCATTATGTAATCTAATTGTTGCTGTTGCATTTTTATAAATATTTTTAAAATATGACAATATCCTGGATCTATATCTTGATGATCCAATGCTTTAATCACTGAAGAAATGTTTATAGAATCAAATGCTTTTTCATAATCGGCAAATCAAAAAGCATAATGCCAACTCATATTCATTTGTCCTTTCTATAACTTTTCTCAATATTTAGATATGATCTACTGTACTAAAACCACTTTTAAATCCAGCTTATACTCTTGGTTGGTGGAAATCTAATGTTCTCTGTAGACGAGTTGTAATTATCTTGGTAAAAATTTTGTATAAAATTGATAAAAGGCTGATAGGTCTGTAATTTCTAAAATCTTCTTTATCACATTTTTTACATATTAATATTATTACTGCATTGTTCCAATCATCTGATATATCTCTATCATTTAGACAATTGGTATATAACTTTGGTATAAAAAATTCTATTTCTTCCCCTGCTTCTTTTAATAAGTCAATTATAATTCTATCATTAACTGGAGCCTTTCCTTTTTTTATACATTTAATTGCATGTCTAAAATTCTGGGCAATTCGGAAAATGTAATAGATATAGTAGGTATTTGTTCTTTTTACTATATAATTCTTGATAAAAGTTCTTCTACACATTTCATGATATCATCTCTCATTTTAGTAATAATTCCATCTTTTTTTCTTATTGCAGATATAAATTTCCTACCAATACCAAAATATTGTTTTACACTCTTGAGACTTTTATTCTCTTCTACAGTTTTCCTTGCTAGTTCACAATTATACTTTCTTATATTATATTCAACTTTTTTCTGTACCATTTTACAAAATTCAAGATATTCAATCCTTTATAATCCATTATTTTTGTATATATTCATATTCCTGCTTATCTTCATAAATTCTCTAGTCTCAGTAGCAATTTTATTGGTCAATTGCTGCTTTTTTCTACCATCTATCTTTGTTGCAGTTTTTATAAGTGTATCAGTTATTTTCTTATTAATTTCCTTCAAATCTGAATCATGTTTAAAATCTCCTAATACTTAAAACCGATTTGTAAGTTCTAATTTAAATTCATTAAAATCTTTCTGAAGATTAGGAATATCAACTGTAAATATTGTTTTTTTTAAAATAATTTTTGTCTCTCTAGTTTTGCATTAACACATACTTTACATTTTAATAATCAATGATCACTTTCCATGTTAAATTTATTAAGACCATTACAATCTTGGAATATGTATTTTCTGTTAGTCAAAATATAATCCAATTCTGCTGTACCTTCATTTGGATGCTTCCATGTCCATTTCCTTTTAACATTTTTATCAAAAAAAAAATTCATAATATAAAGTTTTTCTTTTTCTGAAAACTCCACAAGTCTACATCCTCTCTCATTTTTATTACCATAATCAAAATTACCTACAGCTCTTTCATCTTTAATTTGTTTGCCAATTCTAGCATTAAAGTCTCCCATAATAATTTTAAAATGTTGTTTACTCTAATAAAAAGCTTTTTGTACATGCGTATAAAAATTTTCTACTACTTCATCACTATTAGAACTTGTTGCGGCTTAAACTTGAATATCACATTTGGTATCTGCTATTAAGTTGTATAACTAATTATGCTACTCTGTCCAACACACCATCAATCTCCACAATGTTATTGTTCCACTTTTTATTTATAATGAATCCTATTCCACTTGTATTTTTAATATTTGTACCTTTATAATAGTGTACATGTCTACTTTTTAAATCAATCGTCTCTTCACCTTTTCTTCTAACTTCACAAATTCCAATAATGTCCCATTTAATATCAGACATTCTTGCAATCTTCCTTCACTTGAAAGTGATCTGCAGTTGTAAGTACCGAAATAAAGTGTCATCATCAAATGACCACCTGGGTTCCCAATCAATGGATTCTTAGCACCCTCTGCTTTCAGCCACCAATCGCTGCCTTGGTTGGTAACCTTACAGATTCCTGGGAATAAGAGCTATGATTTATTTTTGTCTGTCATAATAGTATATATTGGGAAAATATTTATCAATTATACAAACATTCATCCTGCCTTATCAGGCAACTGAGAAGAAAGACCATGATGTTTCTTGATCTTCAACTCAGAGGTAAAAAGTCAAGAAACTCACCATGCTGGCTAATGTATGTTGGTGAGCAGCCCATTCATGTTCATATACTATATGATTAATCACATAGTAATAACAACTGCAATGAGAAGAATGTATGGAGTTGACATTAGGAATTTGCCCTGCTAGGTTTTTTTAAGGCCTCCTAGAGAAATCAAAAACTCTCTTTTCAGTTAATAGCAAACTCCTTTCTGCATATTTATTAAAGTTACATTTCAAATTGATTTATATTATTTTGACATTCATAAAAGTTTTCAATTTACAGCTTATCAATATCAAATTCAAATAATGAAATTTGTTTTTATTTAATATACCAGTGTTAGAGATATTAATCTCAATGTATTACATAATATTAACTACTGGGAAGTTTATATTTAGATATTTTGTTATTTGATTTAATATTGCACAAGCTAGAAATTAAAAAATGTGATGCATGCCAATTAAAATAACACAAAGCAATTTGAAATATAGTTTTAATAAAGTAATCCAATTTATTTAAAATCTTCATGCACTCTCTCCAAAGTGCTGAATAATAGTCTCTATACATAAATTGAAGTAAAGAGAAAAGATGTACCAATATTTTTTTTAAAGAAGTTTTATCTTGTGCTTTGGATTGAGAGTATTTCATTTGCTTATAAATTGTTAGAATATTAACTTCAATGTATTAGTTATATATGTAATAAAATATGAAAATGTCAATTTATAATGAGATACAATATGTTTAGTTATATTTGTATGATAAACTATTTATTCTTTACTAATGTATATATTTTAGCTCTGAAAAAGACTCTGGTCAGTTCAAACTATCAGACTGATTAAGTTAAATAAAACAAGCATTAGTACACTGGTAAAGAAAAGTAAATTTGTTTAAAAAGATATTAAATTATATGATTATAATATAGTGTTATGCCAGAATACTTATATATAGAGCTCACAAATAAGCTCTTAACAAGCTTTGCAGAATATCCTGAACCCCATCCAGTTTCTGCTACTTGTGTCCTCAGCGAGATACTAGGATTTTCAAGCATTAGATTACAAGCTGTTAAATTAGGTCATTTAACATCTGACTTGGATTTTGTTTGTCTGAATAGTTATATGATATAATAAAATATATGTAAATTTGTAAAAGTCAAGATATATATAAAATAATATATATAATAATTATTTTTATATAATATTTTGTTTATTTTGAAATAATTTACAGAATGTGTATATGTACAATTGTAATCACTTGAAATACAAAAATAAAATGAATTTGAAGGTAATATTTATTATTTTATAAGTAATGCATATTATAAACAGGAATGATCCATAGGTGAGATCATAGGCATATGTCTCAGTCCTCAAATGGAAATAGGCATTAAAATGAAGCATTCTATTATATATATAAACAAATTATACAAAATTTAAAAATTAAAATCTAGACAAAATTTAAAAAATTAAAATTTCACAAGCAATTAGTTTCACTGCCAAGACAGACTAAAGAGTTCAAGTGAAATGTCAGTTTTGACAGTGAAACTAATTGGTTGTGAAATTTTAATTTTTAAATTTTGTCTAATTTTTTATATCTGAAGTTGGTGTAATTTTTTTATTTTTATTTACTTATTTAGCTTTTACGTTTTGATATTATATATATGTATAATATATATATTTCCTATTTCATAAATTTCTTTGTTCAATAGACTGTTTAAAATAAGTTTTTTTTAATAACTTTAAAATGTGCATTTTGTTAAAACTTGACTAAATAGTTAGAAACAGAAAAATAAAGATTATTTATAAAGTATAAAAAAGAAATAACATTATTGTATTAACTTGTCAATAAACAATGTTTTTTCACTGCAATTTGCCATTACTCTTATTTTAGGTATATTTTTAATAATAATAATTTACTCATCATTAAATTTTACACTTTAAAAGAACATATTATAAAGCTTAACTTAAAAACAATCTATCAACTTTACAAACAAAAAAAAAGAATACTAAATAAAAAATAATCAAACAAAATTTTTTATTTTCTCATGTGTCATAGCATCAGCCAGGAAGCGAACTCGCTAACCCGGGACAACTGCTTGTAAAGCAGCCATCGCCGACCTCTTGACCATCAGTGCTTGACAAAATTTATTTTTTTTAATCTTGAGAAAATGTATTTTAACAAGAAATGGTTTTCCTTTGGTAAAACAGATTTTTAAAAGATTTTTTAAAGAAATACATTCCCACAATAAAATTCCTTTCCTAAAATATTAAAATTTTACTTGTAATTACAAAAAAAAAAAATAATAAAACACAACATAAAAATAAGCATTTTCTTATTTAACAGGAAGCTATTTACATTTTCTCATTTCTTTTTGCTAAAGAACAAATATATTCAAATAAAAGCTAAATATATGCATCACATATATTAAGGAACAAATATTTAATTTACTTTTACAGATATAAAATACACAGGTAAATAAATTATGAGTATTCCTAAAATATCCAGGTCAATTTTTAAAAAAAGGAATTGCATGTACACAGTGTCTCCTAGTACCACAATGTTTGATCTTCTTGAATTGGCTTTGTTAAAACTAATATCAATCACAATACCCTACAAAACTGAAAAATGAAAGACACAAATAGCTGAAACGGACTATTCTAAGCTTGAATGTAGTGTAGAAATTTTAAAAAAGATTAGGTTAAACAATAAAAAGATAGAAGAAATATTGAATCATTTAAATTTAATTTTTAAATTAAATAAAGTGGTTTTATACTCTAAAACTAATTATTATTTAACTGCTGTGTTGAACAATTTTTTTTAAATTTTGTTAAACTATGTGTTGGTAATTTTTAAACTAGGTGTTTGGGAAATTCAATGCTGGTAAGCATTTGTATATTTACAAACAAAAAAACAACTATCTGCTTTTTTGGTATTCATAAATAAGTTTAACTCTGTAAAGAATATGATGTCAATTTGTTAGTGAGTTAAAATTTAAATCAGTTATAGTAAACTTGAAAGCAATGTCAAGAGTTGTTTGTTGATTTCACGAAGTTGATGGGTGTATTAGTCTTGAAATTTGTATCTGCCATCTGGGTTTTTGAAATAACTAGCTAAAAACATATTTGAAATTGGTTGAGATATTTCTTTTTTTTTTTCATTATATATGCTAAAATAATTATCTTAATGGTGAACTAAAAGCATATAAAATTACTGACTAGTTGAAATTGAGATCTACACTGAAATTATCCAAAAAATTTATTGTTTAGTTTTGAATTAAAAACCGTATAGAATTCAACAAATATAATAATCTGTTCTTGAACTAAAATCAGCATATAATTTCTGCAAATAATTATTATGAATAAAAAGCTGGGAAAAAAGTCTGCTGAGAATTGAAAAAATTTCTGTTAATTATATTGAGTTCCTGAATAAAATAAATGAATTTAACAATAATTTTATATTTTTGTAATAGTTTTAATTCTTTCATTGATAAATAACAATCTTAATATTTGTATTGCTTGTATCAAATAATTTATATTTAGATGAAATATATTTATATCAGAATATCATTTCAATTATAGGCTTTTTTCTTCATAAATTTACTTAGATTAATATAGAATACTCAACTAATTTTATCACTAATAGCTATTTGATTAGGGCCTGTTTTTAATGATAATTTAAAAATCATAATTATTTTAAATATTCAATTGGCATAATATTCTTGTTTATTTATAAAATAGGTGTATAAATATATTATTATTAAGTATAATTGTTTTATTGTAAAGTTTATTTATTTTCTGCATTCCAAAAATATTGAATAAACAAATATTTCTACGTTGAAGTTAGTTAACTGGTAATATTCACAAGATTGTGTTTGCATGTAAATGATTGCCTACTGAATTTATCAGTCAATTGTATGAAAAGATGTGACATTCTGATAAAACATATAATGTAGGCACACATACTTTAGTTATATAAATTAATTTTCAGCATATTATTATCTGATACAATATGTAATATAAGTTATTGATTATATTTATAATACATTAATAGGTTTTACAAAATATGTTTGATTACACATTAACATTATATATAAGGGGGGATGGATGGCCAAATAAAGAAAAAAAAAAAAAAAAATTGTTTTGGTTGGTAGTTTTTGGTGTTTGTCTTTATGTCATTTAGTTTTAATTTTGTTTGCGTCTTTTTTTTTTTTTTTTTTTTTTGTTTTTATATATATATCAATTTTAATATTCTCATGGATAGTAATGCCAAAATACTATTTTATATATATAATGTAATTTTATTTCTGCTTTGTTGATTATTTATAATAACTTTGCATATGTATGTTAGTATATCTGGTGAAATGTGCTATTCTTTCATGAATTTTGCATTTGGCTTATTGCATTTCTGGTGCCAAGGATCATAATGATAGCTATGTGTACAATGCTTGACATACTAAATATACATATGCAAAGTTATTATATATATATTTTTTTTTCACAGAGGAAAAATTCTCCATACAGTAGTGCCAGTCAGTACAAGCCAGAGTAATCAATGAATGCAGGAAGGTTTGTGTCTAAAATTTCTATCTAGTGCCTACTTATTCAATATCCCCACATTAGTTTCTAACTTGTGGCTTTCATCAGTGAGAAGCCTTTGATCTGAGAGTACTGCACCTAGATCTTAGGGTTTAATGCAACTTTCTGGCAGTCATATTTTACTTTTTTAGGTAACAATAAAATTTTGAGTCCAAAATAAAAACACAATAATATATTCAATATAAGCTCATTAGCTTATATAGTTATATAGATCGGAACTCAGTTCAGCATCCATACTTTTTGGTGTTTTGTTTCTTTAATAACCACAGTCACCTCAATTCTATTGGGCAGGATTGGTATAAAGAATAAAGAATGGTAATCATGTGATGTTTTATGGTTTAATATAATATTTTAATGAATGTTTTAATATAAATATTTAATGTGAAAAATTATCCATTTATAATTACTTAATTAGAAATCACTTTACTAGAATAGTAGCTAATAAAAGCCAACTGCCTGTACCTGACAGTTTTACTTTAACTCTTGGCCTGGGACTGTTGGCTTTTATTGGCTACTGTTCTAGATAAAATGCATTCTAATAAAGTCATTATAAATAAATAACTCCACTTGTTAAAAATTTCTATATATTTATAATGATGAAATGCCATTAAATAAATAAAACAGCCAAAATATGCCAATAATTATATTTTGAAAATCAAATTAGATTGAACAAAACAAACAATACTAATTTAGACTGTGCATTTGAATTCTAGGGACTACCCAAAATTACTGCTGTCACATACAAGTGATAAATGACATCAAATAATCTACATGTGGTTGCAATATGACCATTTGTTACAAAAACACAATTTACATCAACAATTAAAAAATTAAAACACAAATTTTATACGACTATTCTTGATCAAATCATGTGAGTAAAATATACAAAATATAAAAAATGGGAAGAATGAATAAATTTTGTAATGCTAAAAGCTTATTTCTAAAATAGAAATTTAAAATACTTAAACAGAAAAAGCAAATGGAAAAAAATAATGGACACAGATATTAATTTAAAAACCACATATTCAATACATGTAAAATTGATCAAACCAAGCTTATAGTTTCAAAATACTAAAAACTTATAAATTCTAAAATATGAATTTTATTACAATATAGGTCTATAACCACATGTTGAAATAACATAAATGTTGAATAAACATAGAAACAACTGCTGAAGCATATTAATTCTATAATTAATAAATATCACATTTTATTTTAACATTAGTTGAAGGAATAACTGTCTAATGTAAAGAATGTTAATTTTCAGTTAATAAAAAAATAATAAATCAGATTTTTTTTTATCAAAGCAAGTATTGTTATGTGTTTCATTTTTTAAATATATTATAAAGAAAAATTTAGCATTGTTCACATGATTACATGATTAAAAAATGTCTATAAAAGACACATTTTTATCATATACATCTTTTTCTTCATAATGACATGTGAAAAATGAAGCACATAACAGTACTAGCTTCAGTAAGAGAAAAAAATCTGATTTATTAATTTTTTATTAATTGTAAAAATAATATTCTTTACTTTAGATAATTATTCTTCCAGCTAATGTTTTAAGCCAATAAACATCACGTGACTACCTCCTCTTATGCTTGTGTATAACTGTATATATAGTGAGTTTTGGCTGTTTTAATCCACTTAATGTTAAGATAAAATGCAATTTATTATTAATTCTAAACTTAATATGTTTTGGCAGTTGTTTCTACATTTATTGAACATTTACAATACTTCAATATGTAATTATAGGCTTATATTGTAATAAACTTCATATTTTAGAAGTTATAATCTTTTAGTATTCAAAATTATAAGCTTGGATTGATCAATTTTACATTATTTCAACATGTGGTTACAGGCATATATTGTAATAAAATTCATATTTTAGAAGTTATGAGCTTTTATCATTTTGAAATTATAAGCTTGGTTTGATCAGACTTCTGCATTGTTTGGACAATACTCTGTATCATCAAAAACATCCTTCTCTTTCCTGCACACTTCAGCACTTTATACCATCATTATTGTAATAAAATCTGTATTTTAAATATTATAAGCTTTTAGTATCTAGACTGCACTCACTGCCATTTTGAATTCTAAAGACCACTCAAAATCCCCAGTGACACATCCAAGTCACATTTTGTGGATTATTCAATGTCATTTATTACTTCGATATGTTAGCAGTGGTTTTGGGTCTTTTTTGCAATTCAAAATGACAGTGAGAGCATTCTAAAGCAGCACCACATAAACCATGAAAATTTCAAATTTTTATCTAAACAATTTGTTATCTAAATGTCAGTTCTTTTTCATCCACAAACTGATATCTACAATAAAATCATATTTTGATCTGCAGTGATTAATATTTTTTGCTTGATTAAAAGTAAAGCTGTTTAAAGTATATTATAAGTCAAAGACTGCATCAAAACTATTTATTTAAGGTAGAAATAATCATTTTATAATCATTTTATTATAATACATTTATGCAAATATATGTAGCACCAAAATAAATAATATCCTTTGTATAATACATTTTAAAAAATAGTTAAAACAAATAAAAGTAAATGCAGTCAATAAACAATTTTAAAAAATTTGTTGGATTAAAAAATATCAGAAGTTCTTCATGTAGAATTTTGCCTCAACATCATTGCATTTACTTTCGTCTTCTAAATATTACCTGCATTAAGCAATAGATGGATATTAGTATATTCTATTGTATGTATAAGCATTAAAATTAATAATTATGATATAAATTAAAATAATGATTAGTTTTCTCCCATTTTTTATGTATTTTAATTAAAAACTACATATTTATTTATTTATAATTGCAATTATTATTTATTTTTGATAGTTTTAAACTTTTAATATCTAGCTGAACATGCCGCTGAGTTTGAATGCTATGATTTGACCTATAGGCCGACTAGAATGCATGCTTAGCTAGATATTGAAAATTTAAAACAAAATAATCTTTTCATTACAAACGGATAAAACACTTATGATAGAATTATAAACACAAATTCGTGAAATATGTTTGTAAATATTTATTAATAACACAAATATACAATTGCGTATTTACACTGTATATAACGGTTATACTACCGACTGCTACCGTTGGCGGTCATAGCTTCTAGTTGCCGCGCAATATAAAAAGATAGATTTTAAGGTGCCTTTATAAGTCTACCTACCACATTCAGCAATACGTACTAGTCTACCTCGGGAATAAATACGGTGACATTTCCGGCTGCACTCTGACATCTTGCTTTTGATTTTTAAAGGCTATTTCATTTATCGCTATAACATATAACATCTTCAACATATAACATTCGTACATACACGTGTATATACTAAATAAAAATACGACACATTAAAGATTAATTATAAGTATTTAAATATCTAATAAGATTGTGATATATTAAAAGTTAATAAATATTTCTATAAAAAAAATTACGATGTTTAATTGCCACAATTTATGATGTGCGATTGCTATTATTTTTCTACCAATAATTTAATGTTCAGATTAATTTAAATTTTTGTTTGAAATATATACATATGTACATACACAAATGATAAATATTTTTTGTGTTTGAAAGACAAATAATTGGCCATTTTTAAAAGAAAGTAAAAGCTTTTTTCCTTCAAGACATAAAATGCACATGCTGTAGTATTTTGTCCCTGATGAGGAGTAAATATGCATTTGTTAAAAGGTAGTGCCAAGTTTTTATCAGATGCATTTTTCATCCATCTTAAGGGCTCTTTTAAAGAAAAGGGTGCTGATAACTGAAGCACTCTTCAACGCATTGTTATCTCTGCATCAGGAAACGAAAAAGCAACAAACAGATCACTGTCTCCTGTTTTGCTCGCACTTTGAGAAATATAGCTGAATGTACTTAGGCAAGTTTATTAATGCACTTCTTTGGCTGTTTTAAACAGAAGATGTAAAAAAGATGTACTGTGCAACTTTCAAAGCCGAGAATCTTCATGAAAAATATTGTGAAAATCTGTTTTTATTTTCTGAAGGAACACTACACGAGGCAGGGAGATGTCTTTTAAATACAAGTTGGACTTTTTATTTTATCTGTAACTCTTTGAAATATTTGAAGAATTTTAAATCGCTGTTACATCTTTTTTCAACTTTTTTTTTTTATTTCGTTAAATATGATTAAAAAAGCTTGTCTTTTTCAGAAAGACAGCTGTGTTTAGAAAAGCTTAAAAATATATACTCTTAAAAATTTGAAGAATAAAGCTGTCAATTAATAAGTCTGAAAAAAAAGTATTTGTTTATCATGTTCACTTTATTTCCTTTCTTATTTTTAATTTTTAAACGTTTAAAAAAGAAAATTGTTAAATTTAAATTAAAAATGACTTATGAATGATTTTATTTAAAATTATTACAACAAATTTTACTATAAAAATTGCGGGCATCTGTTAAGTGAGATAATTTATTTTGAAAAAAATTATATGATTATAGATTTAAATTAGGCTCTTTTTATATTCAACAATCCATATTTATTGATTGTAAAATGCTTTTCTTTCTATTTGTCAGTAACAGTTTTATCTAATACAATTATTTAAAAAAATATAAAAAAAATAATATAGGGGATTTGAACCCAGACTTTCAAGTTCTCTTTAGCTACTACTCTATTGTGCCAGTCAAAATTGTGTATTCATTCAACAAGACCAATAATCCAAGCAAAAGTACCTTGAATCCAACCATACACAAGATACAGATGTCAGGGGAATGATGAATCCTAACCTATTTGCCTGAACTATTGCCTGTCTGACTAATGGATAACGTTTATGATGACACTAGCAGTCCTTGGTTTTTATTCCGTCCCAGCTGGAGGTCATGATTCACATAGAGACTCAAAATAATAAAGGGTTTATATGAGAAATTAATTATTTAGTAAGTTCTGACGATTGCAGAACGAGACAGATGGGGTTTGATATCAATTACTAATGGTTTGAACCGTAATAATTATAATTCTTTCTGGCATCATTACAAAGAAGTGAATTTAAATTAAAGAAATATTGTAAATAACTAGGATAATCAATATTAGAGATTCGGAGTGACAACAAACTAAGCTAATTTAAAATAATAATATTACAGGAATTTATTCAGAAAAATTGAGTGATTGTTATACAAAATAAGTTAAGTTTAGTTTATACAACTTAGGTTATTATATTTCTTAAATTCATTTTGATGCAGCTAAATGTAAGGCATTTGATAACAAAGTAAAATTTGTTAATTGGTCTGCCAAGAACCACTCAGCAATAAAATATCATGAGCCTTTTTTTAAGAGATTACAAATAAATCTATTTTATATATGAATACCAAGACGTGATCGATATGCAAATATTTATAACACTATTACATTTAAATCAGTTGTCTATAATGAGTGTGGAAAGCAAAATAATTCTTAAATAAATAATTGACAATTATATCGTCAGATTTAATTAATTTGGGATTGGTTTGTGAAAGACGTGCCATCACGGCAGAGAGCATTTTATGTTTGCAAACAAATATATCTATATATAATGATAAAGGCAGTATGATATTATAGATTTACAACAACAGAATAAATAAGGTCTGTTACGAACCTCTGGGTGGCTTTGCTTAAAAGAAATCCCTGGTTTATACAGGTGGATGATGAGAAATGCTGGCCCTCCAGCCAAAACATGTCTCTGAATAATAATAAATTTGATGTGCTGGCCTTCCCATACACATCTTAATAGCAATGCCCAAAAATGGATCCCTTGGTATAAACTATGTCTACTTTGAGGGAGAGTAAAAGGTTGGACTGGTCATATTTAAAATTCTGAAGGTCCTAAGAGGTAATTAGCAAAGCAAAATAATAATAATAATAAGTGAATGGTTGTGGCTATAAATACATAATGCCTTAGACCAGTGTTTCCCAACCTGTGGTACACGTACCACTGGTGGTACGCGAGTCGCTGGTTGGTGGTACATGAAAAATAATCAATAATGGCGGACATAAAAAAAAATTAAATCATAAAAATATAGAAACGTTTTTTCCTATAATTCATAAAAATTATTTTAATTAATAATATTATACAGTAAAGTTGTTAATATGTACAGTCAATAACGATCTTTAATGTTAATGATAAAATTGAAAGTATGATTAAGAAATTAGATTTTTGGAAACAGTAATATATATATAAGTATCGAAAACAATCAACTGGAAGTATTCGAAACTCTTCATATTTTTTTGTTTGAAAATAAGATTAGTCTGTCACAAGATATACGAGAAAATATAATAGCACATTTAACAGGATTAAAATTGTCTTTCATGGAATATTTTCCAAAATCCAAAAACACAAATGATAATTGGATTTCAAACCCCTTCTATGCAGAAAATTTAGAAAAAGCTACATCATTATCAATAAAGGATAAAGAAAATTTAATAGAATTATCATGTGACAGAACATTACAAGTAGAATTCAAACGACACAATCTAATTAATTTTTGGTTAAACATTAAAGAATATGAACAACTTTCTGAGAAAGCTCTTAAATTATTATTACCGTTTACTACGGAATTAGTAGGAAGAGCTTTTTTTTCATATATTTTTTTAAAAATAAGTATCGAAACAGGTTGAACGCAGCTGTAGACTTAAGGGTATACCTCACATCTTTTGAATCAAATTTCAAAAAATTATGTTGTTCGAAACAAGCACAAAGATCTCATTAAATTTATTTTATAAAAATATTTGATTATGATAAGAAAACATACTAATTGTTTTTTTATAACTTTGTGTTTTTATTAAAACCATTTATTAGTAAACGAAATATGACAAAATAGTAGATAAATAATGAGTCAGATCAAGGCAAATCAATCTAAATTAATTAATTTGAAAGAATGTATCAGAAAAGGATCATACCCAGAAATTAGACTCTCATTAATTCTTGATCATCTATTGTGGATTGCTAGATGTAAGCTAGTATTTAATCATCAAAATTTTAATCCTATTAACTTCATGCTGAACAATATAAAGAAAACAAGAACAAGAGATAGCCTGATAACCCCTGAGGTTATTTTTACCATGACTTGGGACATGCTGGATTTATCCTCTCCATGGCCAACCAATAGCAAGATGCTCCAAAACCAAATGAAGGAATGAGAAAACACTTTGAACAAAATATGTACCAAATAACCTTTAATGTAATAATGTAATCTTTAATAAATTATTTTGTAAAACATATGAAACATTGAACAAACACATACATATAAATATGTTACAGTGAGTTTATAATTTCAGTGAGTTTGTAATCTGGTGTGACGTTTAGGCGTGTTTCAATGTAATTTGTCTCATTATGAGATGTGAATACATACATGGTCACCCTATAATATTTATAATGCAAATGCAATAACACACTCGCAATAACAAATTTCACAAAATACAATCATTTTTATGAAGTGGTACAATTTAGCGTGATGTACTACCAAGTGGTATGTGATCCAAAAAAGGTTGGGAAACGCTGCCTTAGACATATACAGATAGATAGTGTATCACTAAGAAAATTAATAACTTAATTCCTGATTAAAATAATTGGCTCCCTGACATAATAGAAAGTCCTCAGAAGCCTTAGGCCATTACTGAATCGGTCATAAATTACAATATAAAAAGGCAAGAATTAAAACTAAAATATAAATTGTTTTCCACACTTTCCAAATATTTCAAATAATTCATCACGGAAGATTATAAAATAAGACTGTCTTTTAATTAACCTAGACAGATTGGACATTAAATATCAAACTCACTTCTGGTGAAGTTTTCCTATATACAGCATAATAAATTATACATCGCAATTTTACTATTTTTTCTGACAAATAAAATATATATGTATGAAACATATACTGATAAAATGCTATGATGAATGTGCTTTCAATGATTTTTTTTAAGACATTTGTTTTACAGAAATCATGATAGATTTTTCTTAACTGATTTACTAAAATTCTTTATCCTTTCAGAAATAATTATGAGGGCACTTTTAAGTTGGAGGTAATAATAACACATCTAATTTTTAAAATAATTTCAATCATTTAAAATAAAATTGATAATATAAGAGGTACAAAACTAAACAAGCTTTTCTATTAATTAATTTAAGGGAAATAAGTCTCCTGTAATGATTTTTAAATGAAGAAACTAAGAAGGAGAGAGTTTAAAGTTAGTTTCTCTTTGAGTTTTATACTTGGCAATTTCATTAAGTCAATATTCTAAATAAACCAACAAAAAATTAATTTAATTTGCCGCATCAAAATAATGTGAGATTTTTATAAGAATTGATATGTTAAATTTAAGAGAAAAAATTAAAAGAGGCATTTTAAAATTAAGTTGTATAAACATTACAGATATATAAAATATAAATTAATATTGATTTGGAAAACAAGTAAAATAGAATCAGTGGCTTGCAGCAAATTGGATGTTACCTCAGAATCAATCGGTAGACATTCCATTGTTTGAAACAGTCTGATCATTTAGCAGGCTTCCTTGACATAGTACAGTTTCAGGCTAGATGTTGAGAGCATTGGAATGGCATTGATGAGCTGGTAGGACAGAGCTCCAGAAAGCAATGGTCGATCTTTTTATCCAGTCATTCTTTAGGCACGATGTACTATATATATTAATCACTTCTCTTCAGTGAACTCTTTTTCAATCCCCCCATCTTATCAAAATTTTCACTATTTATGTCATCTGGCCTTATCTAAAGGATTCAATCTTCATTGACATCCACCAATTGTAATTGCTCTAAGCAGTTCTCTGAGGTTGGTGTCTGCTTGGGAGGGAAATCTATAATCCTGCATTAAACATGCCACAAGGGTTCATTTGCTAATTAAAAGAAAACAGCAACAAGCATGATTAAGTTTATCAGTCATTGTATTAACAAAGCCTATTTAATTAAGGTTTAGATTAACAAAAATGTAAATTTTATTCAGAAAAAATTTAGGAATTTGATACAATGACTTTCAAATTTAATATTTGATATAAAGCTTAAGTAGAAATTTACAAAATATTTCTTACAAATATTAGATTGTTAGCATAATTGATCTTTTAATGTACATTTATCAAAAGATAAATATAAAATGTTGCCAACTGATTAGTTGAAGAAAAATGAACTTTAATAAAAGAATTTAAAATATTTGTAACATTTTATAGATATCTAGGATTCAATTCACTTTAATAAAATAAACACAATGTACATTTTTACAAATATAAAAGAAATAAACTATTATAAAAAGGTTAGTTTTAATTATAAAATAAAATTAATAAAATATAAAAGATTATAATATTGATTATAAATATACTACCACCTACTATGATATGGGTGTCAGTTAATATAAGAGGTTGGGTTCAAACCCATACTAGTGCTGATGACATTGGCACTAGGTGAAGCAGAAATATGTACTATATTTCCAGCTTCACTATCTCATACAATCGACATCTCATCAGTTGGACCATATCATCATCTCCCTTACACATATATAATCAATACTCGGTTTATATTAAGATGGCAAATCTTCATAATTTAATGCACAGACTTCAATCCACTCTACCCTCCAACTCTTCAGACATCAGCCCGAAATACATAATGGAGATTGTTTATCTTTTTTCACATGTGTGTGGTCACATGTATTGGTCGTATGAGATAGAGTGATAGCAGAAGGGAGCTTGAAAGTCTGTGTTCAAATCCCCTATATTACATGTAAACTCCTGGTATATAAATTATACTTATATTTAAAAATATTGTAAGAAAATGTAAAAGTGATTAATTAAATATATTAAATACATATATATATATATGTATTTATGGACATATAATCCCATAAGTTTAAAAGCATTTAATAAATAGTAATACTGTTTGGAAAATCAGGTCATTTTTGAGATAAAAAATAATTCTCTTAGCATAACACTTCCACTCGTTTTACTAAACAGATTGTTTTTTGTTTTTTTTTAATTGACAATTAAAATGATTCAAAAAATATTTAACTTTCTGAATCTACCGCTCTATTACTATGCTACGCTACACAGAATATCTAATAAAATTAATTTTGAATAAGACTGACAATATAGCTTAGCTAAAATATAATCTAACGATTCAATTATCATATATATTAAATATATATATAGGAATTTCCGAATAATAACCTTGATAAAATTTTGCGCTATAAAGGCACACTCAATTGAAACTGGAAGAAAATGCTGAAACCATTGAATGTAGAAAATAATAACACTATTTTGGAGCACTCCCCACTGGGGCCTTTCTACACTACCAAAGGGGTTACAACAACAACCCCCTTTGTCCCCTATGTAACAAACAGGAAGAGTCAATTGGCCACATTCTGGATCAATGTGATTCATGGACTTATCTTCGTAATATAGCATTAGACTGGATAAATGGCAATAACCCAGTTAACATTTCTCTTAATGCAGTAATTAAAAAGGGTCACTTTGGAACTAAAAGACTGGCCACATTCATTAACTTCACAATTTGGACTGCCAGATGTAGCATGATATTTGATCATGGCTGTGATGACTTGATGATTAATCGATTCTTCAAATCCCTCTACAATATTAAAGAGGAGGATAAACGAACTTGTCAGCCTTGGCTAATTGACCAAACCTGGAGCCAGATGAGGCTAGAGTCCTAATTCATATATTTTTTAGACCTATCAATGGAATTTTGAAACCTTATACAGAGATTTGACTTATGTTATATTCCTAACTAATTAAGCTCATGATACACTGCCTTAAGGCATTAATATAATATAATCTTTGATTTTATTTAGATTTAGTTATATTTCCTTCATACTTGTATTAATTAACCATCATGAGTTTCTTATGCTGCTCTTAAGACTAAATTATTGTTTTAATACATTTGATATTTCTATATACATGGCCAGCATACCACATTTATATGTATACATAGTTTTATCCTATCATTGATTGCTTTTGTATCCACTCTAATGTGTAAATAAAGTTTTTGTTTTTGAAAATAACACTATTTTTATGCGACACTTCAAGCTAAAAGTTAGATCTTATTTTTAATTTGCTTGGAAATTTTTCACACATATTTGAACTCTAAATTATAAATGTGACAAGACTTACACAAACACACAATATATATAAAGTACTTATATTTACATATAGTATATTTATTTTACAGGCAAAATAATCCAATGGACAAAAAATAATTTGCAGGTATGACACATCCATCACCAGAAGACACCACTAAATTTTCTATCCAGAATGTCTTATTTTAAAAGATTAGTCTTCATTAGATGTTTAATCATTGATATTTATATAGGATGGTTATAATTTACTGGTGAGAACATCTGACTATAGATTCCTACAAAGCAGCTCTGCCCTACCAACAATTTAATTCATGGTCAATTGATTGCAGATATCTAGACACTTTTTGAAATATCCAGTTGGAAATAGCAGATAATGGTATAAACAATAATAATGACTAATCCTAAATAAACAAAATAAAATTTATTAGGAATTTATTAAATTCTATTAAACATTATAATAATTTTTACTTATTATATTTTATAGCTAATCATGATAATTTAATCCCAATTTAATCTGTTTACATTAAATTGGCTCAATTGATACTAACTCTAGCCCTTAGGTCATGGAAACCATTATGTAATGTTTCTAATATCTTTCTCAATATCATCATGGACTGAGTTTCAATAGTAAATTGGCAACCTCAGGTATTAAATGAATAAAAGTTGAATGTAACTCTTAACAATATGAATTCAGTATTACAACAAAATGATCATCCTTATATAAAATTAATAATATAACCACATACCTCATTTATAAATATTTGGATCACATATGAAAAAATCATTCAAATAATTAATTATACTTAGATCTCTACTTCAAAATCTAAGGCGAAGCATGGAATCATCATTCAGCAGTGTTTATATGACAAAATATAATGATAAAAAAGATTGATAAAAATGATTAGACATACTTTACTAAAGTGCATATAATTATATCATTATTCTCCTCACAGTATAAAAAAACACACACACACATATATATATATATTGTAGCCTTTCTATTTTGCTACATCATTATGTGGTTACAAATAATGGTCAATTTTCATAGAAATTTTACATTCTATATAATAATTAGTAACAACCTTTTAGTTAATTTATAGAAAAGATTAAAATATACTGTTTCCTCAATATTAAATTTAAAGTAATATTTTTTAAATCAATATAATTTATTTAACTTAAATAAATGTGAATAATAATTAAAATCATATAAAATGATTTTAAATTAATAGTTATAATTATCAAAATTAATATTTTTATTATCATTAATGGTCAAATTAAGAATTGTTATTTATTTATTTGTCTTAAATTATTTAATTAATAATGTAATAACTGAAACACAGGCTTGTTATATACCTGTGGCTATATATATATGTAATATAGGGTATATGAGCACAGACTTTCACACCACCCACCTCTCTCCACTCTATCTAATAACACTGATACACCTAAACACATATATGCTGAAAAGATAAATAATCACCAATATACGTATTTCATGCTAAACCAGCAATCATCAGTTGGTCCAGACTATCATCTTTACACACATATATAGTATAAGTGCTCAGATATATATTAAGATAAACTATCCTCATAGTTTAATGGACAGGCTTCAATCCACTCCACACTCCAACTCTTCAACCGTCCATCCAATTGAAAATCTGATGATGGAATGCTCAAAGGCCACCCTGAGGCTGAGATTATTGTCACACCCATGTTGACCTAAGGTCAATCTGAACCCCACATGTACAGGACATAATCCATTTAATACATATGCAAGGATGGGCAGACATCTCTATAATGTAATAACTGAAACACAGGCTTGTTATATACTTGTGGCTATATATATATATGTGTGTAAAGATGATAGTCTGGACCAACTGATGATTGCTGGTTTAGCATGAAATATGTATATTGGTGATTATTTATCTTTTCAGCATATATGTGTTTAGGTGTATCAGTGTTATTAGATAGAGTGGAGAGAGGTGGGTGGTGTGAAAGTCTGTGCTCATATACCCTATATTAATTAATAATGATAAAATAAATGAAAATTGATGTATGTGTTAATAAGTGTGCATACCACACATTTATGTAATAATAAATTTATTTTACTTCTTTATTCTCAAATTGAATTAATTATTTGTTTAAATCAAATGTTATTTTTATTTAATTGTATCGATTTTATAAAAAGTGTTTAAAATTAATAGTTATCATAGTAACATAAATGATAAATTATATGTGTCAAATTTGAATTGAAACAAAAAGTATTTATTATTAAAAGATAAATTTAAATGTTGCATTAATAAAATTATAAAAGCATTATTTGATAATATCTGTTATAAAATTATTTTAAAAATCTAAACAAAGTCATTAATATTAAAATTTGTTAAGTGTCTGGAAGTAATTAACTAATAAGATATTAATTTATTTTCCTATAAATATAAGTTGAGCAGATGAGAGGAGGCAGTTAAAATTAAGAAAATTTCAGAGAAATAGAACTGGATTCATTTTGTTTTAAAATTTAAATATAAATTTATTATAATCTTATTGTTTTAATTTTAAAAGTCATAGTAATAACTTATAAAATATGGAATATATCTTAAGAAGTTTATGTACTAAGTTAACCATGGAATAAAAAAGCCAAACTATCCTCATTGATATACTACAGGAGCTGACTAGAAAGATGATAAAAATGTATCTGGATAAAAAACCTTGCAGAGTATCAAACCATTTTGCCTACAGAATAATGCAAAGGAAATATAAAGAATTTATTGTTATTAATTTTTATATGCAGAATAATAGAGAACAGTTTCTATTAACTTTAATTATTAGCAGTGATAAAGGCAATAACTTTTATAAAGTAAAACTATTAACATTTTCCTGATATGAATTTATTAGTGATTTTAGCAGAATGATGATAACTTTAAAAGGAAAAAGACATAGTGCAGACTAATTTTATAAAAAGTCTATCTACTAATTGTAATTTAATCTAAGTAATAATGTTAAATATAATTTATTCAAGAGGAGAACTTTGAACTTTATAATTCTACTAGCAACTATTATTCGAATTATTAATATGTTAAATGAGAATAATTTGCAGATTTTTAAACTTATAAATTCTACAGTAAATATTTTTAAAGCTTAAAGGAATAAAATTTTTAACATTTAATAAATGTTGTTATTAAACATTTAAATGTCTATTTATTAAATGTGAAGGAATTTTTGTCAATGATATAAGAAGCAGGCACATGCAATATAAGAACTTTTTATTGTTATTGATAATTAACACTTATTTGGATTTTCTTCATGTTATCATTTATGCTGCACAGAACAGAGAAAGCATGGAAGGTAGAGAAAAGGAGAAAAAAAACTCTTTCTGTTCAAATAACAAATGGTGGTTGTCATAGCAACAATGCTTTCCTTTCAAAAATATTTTATTCAATGCAGAGAATTGCAGAAAATCTTTTGTTTTATTACTTTAGTATATGAACTGTAGTTTTTAAGATAATATTAATTATTCATAATTATTTATTCATGTGTTATTAGTTTAGATTTAAATATTTGTAGAATTTTTGGGTATAAAGAAAGAAATAAAAGAAAGGATTTTTTTTCTTTTTACTCTGGATTATGATTCTATAATGTCAAAAAGTTATATCTACAAGCATGTCATTGATAATCGTAAAAATTATTATGGTTAAGGTAACTTTAATTTATTATTTTTTTAGTGTAAGATATTGGTATTGGATTATTTAAATAAGAAATCAGGTAAAATAAATATGTATAATATTTATTATATGTATATAAAGACAAATGATAGAAGAATGAATATATTTATTATAATCTAAATATAATTTTAAAGATATATGCATAATTAATCTTTGAATAAGTTAAAGGTAATCAACTAAATATACTTATGATAAGTCATATATCATAAACTAATTGTTTGTTTTTATTTTTATCTTCTTGGTATGTCCAAAATATGAAACATTAAGAATATGTTTGGATATTATTTTAAAAAATAATGAATAATATTTCTGTGTGATATTGAGAATTTATACAGAGTGATTGATAGAAAGTAGTTGTTCAGAAAAGTAGTCTCATTGGGAAATCCTGTAGAAATAAGGATGTTTTATTAATGTTAAGTATAGTATAAATCTAATTAAGTTAGAATATTTGTGATATATGGATAGTAGCATTTTTTTGAAAATCAGTAAGAGCTTAAAAAAGAAGCCAAGATAGAAATTAAGGTAGACACAAGAAAATGTGGCCTTATATTGCATAATCCATGATTTCATTCTTTCTTAGAGTTTTATAAGATATTTATCCCACACTTATAATTATAAATATCACACTGGTATATACATCACATTAGGAATGTGTATATTTGAGTCATGATATTAGTTAAACTTCCAAATGATGACAAGATAATTCAAATAATGCAAGAAAAGTTAAACATGAAGCAAATAAAATGTTGAAAAAATATAAAAGTACAGGTTTTATGAATCTTTTTTATGTAAATATTTTTATTTATATAGCACGGTGTTTTTATAAATTATAATAATAATCTAGCTTACACTACAGCACATGCACTTTACAGATGAAACATTATTTATAATGAATACTCTCCTTTCCAAACACAAGATAAAGTCTTTTTAATAGATAAAATGGATACCTCTATCTTTTTCACGCAAGGTATATGTATGGGCCAATCTGAAGCATTTGGAACTGAGAGCATGAAGATTTAAATAATCACTTTAAATTACTTATATGATTTTTGTATATTAAATTTTAAAGATCAAATTACAGAGTGAATGTTGGAGTTATAAAAGATGTGATGGTTCAAAGAAAACCTGATAATGATTTATATTATTGTCAACAATATAATAACATATCATATCATAATGAATATTTAGATAATTGAATGTTTATTTTATAATTATTAATAAACATTGAAAAGTATAACAGGTTATAGAATTATAATTATATCCTAACATACAAAATTAAAGGTAAAGTAATGATGACAAAATAAATATATTTTAAAATATTTAGACTGTTAGAATGTATAAGTTGTTTATGTTATTGATATTTTCTCATATGGAAATATTATGGAGTATCTTAATTTTTTACAGAGTTAATTCTAAATAATTCTAATTCTAAATAATTTTAAAGCAAAGTGCAAATTATTTATTTCTTGTATTTTTTTAAATGTTAATTTTAAGTTTTGCATAATTTGTTAAATATTTTTTTTAAAGTAAATATAATATTTGTAATTTCTTATTAAATTTTGTACTACTGTTGTAATAAAATGCCAGTATGGTTTTTTTAAAATTAAAAAAATGTTGAGTCTCTTTTATTGTTATTTTCAAGTCATTATGCATCATCCTATCCATACATATATTGTAATAATGAGGGATATTGTGTATTATTGTACATAATTTACATAAGATCAGAGATAAGAAAAATATTGTGATTGTTAAAAATATTTGATATTAAATCTAAAATATTAAGTAATGTAAAATTTCTTAGTCTTAGTTGAAGATTATAATAAAAACTGATAACCAGGTTACCATACAAAAATAAAATCATTAGATTATAATACATGGTGCTAAGAAATCATTTTAAATTTATTTATAATAGTTAATGGTGATTATTATTAGTTCATAATTTTATTCAGTTTTAGTCAAATTTAATAAGAAAAGTAGTTAATGATTTTAAAAAGGAAGAATTGATAAGAATATTTGTTTTTTAATTATTATTTTTTAATGTAGCCAAATGTATGTAAAATCCCTTTTTACATTTAGTTATGTAAATTAATTCATTTATTTTAAGAAGCAATACTAGTTACCAGAGATATTGATTGAGCTATAAAATAATAGTAAAGGAGAGATATAATTATTCTAACAGAGAAGTTAATATGATATTGTGTTAGAATTTAATTTAACTTAAGAAATTTCAATATGATATTTAATTTGTTTAGTTTAATGGTGAGTCATCGGAGTATCATTAATATTTTAGTGAAGTAGAGTTTGGTGATATTCCTGGGCCAGTGACGGTATACTTTTTGGTATATGCTTAAAAAAGGGTACCTTATTGGATGATTTAAATATCAAGTATCATGATTAGTAAAAATTTATCATTAAATAATTTATTAAGACTAATACAATATATTAGATGTCACATAATGAAGCGGTCAGATCTAAGTTTAATCCGAGCTTCATGGGATCCCACCTTTAGCCTGCTTCAAACCCTATCACTATCAGTGAATTTCCGAATGTAATGGGGCTTTATATTATTCAATACACACTACTTTAGATTAAAACAGATTATTATTTAATCATTTGTTAAAAGCCAATTATTTTATGTTTAAACTTACTAATATTATTAATAACTTCATGATAAATTTATTCATGAAAACATATATATTGTAATTGCATGGATTGTACGTATATATTTATGAATAATTAAATAAATATATTCGTTATAAAGTCTCATTACATTGGAATGTTTTATTTTTACTTTTACCATTTTGTTCAAATTTATGTGATTAAAAGCTACATTCTTTCGATAAGCTTTCAGATCGCCCTTTCCCAAAGACAATGGAGAATTTTTATTAATTAGTGAAAATGATAATTTAAAATGTAAGGATGGTTCTTTATTAAAATCGTTTATTCAGATTTACAAATTAATTTTTTAAATAGAAAATGAATTCAAAGTTAATGGATTTGAAAGCCTTATCGGAGGAATGGATCAGAAATCAATTAACGAAACTTTTAACTTGTGATAATTTTAAAAGCTTTAGCCTGAAGGTATCAGAGTCAGAATGGGTGGGAAACTGCAGGAAAGGTATAAATAGCCTGGAAAAGTTTCAAGAAAAAAGAGAAGCCATATTTTTTTAGAAGTGTTGCTACCTGAAGCTACATCACTTTTAATTAGGAATTTTGATAGTCTTTTCAGCATTGTGTGTGGCTAACTTCGGGGATTTGATTGCTGAATCCCAAAGTTCCCACAAAATCTTCAACATGTAGCTGCTAATCAAAAATTTCCATACCAATTGTGAGCTGCCAAAATCTTAAGGAAACCAATTCAAAAATGCTATTCATATGAGTTAAATGTGCCCTACATTATCTTCTCAACCCAACCGAACTCTGTCATGTAAATTAATGAGCAAACCATGGAAGGACTGGTAAAATGTTTATTTTCTGAACCACAACTTTCTGTCCTATTTATGAACTTTACCCTAAATCATATCTTAAATTAATTACTGTTTGAAATTTCTCCTCATTTTATAATGTCTTAATTTATTTGTATAGTAATTCTCTATTCTTATCTCTAGTCTTAAAATTAATATTTTGTTAACCTTCCTTTTCTTACAATGGTAATTCGTTTTGACTAACTTATTATATATTTATTTGAATGATCATTAATATCATTTATTTTGATTATATGTCAATAATACTTTCAACTCGATAATAATCTTTTTCATTAAAATTACCTTATGAAAATAATATTGTATTAAATTTTATAGTTTAATTATTGCCCATTAGAACTAAATTAATACGGTTCTATTAATTATCAAGTTGAACGATTTATTAAATGTTTGCTATTTTATCAATGGCTGATAGTTATTATTAGCTCATTTTATAATCTATGCTCCTGGCTATTTTATTTGAGTCACAAACTTATTTATTCATATTGATAATATTAAAATGTTTTACTAAAGGTTGATAAAGGGAATAAAATAAATGTAGTTTAGTTTGAATTTTGTATTTTATATTAATATTCAGGGAGGGCATGATATTTAGGGTATGATTAGTATAATTATATAATTGCATTCAAGCATTTTTATTCCAAGCCAGTTTGGTTCTAATCTGACATGATTAGGTCATTACATAAAGCATTTCTTATATAATTTGGGTTTTATTAATTAAATACGATGATCATTGAATCATCACTTTCTGAACATTGCTAATGCAAGCCACCTCCTGCTTTATAGGCTTGTCACATCGGTGATCTTATTGTTATTTTAAATATATAGGAAGAAATCAC
This sequence comes from Epiperipatus broadwayi, assembly GCA_028023455.1. Taxonomy (NCBI): domain Eukaryota; kingdom Metazoa; phylum Onychophora; class Udeonychophora; order Euonychophora; family Peripatidae; genus Epiperipatus; species Epiperipatus broadwayi. Next base: position 5,049,919 of record JAQFVV010006229.1, on the reverse strand, counting down.
TTCCTCCCTTGCTCGTTATTATATTTGGATCACCAAAGGTTCGAGGCTGTGTCCCAACCTGGCTTTCCCTGTGTTCCATGGATTATTTATAGGGCAAAAAAGACTTGTAGAAAACGAGCTGCCCTTCTACTTCTTAAATCACACAAAGCCATTATAATTCATATTTGTTTTTACTACTCATAAGTCATTAGTACCGTTTATTTCTCATTTCCAATAAAGTCCCACTTTTATGCTTATAAATCATAATGAATTGATTTTATTAAAATCAAACAACTTTATATTGATCTATAATTTTAAATAAGTTCTTTATTAAATATTGAAGTTATGCCCTAAATACTCATCATGATTTTCATGAATTGATTCATGGATGGGCGAAAATGAATCTCACATCTTTCTTTTATAAAATTAGAATCACAGTTTCTTTCCAATTAAAATACCTTTATTCTCCTTTGACCACTTGTCGGGGCATAGACATATATATTTCTCCCACCCTTGCATATTAATTATTGGCATATGAGCACAACTGCCATTATTTATTGTAATTCACACACTAAAGACTAGAGATAATATATTATGCTAATCATACCATTTGAACAAATATTTATTATTAAACATTTTATATAACATATTTGGGTTTGAATTTCTTCATTAGTTATTAGTTATTTTGAATATTAATGCTCTCTGTCTGTATCAGCAACCCAAACATACATTTATGAATTGATCTAGAAATATCCGTAGCCATTTTATTGTATGTTAGATAGAGTCAGATCAGGGGTCTCAGAAATCATCATCTGTTGAGCTAGTTCCTTGGTGCATAGTTCATGTGCTTCAACATATGTTATTCATTGATTTGATCTGGGCTTGTGAGTTGGGTTCAAATTCAGTTTGGTCTTGGATTTAATTCTTTGGTTTGACTGGGTTTGAATCCGAATTCTCATTTAGGTCATGTTGGGGTTTAGCATCTTTTGACCGGTACAATAAATAAATAGGTATTAATAGAATTTTATGTATAAGAAAAAAAATGTAATTTGGCTGACCTAGAAGTTTAATGATTGTTACTCATGTGGAAGATCATTCCAGTGAGGGTACAATACCTTTACTGGAAAAAACCCAGAATCACAAATCAATAAAAGAGGGCACATTCCAACATCAGTTTTAACAGGCTGAAGTAAACTTCTTAAGTTTAGTTCTTCCTTTTCTTTCAAAACAAAATGTTTAAATACTCATCCTAATGAAATATTTTAAATCTGATAGTATTCAATAATATTAATTTTGAATAATAATCCCAATTGATACACTGTTCTGATTTATATTTATGCAATTTACAAAAATAGTATTATTTTAATTTAAATAGTTATTGTGAAAAATTATCTATCATTTATATTTTCTGCATTTAAGATGCATTTTAATAATTATATATAGATACACCAAAACATCACATGATCACCATTTCCTATATTGGCACAAGCTGTTATTATCAGTAACAAACTCTCCATACAGTAGTATCAATCAGGAAAAGCTTTAGTAATCAATGAATGCAGGAAGGTTTGTACATAAAATCCTCATCTAATATCTACTCATCCAATACCTCCAAACTAGTTTCTAACTTGTAGCTTTCATCAGTGTGGAGCTTTGGATCTAAGAGCACTGCACCTAGATCTCAAGATTTAATGCAACTGTCTAGCTGCCATATTTTATATTTTTAGTTAACTATAAAGCTAGGGGCTCAAGATGAAAACACATTAATGTTTTCCATCCAAGGTCATTTGCCTGTATAGTCATATAAATCTGAACCAAGTTCAGCATCCATACATTTTGGTGATCTTGTCTATAGGACCCATGTTGACTGTAGTTTTTGTTAAACTAAGGGCACCAAACTGGATGTGGATTTTATGCTCAAACCTTCCTGCACTGGGTGGCCCTACTGTATGAAGAGTTTGCCACTGCTAATATATATATTACAATATATATATATATATATATATATATATTGTAACCTTTAAAAGTTAGAGGGAGTGGGGAGAGTTGGAGTGCCAATTGTAAACTAAATAGCAAGAAAATGAATAAGTAAAATGGCAATGACCACTCCACTTTAAAAAATAATAACTAATTGGAGAGACTCTTATGTCTTATGTTTGAAGCATGGACTAGACTCAGTGGTGGTTACAATAAAAGAAAGGATACTTCAGAGACATCTATTAAGACAAAGGGAAGTTTAACAGTAATAATAATATCTATTACACAATTAAATAATTACAAAGGAAATTAAGAAGAGGAAAAACTTCACTTTTTTTTTTATCAACAAAATATTTTTAAGATATGACTTCCCCTCTATCAAAATATATTGTCTGAGTATATAAGTTATCTGCACCAACAGAAACCTAACATACTATTCTTCATCTCAAAATATCTTAATATGTAATGTTTGCTATATCAGGATGTCAAAGAAGGGTGTGAATTTAAATTACTCTACTCTTGCAAAGTAATAATAAAATATTGGGCATTGATCAAATAGCATATATATTAATTATAGTGTCTTTTTCTAAAACAATATACAAGTTAAATGAATGACTTATTCAATAATATGAACAAAATAGCAATAATAATCATCTTAGGGTTTGAATATCTTTTAGGAATTTTTCTGCAATAACTGGGAGACTCTAGGAGACATAGACTTTCCTTATGAGAAAATGTTTTCTAACATTTATCACAAAAGAAATAATTAAACAAAAAGAATATTTAATTTGCTAAGTGATTGCATAATAAAATATATTAGATTCAGAATAAACATAGCCATTTATCCAGGATATCACTCGAAAATAATAGAAAGAAAAGGGTACATTTTATGTCTTTCTACTATTCCATAGACAACACAAACTTAATTATCAGGTGTCATTATAAAATCTTTAAATTATAAGAGATCGTTAATAATGAGTGCAGTCTGAAAATAGCTAGAATAATCTTCACCAAAAATTGTATTGATTTGAATTTAACTTAAAAATTCAACTTTAATTTCTCTTATATGAAATTCCAGTCTTTGGGATTGAAAAGCTTCTTGCAAAAGATTTTCATTGAAAAATGACAAGTTTGGGCACTGCAAAATTTGTATTATCTGTTATCCAGATTTCTGATAGAAATCAGAATTGTGAATAATATACTCTTTGCAAATAGAAAATTTAATAACTCTTATAGACACATAAGATTTGTGTGAACTCAAGACAAATGACATATAGAAAAACAGAAACTGAATATTTTTAAAATAATAATACTTAAATTTATTAATGATTAAATGTAAAATAAATAATATTTACAAGCTTTTTTTATTATATTTACATTAAATATTCGGAACTATTTGCCAACAGAAGTGCTGTTACAATTTGTTTACATAAGTTGGCACATAAATGCATCCAGATCTTTTCCTGACAATAATTCTAAGGTTTAAAATATAAATCTTTAGGTGAGTTGTTACATTAAATATTACCACAAACTTACTTTTATAATATGTTACCTGGTATTTTAAATTAGCTCATAGATAACTAACAATTTAAAATAACTAATGTCAAAACTTTAGCTTATACTAAGCTGAGCTAACATTTAATTTAAAACACATTTCTATCAAGTAAATTTGGTTATAGCCTTGAAATACAAATTCCTATTAAGCTAAATTAAAATCAAATGAGCTTAAATAAATCATAAACCCATTACAAAACTAATAATTATGGTGTCTAGGCAATTAAATTAACATTGCATTCCACATTAACTGGGTTTGAATACACAGGCTGGAAGAATATCACTAATTATAAAATTTAGATAATTTGACTAAAATTTCATAATACTGTTTTAAGCCTCTACATAAACTTTTAAATTAAAAATGGGCCATTTACCAGAAGTCATGCACATAATCATATAAAATTACTGTCCACATAATAACAATAATATTTTAAATATCAAATGACTTACAAATCCATCGGTGAGATGATCCAGATGGGCATACAGTTAACATAAGGTGCATGTATTATCTAAATGTGAAGTGCTAAATATTAAATATTTAAAAGGTATAATACATTGTTGGTTTACTTGTGGCTGGACAAATGACTCAGCAACATAATACAGACATTGTTATACCCCACAAAGCATTGTACATAATGCTACCTGAAAAACTAACTCTTCATAAACTTTCTAATCATTGCCATGTCAATTCTAATACAAAAATAACTTCATCTAACATGGTAGAAAATATGAAAGTTCATCATGAGTGATAGGCAAACATAGGCTCTGCAGAGCAAGAACATATCAATAAAATGGTGGCTTCCAAATACCTATCTTTGAGGCAAAAGAATGGATGCCTGGATTTTGGTGCAGCACATCAGGAAATGTGGAAAGACACACCAAATATAAATGATCTCCTAGGGATTTAGGTACTTTCAATAATACTGAAAAGTGATAATCACAAAATACAAAAAAGGACTATCAAGCTCATAGAATAAATGTAAGTTATGAAAAGAACATCTTGTCCCACAAGGCACAATAAATCATTATAACATAGATCTAATTTCTAAGGCAAACACCTCATACAAAATAAACAATGGCAAGATGACAACTTAACATTAATAAGACGACTGATTTAATATATGCATAAAATTAGTCAAAACAATAAGCAATTTCTGAAACCAACAATATATTAGTCAAGTGACTGTTAAATTATTTTAAAATAAGAGCACAATGAAATTTCTGGCAATAGACAACAAAATACATATATGAGTTATGTAGTATATACTTTAAATAAATAAGTGGACATAATGCTTAATAAAGTGTAATAATTTATAACTTTTACACTTATGAAGCAGCCATATTGAATATTTAAAAAAATATGTTAAGCTACAAATTTTATTAAGCTGAAAAAAATATAGTCATTAATATTCAAAGTAATAAAAAAAGAATAAAAGTTAATATTTCTAATAATTATTTTTATATTATTTCATAAATTTAAAGTTATTATGCATAAATTTTAAAACTATAATTTTGTTAGTAGGTTAATTGCATGAATCATTAAATTTCTAACAAATTGATATATAATGTAAAGGGTAGCTTACAATGCACACATTCCTAAAAAGGTCAAGCATATTTATTGAACCCAATCCATTTGGAATTTATATTAATAATGGGAAAGATTATTTGTCTATTATTTATTACATATATACATGTAATGCACAATAGATTATTTTATTATAAAATAAAATATGATTAGTATTTTACAAAGTAATATTGTATATATATATAAAACTATTTGATTAAATAAACTGTAATGTATATATTTTTTATTTAAAATTGAAAATTAATTTATAGTTAAATGAATTTGGGATAGCCTGCAGTTAATTGGATGGACACATGTGTGTGAAATAGAACTGATTTTATTATTATTTTTTTTTATTTGTAATAAATGAAATGTATTTAAACAATACCTATAAAAAATTTAAGTGAATTTAAACAATAGGCAGTTTAAAATATCACCGTTCTCAGCATTTTATATAAAAATAAAAACTTTTTACAGATCGTTCTTCTTATCAAAAGAGATAGAAGCTACAACAATAGACAGTCGTTTAAAGTAAAATTTAGAACGCTAAAATGGAGTTTTACTTTTTTGTTTATTTAAATTATAAACATTTTTAAAAGTCAAATGCTGTAATTAAAAGTTTACCAAATTCAGAAGAAAGGAAGTAAAATAAGAAGTAAGAATAAGTGATAAATTCTTAAATAATTAAATCGTGTTTGAAAAGTGGTTGGAGTAAATTTGAATATTTTAAATCTTTTCAAAAAAAATAACGAGAATTAAGTCTGATGAAAATTGGAAAAAAAAAAATAATGAAATAATTTTCTTAATATATATTTAAAGTGCTTCAATACAAATATATGATTATAAATAATTATTAAATTGTACTTTAATATGAAAATGGGCTAGAGCAAAACATGCTATTGTGTGTCATGGTATTTCCTACCAGCTGCATTAAACCTCTATATGTATATATATATATATTTCTACTTTATTGTAAACACACAAGAAGATGCCTGCAGTTCAAAGTAAACAAGGATTGGAATACTTCATGGTGAATCAAATGAGGATCAAGGTGTTTGTCATTAAACACAACTACAGGAGACACCATTCTACCTATCTATCCTTGCAAAGGAAAATGATTTACTAAGTGAAATTGCTTTGAAGAACAACTTGCCTAAATATCAACTACTACTACTTCTATTATGATGATTTTTATGAACTTTGTTCCAATTACAATTTTTTTTAAATCAAAGAATCAATATTGTAAATTTTTGTTTATTTATTATTATTTTTTTATTCATGTTATCTGTTGTATTTTCATACTCTGATGCTGAAGCCTCATTTTTCAGAATTAGCAAAGAAGAAAAGGGGGGATTATTCATTTTGATATTTTGATATTTTCATTGTAAATAAAATTTAGGTTCACCCATCTTCACATCAGGTTATCCACATAAAAATTGAGGTAAGATTCTCTAAATTTATTTTCATAGGTTAAATTTCAACACTTATACAGAATACATATTATATGTTTTATTTTGTGATTAACCTTGTGTATATATTTTCCAGTATGTTTGACTAATCAACTAGTATCTATCTATCTATGATATATATAAATTGGGGAAACTTGTTAAATAGGTTGTTAACATCTGCGAATATATATAATTTAGCTAGCCAGCATATCAATGATATTAAATAACTAAAGTTTATTTTTGTATATAATTATGATTTGTAGAGAATGAGTGACATAGGTGGATTTCTACTATGGGGTATAAAGGTTGGATTAGAATAATTATTAATTAGTAAAATGGTAGAGGTTCACATGTGACACATGTACATATGATTATTATTTTTTTTATATATTTTTTTATCATTACTATTGTTGTTATACTTGATATTTATTATTGTTAATAAATGTTTGAGAGTTTGTTTTATTCTGGTCTCTGGTTTATTGAGTTGTCCTGACATTCCACAGTCTATAAACAATTAGGCATGCATTCACATCTATTTTTCTTATCATATAAAAGCTTGAAAATAAAACAAATATAATAGATGCTAGTTGTAACCTATATATAGGTGCAGGTGTTGCTGTGTGTATCTGTTTATACCTGCTAAAGGAGTCAAAAGCAATATTCTCTTTGGGTTTGAATATTAGGGCATAACGGAATTTAAAAGGGGAAAAGTGGATGAACTAACCTAAATTGCATTTATTATTATTAAATATGGATAGAGTTAGTCAATTAAAGGGTATGCAATCATTGGTTAAGCATTTCATCAGGTTCTCATTAGCATTCAATCAGATGACCCACAGTCTGAACATAGTTGGGTGCAACTTTTTTCCCTTCTAAGCCTGGTAGGTCTTTGCAGATTGTTTCATTAGGGATAATAAATTAGAGCATATTAACTTATCCCCACACCATATTGCTAAATCTGCATAGTAGTACAGTCTGCAAGTTAGTTGACCATCCATTACATCTGGTGTTTGCAATGTTTGGGATTAGTTGTAATCATTCCATCTGTTATGTCTGGCATCATCAACTTTTGGGGCTAGTGGTCATCATTCTGTCCATTATATCTGGCACCAGCAATGTTTGGGGCTTGATAGATAGGTGTATCATTGCATAAATACTTTGTGTAAGTTGGTCATACATTGTGATCGTTCCAGCTGATTGTTGAATCTGATCTATATATCTAAGTGGGAATCTTTCCGTCCGTTATAATAATAACACTTACCTAAGGTAATTCATCACTTGAATACTTTTTAGAATAAGGCCATTAGTACTTTTCATTTTTCTCTGTAGCCCTTCAAAATGTATTTCCATATAGGGGTTTGCAATGTATATGCCATCCCTAATAACAAAACAAGTAATTAATATTGATCAATAATTAGTCTAATTTGAATATTATAATAAAGAACTTCAATATAGTTTGTAATTTATTAAAAAGTACTACTAAAGTAGTCACTATATATACAAAATAAAATAAAATAAAAAGTGAATGAAATACTAAATTCATTATAGAGTTAAGCTTGAGATTCATAAGTTAGTAATTTTATATATATATATATATATATATATATATATATATATATATATATATATATATACTGTGAAAATCTTTACTTTTAGCATTTGCATATATTTATTATTATTAAAATGTAGAGAAGAGATTATAAATTAAAATTAAAAATCAAGTCTGTCTTATTTTTTATTTATATTCACATGGTTCCATTTATATTATTTAATAATAAACAAAGGCAAAACTCTCCATACAGTAGTGCCACCCTGTGTCAACCAGAGTAATCAATGGATTCCAGAAGGCTTATGCATAAAATCCCTATCTAGTGCCTACTCATCCAATATCCCCAGACTAGTGTCTGGCTTCTGGCAACCATTGATTACTCTGGTTGGCACAGGGTGGCACTATTGTATGGAGAGTTTTGCCTTTGTTTACAACAATTATGTGCTAGGATAAGAGATGGTGATCATGTGATTATTTAATAATGTTAACTTTTGTAACTCATAATTAATATTTTATATATTCTTTAAACTATAACTATTTTCCATACACTTCAAACACATGGCTGCAGATATTAAAATATATATATATAATAAGATTTGTAATATACATTTTCACTTAACCATGTTTTCAACTAGTTAATCATCACACACTATTTAAATGTTATTTAACACCATTCACTCTTATAAAACAATCATTTATTTCATTTTATGCCATAAACATTGTATTACAATGACACCAATCATATTCTTTATCAATTAAGAACTTATTACATTTTTTGAACTCTAAACAAACGTTTTTTTTAAAAAGATCATTTTTTTTATATTAATTAACTCATTAATAACTGATTTATTTATTTAAGTATAGTTTTTTTTATATAGTATAACTATTAACAAAATATTATAAAAGAACCTGTAAAGACTTCATCTAAAAGATAATATCACTACTGACTTTTTATATTATTTAATCCTATGTTTGTAGCCATAGATGTAACAGTTGTTAAATATGTGAATCATGATTTGTGTTGTCTACTTCAACATAGATTAGTGACTATTAAATTTCATTCTTGAAACAGATGCACACAATAACCAATGATTGTTTTGAATTTGTTGGTGAGGTTCCATAATGTCTTAGCTGACTTTGCTGTTGAATGTGGAAAAAAAGTTTGCAATATTAAGATCATCTTTTTACATAAATATTCAGTTGTAGATTTATGAATGAAGTTTCAAAAAGATATTGATTTGAGATGACTCTTAGGTGGTGAAACTATATTTTGAGTTATTGTTGTCTGATTTAAACTACTTTCTGTAAATTTTTATATGTGACAAGGTCTCTCATATCTTGTGGAAAAACATATAAAAGAACAGGAACTCACTGCAAAAGATTAGACTTAAGTGTGCCAAATATTTTACATGGTAATATTTAATTGACTATTCACATGTTTAATGTAGAATTTTTTTTACCAGATATGGCAATATAGTCATCAGTAGAATATCTAATGCTACAAAAGTCATCTTTCTTCTTAACTACACATAATGCAGTCAGCTTTTCAAGGAGATTACTTCTAAAAATTATTTTAATTATAAGCACTTTTAAATAGCATAAAAGAGAATTATATATTATTGACAAATATATTCCAATTATGAAATTTTTTTTTTAGACGATAAATTGAGTATAGTAGCTTTATTCAGTTAGAAATATAGCTTTATTCGGTTAGAAATAAGAACCCAATAATTTGAAAAAGATTTTGAAACTTTTACTGAGAGACTTTTTTATTTCTGTAAAATATCTTGCTTATGAAATTAAAGCAATATCATTAGCATTCTTGTCTTTTGTATCTGTAATATTATTAATGACTGCATTAAATAAAGTACATAATAAACCTGAACATGGTATTAAGCCATTAAACATTATATGATCACCATTTTTTATGCTTTCTCATATCTATTATTAAAACAGGCAAAACTCTCCATAAGTGCAAGCAAGAGTAATCAATGGATATCAAAAGGCTTGTGTATAAAATCCCTATCTAATGCCTTCTCATCCAATATCCTCAGACTAGCTTTTACCTTGTGGCTTTCATCAGTGAGGAGCCTTGGATTTGAGAGCACTGAACCTATATCTTAGAATCTAATGTTCAAATCCAATGTTCCTCACTGATGAAATCCACAAGCTAGAAACTAGTCTGGGGATATTGGATAAGTAGGCACTAGATAGGGATTTTATGCACAAGTCTTCTGGCATCCATTGATTAATCTGGCTTGCACTGAGTAGCACTACTGTATGGAGAGTTTTGCATGTTTAAAAACAGTTATGAGTAAACATAAAAATGGTGATCATGTGATGTTTAGTGGTTTAATACCAATTCTTCTTAATAGGATCATGATGGCTATGGTTATTAAAGAACCAAAGATGCCAAAATGTATGGGTAGTTTTGTAATTGGCTGCTGGGGTGTTGCATTAGATCCTAAGATATAGGTGCAGTGCTCTCAAATCCAAGGCTCTTCACTGACAAAAGTTTTAAGCTAGAAACTAGTCCAGGGATATAGGATGAGTAGGCACTAGATAGGGATTTTATGCACAAGCCTTCTGACATCCACTGATTACTCTGGATTGTACTGAGTGGTGCTACTGTATGAAAAGTTTTGCCTGTTTTAATAACATGAACATGGGGGGTAGATTGTTTTATAAAATTTTGTATCTACTATCATTTGATTTTTCTATTGGAGAATACTCAAATAAATTGAAAAGTTACTTGCACTTAAATTTAGAAATGTAATTTATGCATTGTACTTTGAACACTTTTTAGAAAAAACCTTTTTATTGTACGTATATGTGTGCACAATCTTACATTTTGACTGTTCTGTAGTCTTCTTCACAGCATATGCATACACAATTTTACATTTTGACCATCCTGCAATTGAATTAATGTAAAAGTGGCTCTGAAAAAGAGGACAGTCAAAAACCTAAGATTGTTTACGCATATATGTAGAATAAAAGGTTTTTTTGCTAAAAAGTGTTCAACATAAAGTGGATAAATTGTATTTATATGATGTTACAGCAAAATAAAGTAAATGGTGAATTTGGTAATATTTCTGTTAAATTTAGAAACTGTTAGAAGTTCACTTTTCTAAAGACAGTCATAATCTGAATTTAGACCAAAGAACATAGCCTGTTTTAAATTTATTTTGAAAATCTTTTTCATTGTGAGCTGCTAAGAATAAAATATGTTATCAATAGCTTCTTCTTAGCTTAAGCACTCTATAGGTCAATCACTATCACCTATTGAAAAATTCTTGTTAAATAATTATCTCAAAAATCTTGCAGAAACACATAATATTGGTGATGCTTTTTTGGTCAAATTCTGAGTTTATTTGACTTAAAAAAGTGTGGCAGATCGCTTTTATGCCAAATATTTTGGAATAGCTTTTATATCAATAATGTTTCTGAATAACTTTGCCATCATAATTTTTCTTTAGATCTTGATTTTTTAGAAATGTCTGAAAGTATGGTTATTGCTTCTGGGAATTTTTATGATTTAAGACTATCAATAAGCAAGTTCAAGTTCAAATATGTTTACTGGTTTATTAGAATGATGTTAGAAAAACACAAAAAGAATCACAACTTTTTTTTTTAAAGATATTAAACTTTCAAAAAAGTGGCCTGACCTTTTGCCTAAATCTTAGTTTTGTTTTTTTATAGTCTGTCTCCTCTTTTCATTTCTGGCATTATCCACTGATCTTATAAGATTGTCAGCAATTTCAGAATATTTGGTAGACAAATAATAACCTTAAATAGCACTGCTGGTTTGATCCAATCTCAAATAGTTTTTGATATTCTGGATGGAAGAGACTTTTGGCAGCTTTGCTATAAATTTGTTTAGTTTATCATAAGAATAAGGAATTGAAGAAATTCTATCATTAATCTATTCAAGATATCATGTTCATCAACTTCAGTTAGCTTTTCTTAAATTCCACCTCAGAATAGAATAACTTTCACTTAAAGGAATATAAATTCCAAGAGTGTTTAGATTTGGTATATGTTGACTATCAGGGAAATAATCCAAAATAGATAGGTCTGCAGGAAATGATTAACCATACTTTTATTTAAAAAAAAGGCAAATCAGAGCCTGTTTCTATTCCCATATGCAGAATAGAATTGTAAAATAAGTATATATTGCTGAAATCCATCCATTTCACAAGTTTTAGACTTCTTGAATCTCATTCACTTATTCGCAGTCTTCTAATAAATGCACAAATAATTATTAGCATATATATGCATGATCTTATTTTTCTTATTTAATAGAGTAACAAATTCTCTATACCATAGTGCCACTCAGTGCAAGATAGAAAATGATGATCATGTGATGTTTTAGTGGTGCCTATTTAATGTTATAATTTTTTTCTCATGTGCTCAAGTTGTTATATGTATATGTTATATAACAACAAAATACCTTTATAAAATATACATTAAAACAATGAGGAACTATATTAAAACCACTTCCGATGTCTGCAAAGATTGATTCCATCAAAATGCTCTTCAAGAGTCATTCATATTTTCTAACCTCTATAACCACATGATTAAAGTGTAAAAGCAATAAGATGTGGTTTTTTTAAAGAAAGAAAGGATCTTGATCATGAATGAAAGAATTTGACATATTGTATAAATACATAATCGTATGAGTAATACAATTGCCATTTTTAATCTTTGATGGAAAATAAAAAAAAAACCTTAGATCTAAAGTTAAAGAATTCTAATAATTTCTGTGCAATATAGTGGTAAACTCAGAACTATAGGATTCATTTTTGGCTGAGTAATGCAAACAAACAAAATTTCAATTTGATTAACTAAATGAGATTGTTGTGCCAAATTTGCTACTAGGTGTGCTCAAATCACATGACTCTTCAAAAAATTGACTAAACTGTTGTTACTTATTGTCACTTTCAAGAATTAAATAGAATCATTACAAAGGTAATGTGCTTTAAATTTTTATACAATTTTCCATAATATTTTTAATACAGGACAGGCTTGGAGCAAACAATTTTAACACCTGAAGTAAGTCTTTAAGAAACTACATCAATTAAAATTATTGAAAAGACTATTAGTACTTATTGAAAAAAGACTGTTTTCATCTATTAACAAATAGACCTTTTCAAATGAAATTCAACTAAACATACAACATATATATACCACAACAAAATAGTCTTCCCATCATTCACTTCAGCAACCAGCGTCTTTTGATATCACATAGAACATATTAAAAAAAAACAAAACAAATGTCACAGGAACTAATTTAATAAGCTTGTATTTACAAATGTTATATATAGAGCTATTTTGTTACATCATCATCATCATCATCATCAACCATTATCAATCCACTGCAGGATGAAGGTCTCTCCAAGTTTAATCCATCTTTTCCGATCTTTAGCTTCTCTTCTCCACATCACCCCTGCACACTTTCTTATTTCATCCATCCATCTCACATGTGGTCTCTTTCCGGGTCTTTTACAATCTCTTGGAATCCAGTTTAAAATTTCAATTGTCCATCTATATATATATATATAGAGAGAGAGCTATTTTATATATAGATGTTATTTTGCGAGCTCTATATATAACACACAACATATATATACACAAAACAAAATAGTCTTCCCATCATTCTTTTAAGAACCAACTTTGTTGAAGCGAATGATGGGAAGACTATTCCGTTTTCTATATATATGTTGCATGTATGGTTGAATTACAATTGAGAAAGCTTATTTCTTAACAGATAAAACCATGGTTGTGTAAAAATTTTAGTAAAATTTTGTTGTTTGGGCTATTTGAATTTCTACTTTATTTTTAATATTATGTTAGTATTATTATTTTGTAAACTTAAAAGAAATGGTTTTATTTACATAATTGTGAGTAAAATTACAACAACTCAAAAATATACGTGTTTAAATTAACAATATAAGTTTTTTTTTAAAAAAAAATGTTGATATTCTATTATTTTTTATTTGTTGTTGTCACAAACAGAACTTCTTTAGTTTTAATAGTTGAACGAGTACTTTCTTTTCTTTGTAAGTGTGTGCGATCTCAAAAAATCATGTTGGAATAATTTTATTGTTGTATAAATGTTATTTTTAAGAGAGAGAAAAAATAAAATTTATTTTTCTTTCACTTCAAAAATTATTTGCATATTAAAGTTAAGCTATTGAAAATTGAACCTTTGATTAAAATCTTGTCATTTTAAAAGCATTTTTTCAAAAAGATACTTATTCAGCTTAGTATTTTAACAACACTTGCAAAGACAAGATAAAATAATAGTAAATTCAAATTAGTAATTTAACGAGTTCAATTGAATGAGCTATATTAGTAGCATTTAGCATTAAATATTCATCGTCTGTTACTAACGATCTCTTTGAACAAAGATTTTAAAATAATATTACCTTATTTTAGTTTATATTATGCATTATTCTATAGATTTTTTTTTAATGTAATATGTATACCATATATATATATACATGGATTCCATATATATTAATTCAACAATAGTTTCTATATTAATTTCATATCATTTATTCCACTTGCTTCAAGTCTTGAACAACATCCATTTCAGTATTTGTATATACATTGTCACGGCTGTTTTTCTCCATTTAGGAATATGTATTCTACAAAATTAAATAAAACAATGTAAGCATGTGTTTTAAAGACCTACAGAGGTCCCTATTGACGATTTTTTCAGACGCTCATTGCTAAGGTTTACAGCCTTGTTAAAACTATTACTGAAATAATAGTGAGCGTTTAATAAAATTTATAATTAAAACAATGTTATAACTGAAATACAAGCTTATTATTTACCTGTATCAATACATGTAATATATAGGCTATATGAGCATAGACTATTTCATGCTAAACCAGCAATCCTCAGTTGGTCCAGATTATTATCTCTACAAGTAGATGCAATAAGTGCTCAGATATATATTAAGATAGCCAATCTTCATATTTTAATGGACAGGTTTCAATCCATTCCACACTCCAACTCTTCAACTCTCCATCCAATTGAAAATCTGATGATATAATGCGCAAAGGCCGCCCTGAGGATGAGATTCTCATGTTGACCTAAAGTCAATCTGATCCCTCATGTACTGAACATAATCCATTTAATACATATACGAGGGATGGGCTGACATCTCTACTATGTAATAACTGAAATGCAAGTTTATTATATACCTGTATCAATATAAGTAATATATAGGATATTGATACAGCTATATAATAAGCTTGTATTTCAGTTATTACATAGTAGAGATGTCTACCCATCTTTTGTATATGTATTAAATGGATTGTCCTGTACATGAGAGGTCAGATTGACTTTAGATCAACATGGATCTGATGAAAATCTCAGCTTCAGGGTGGCTTTAGAGCATTCAATCATCAGATTTTCAATTGGATGGATGGTTGAAAAATTGGAGTGTGAAGTGGATTGAAGCCTGTCCATTAAAGTATGAAGTTTGGCTATCTTAATTTATATCTCATTACTTATTGCATATATGTGTGGAGATGATAATCTGGACCAATTGGTGATTGCCAGTTTAGCATGAAATACGTATATTGGTGATTATTTATCTTTTCGACATATATGTCTTCAAGTGTATCATTGTTATGAGATAGAGTGGAGAGTAGTGGGTCATGTGAAAGTCTGTGCTCATATACCCTAAAACAGTGTTAGAATATTAAGTATGTACTAATCTTATTAAATACTATTACGTTTATAGATATTTTAATTAAATTTTAATATTGCATTAAACTGATACAACGACTTTTATCTGTTGAATTTAATGTTTTTAATATATCTAAGTTAATATTATTTAGAAATTGAAATAATGATACAATATTAAATATATTAAAACATTAATTCACAACACAGATAGTAGATCAAAAATTTAATTTATGTACAAATTTATTTCAAATCATTCATATATTTATATATATATGACAATAGATGGCATTCTACCAAAAACACCGTCAAGCGTAGTTTTTTGTTTACATAAACGTCAGAGCAAGCATTCACTATCTCTAAGCTTGAAATCATGATCTGAAGGTGGAAATTAAAGTTAGAGATAGTGAATGCTTGCTCTGACGTTTATATAAACAAAAAACTACGCTTGATGGTGTTTTTGGTAGAACGCCATCTATTGTCATAAATACAAGCATCAGCAAGTTTTAACTTGTGTTTTTTTGTTTTTCATATATATATATGATAAATAATGATTCTATGTTTATTAAATTTCATTATTTTATTTAAATATTTAAATACAAGTATATTGTTTATACTGAACTTAAGTGTAATTAGAAGGGATTTGGTCCTATATGCGCGGGGGGGGGGGCAGAGTGAGTATATTTGTGTCAACAAGGGCTTTAAGCATTCCATCATCAGATATTTTCAATTATATTAATGGCTGAAGTGCTGGAGGATGGAAATGATTGAAGCCTATCTATTAAAGTTTGAAGATTTGCTATCCTAATATAAACTGAGCACTGATCATATAGAAGATGATGATCTGGATCAATTGATGACTGCTGGTTTAGCATAAAATACAGAAATTGGAGATCATCTATTTTGACATGTGTGTTGGTTTTATACAATGATGTGAATAGTTGTAAGTTTGAAAGTCTGAGTTCAAATCCCTTTTAATTATTTTATTTTATATATATATATATTGTAATAGTATATAAATCAATACTGATTTCATAATAAACATTAATATGCTATTTTTTTGCACTGGTATTAAAATCTGATAAATGGATGCATGAATTTATCATTAGACTTTTGGGGATACATTCTTAATGCTTACCAGGTTGGTAATTCTAGACATTGGAATTGTATTATGGACCAAACTATTCAAAATCATCACCATCACTAGCATTATTTTATATAGATGCCACATTTAAATGTACAGGCTGGTATATAATGAGTTGATAAGTCATATATGCAGTGACATCAGTCTTATATCATGTTTCTGAGCCAGCAAAATCATGAAATCCAAATTATTAACACAACATCCGACACAATGTTATATTAAAAAGAAAGAAACATTTAGAATTCCTAATGCCACCTCTACACATTTTTGTCATTGTAGTTGTTATTACTATATGAATATGGATAAGCTGATTTTCAGCAGACTTCAGCTAGCCATCAGCCAGTGGAATGAGCTTATTGGATTTTTACCTCTGAGTCTAAGATCAAGAAACAGCCATGATCATTCTTTTCAGTTGACTAGTAGGTCTTAAGTGAAATATCATTTGAGTTTTATTAAAGGCAGAATGAATGTGTGTGTAAATAAACTTATTTAAAAATAGATATTCATAGTCATGACAAAATTAAATTATAGTCCCTATTTCTAAGGTGCTGTAAAATCACCAGCCAAGACAACAGATGGCAGTCAAAGCAGAGGATGCTAAGAATATTCTAGATCCAGGATGACATTTGATGATAATCTTATATTTAAATAATTAGTAAAATTGATGAATGCTTGATCACTTTCAAATGAATGAAGATTCCAAGAATTGAAAAAAAAACTTTCTAATATGCAGTGGAATATTATTAAACTTAGTGAAGTTAGAAGAAAAGATGAAAAGACAGTTTATTTAAAAAGTGAACATGTATTGTACAATAAGGACACAAACATTGGAAGGAAAAGTTGAGTATGATTCATTATAAATAAAAATGGAAGAACAACATTGTGAAGACAGACAGGATGTCAGACAGAGTCACAAGATTCCTCATCAATTTCATGGAAGATATCAAATGGAGATGATTCAGTTTTATGTCCCAACAAGTTCTCATTGTGATGATGAAGTAGAGGATTTTTATATGGATGAGAAAAAGCTTTAAATCATACCAAACAACATTTTAAAATTATTATGGAAGATTGTAATAGTAGAATTGGTAAACAACTGAAAGATGAAAGTGCTGTTAGTAAATTGATAAAAATGAAAAAAGACTAGACTTGTGGAGTTTCCAGAAAAAGAAAAACTTTATATTATGAATTTTTTCTTGGAAGAAAATGCTAAATGGAAATAGATATGGAAACAATGAAATGAAGATACAGAAGAATTATATATTGATTAATAAAAAATAAGTATTTGAAGATTGTAATGTTGTAAATAGATTCAGCACAGGAGATAATCATCAATTAGTTTGATATAGAATATGAAGTAATGCAAAACTACAGAGATAAAAGTTATTAATGAAACAGTATTCATAGTTGAGATTTCTAACCTTCATTTATTTAACTTCCAACTACATTACATATAGCTATGATTCTATGATAACACAAAAATAAACATTCAAGAAAAATTTAAGCACATGAGGAATAAACAAGCTTTTTGGCTAATAAATCTAATGAAAAATAATGAATCCTCACCTAACTTTGAGGTATACTATTGGTGTGGGACTGATCACCACCAGAATAATCGGTGTGGGAGTCAGTCTCACCATATGACTAAAGGGGACATATACTACTCAACTTCATAAAATATCATTTTTATAATGCATACATATGCAATCTAGGAATATACTTCACTCATGGCAAATATTTAGATATATTAAGGAAAGAGTTCTCAATCCCAATCTACATAGAACATATCACAAATAACTTTCTTTCTCATAGCTACTCCATACATTTCATTCTATACATTGAAAAATAAATACACATACAGAAAGGTCACTAATTTCTATCAATTCACAACATTACCCGAAATTAACAGAAAGAACAACGGTCATAAAACTGAATATTTATTAATTATATGAAATAAATGCATAAGACAGACACACATATGTATACATAAGAGCATGAAAATAACTTCAAATTATATAATACACAAATATTATGGTAAAGTAAATGGTAAACTGAAAATAAAACTTTTAGTTTGTGACAAATTATTAACTGTTTTAAAATTTTTAAATGACAGTAGTTATTGTCAACAAATTTCATTGTTTCTATAATACTTATCTTTCATACATTTATCACTCTCTAAGCCAATTTGCTCACTTCAAGATATTAAATAAATAAATAAAAAATATCCCTCTCTTTAATAAAATACACAAAAGTGTATATATAACATACATAAATAAATCTATTCAAATAATAATCATTTACCAGCATATTGTGACTTGCAACACCCTATTTGAGACATTCTTCAAGTCAAGGAAATAGCATAAATTAAACAAACAAATAAATAATAAACCTATCTATCTATTTATGGTATATCAATAGCAACAATAAAAAGAAAAAAGTCACTCTTCTTTTAACGTAAAAAAAAATTCACTTGCTAAGTTTTTTTAAACATAAAGTTTCCTGAATGACAAAAAGACAAGGACAATAATGTCAGATGAGTATGTGTTAGTAAACATGGAGAGAAATTCCTATAGGACAAACATTCGCAATTCAGGTTTAATTCAGCAATCTCAAATGTTCTTAGCAACAGCTAATTGAGCTCACTAATATGACACATGGGTGATAAATTTTTTTGTAATGATGGAGATATAGATAGATAATTTCAGCTATATATTTTCTTAATATTTATCATTTAATTAATTCTGGAAAGTTTTTTTATTTAGCAGTAACTTTAGCAGGTTTCCAAAAAACATTAGCTTGCCATAAACTTTATAAATCAGTACAAATATAATTATTTTGGTACATTGTCAATTAATTATTCACAGAAAATCTGCAATTCCTTAAGTAATAATATTTTTCTTTTATATAATAAGACCAGATGCTGAGGAGAACAAGAAATATATAATATTAATGTCCTACTCGATTTAAACATGTAGACATTAAATAAATACTAGTAATTAGTTAATTATTTATAAGCCACACATTCACTTTGTTAATAAAGTAATTTATAAGCATGAATAATAAACAATTATTATCATGGAGCAGTTCAAAATATAGCACAATAAATTATATATGCATCCTCTCATTTTTAACTTAACTTTTACATAATTAAAAGAGAATTGAAACTTAGAGTCTCTGGTAGGTTTTGTTAGACAGTCCTGCATAAGTTTCCTTAAAATATTATAAAGTTCACACAATTTCCTTAAAAGACTAGAAAGTTCACGCAATTTCATTTTTTCCTTAATAATAATTGAAGACATAGGCAAACAAAGTAGATTAAAGTTATGAGCATATAAATACATTTTAAAATGATAGGGTTAATTTAACATTTAACTGAATGAAAAAAATATACCTCATAAATAAATTAGCTGTACATCCTTCCTTAAAGCTGTCTGGTAGCTAGAATTGCGACATTGAATTTCATAACACAATAATGTTTAAATTTTACATTTTGGAGTTTAACTGACTTGATTTCTGTAAGAGATTTAAAAAATGTATAAAGAAGAAGTAGCAGAAGAGGAATGAATAATATAATGGATATTGTAACGGAATATAATATCCTGTCACATTATTTTAAAATGAAAATAAAAAGATCGTAAATAAAATTGATTTATTAAAAAGAAAAAAGCTGAAAAGTAAAAGTTGTTTAATATATATATTGTCATGCAGATGGAAAACTTAAACTACTTTAAGAAAAAATATTTAAAAGTATTTTTGCTGTAAAAAAAGTAAAAATATAAAGATTGATATTTTAAAAATAGAAATAATGTTGATTTCTATAATCTTAGAAAATGGAAATGATTGTCTTATTAATTAAATGATTGTTCAAAAGCAAACTAGCCCTTGAGGCATTTAAAATAAATTAAATGGTCAGATAAGAAAATACAAAGAAATTAAATGACCAGAGACCAGAGAGAGAACAGACAGAGTTGAAGAAAGCATGCTATGATGATCGAAGAGTAGAAAAAAGGGTAAATCACTGCCCTTTCCTTCCTGAGACCTGAAATCTTCCATTATGTTGCTTCCAGAACCTGCCTTCAAATGCCACCAGGCATCAACATTCGCCCATGAACTCATACCGGGGAACTCCAGGTAAAATGCCGAAAAGCTTAAATCCTGTCATCAAGATTTTAAAAAATTATCATTAGAATATAAATGTAGGTTCATAAAGCTTAAAAAGAAATGTCAAAAGTTAATGTTTATTAAGAATCTCTTTTAACTGACTTTTTTAACCTTTTCTTTTAAATTATTTATAATGTTTTTCTTTTTAATAACTCAAGCTCACAATAATTTTTAATATTTTTAATTGTTGACTATGAATTTATTTATTTGTTTTATATTAATTTTTGGCATGAGATTATTTCACGCTTTGATTTTTTTTGTATTTCAACAAGCTTCACTCATGGGGGCTCAGAGTAATTTGCTAAGAGAGCAAATTATGTTTTATTAGAGGGAGTTCTGGAAAGAACGATTTAATTTTAAAATAAAATAATTTTGATCTATTTTTATTTCATAAGTGAAGTTATGTCGAATATATATATATATTTCAAAATAAACATGCCGTAATTTCTTTAAACAGTTTTATTATAGATTTCCCAGAATGGGATTCTATTATTTTATATTTCTGCAATTCAAAACAGAATAAAATATGCTATAGATTTTTGACCTAGTAACAGTGCCGCTAGATAGTGCTGTTAATTATCAAGCCTTTTTTTTTAAGTTAGGAAAGAGGAAATTAAATTCCCTTATTTCTATATGTATGTTTTTCTTGTAGGTTAAATATTTATATAAAATAGTTGGTTACGCAGGTTGGTCTCTATGCAGTATTAGATCATTTTAAGGCTATTTAATTATAATTCGTTCCTATTTAATAATTATAATATCTCGGGTTAATAAAGAATGCTTGGAGTATCATAGACAGACCTAAAACGGTCATTCATTTGGTGATTTAGATTTAGCTTCTGTTTTTCACATACACCTGTGAATCACACAGTGTGGGTTGAGATAGAATTGGTTTGTCAGCAGAATTCATAGGGACGAATATGAGGGCTCTCCATAAGTCCTATCTCCTATCGATATATGGTCATGACATGTGGATGTATCGATTTCCCTTTCTATTCTTCATTGGAAAAGGCATATGAGTGTCCGTAATCCGGCCCATATGTTCTTACTTAAGTTTCTTCTCTCCTGGGCATTCATATATTTATTAACCTGACATTGTTTTGCTTTTATTTTGCCTATCTAATATGTAAGCCATAGGGAAATGATTCTACTGAAAGGATCTTCAACCTGAGTAATCAACTCTTTTGTTCATTTGCGTAATTAGTTAAAATCATTTGGTTTTGGCTAATTCACATTATATTTTATTATAGGTATGATTTTAGTTGTAAGTCCAACTAAAGTGACTTGTTTGCTTTGATAATTAACTGATAGATTTTTTTTTATTATAACCGCTTACAGTTTTAAAGTTATTTATAAGCTATGCCAGTAAGGTCCACTAATGTCATAAAACATTAGTTATTGAAAAATCTAAATTATTAATTTTTTTAAAGAAGAATGAAATCAATTTTTTTATCTATTAGAGGAGTAAGACGTCAAATTAGTCTTCCGATTATCGTCTATTTAATTAATATCTTTTTCAATAGAAATGGTTTTTTTTAAAATCTTGTATAAAGAATTCATTAAAATAGTCATTCTTATATATGTGCATTAGGCAGATGTTTAAAACCTACCACTATATTACAAGCTTGTAATAAATGTGCACGGGGAATTTTGAAATCCGTGGTCATTTAATTTTAAAATAATTTTTGCTATTTTACAAAGGAGAATAAATGTAAACAAAAGTAAAGATGTATAAACTTCACAAAATAAATTGTACAAACTCAATAATGTCAATGCTGACCGCTAATATAAATAAAGTCATCATGAACTCCTATGATGATAAAGATAATCTAAAGATTGTATTTTTTGTTTTTAGAGCTTGAGTTAAATTAATGTTGAATGTCTAATGATTTTAAATATATATATAACTAAAACAAACTTCCAGTGTTCCTGAATCATTTTATTTACTTTTATTTTAAATAAATTTTGATTTTAAATATACCTATCAACCAATCACCCAAGGTCTCATTTAAATATAATAAAATCGAATCTCATGCTTTAAGAGCCAGCTGACGGCACAGTGAAAATAAAAAAAATACGATGTACCGGTTGAAAAACACACATTGATCCAACAAACCCCTGAATACAGGTAAAGTACCTCGAGTCT
Source organism: Epiperipatus broadwayi (assembly GCA_028023455.1). Taxonomy (NCBI): domain Eukaryota; kingdom Metazoa; phylum Onychophora; class Udeonychophora; order Euonychophora; family Peripatidae; genus Epiperipatus; species Epiperipatus broadwayi. The sequence continues at coordinate 5,026,698 of JAQFVV010006229.1, read as the reverse complement.
GACCATATACAAGATAGATAAATCAGGTACATAATGAATTCTGCCCTATTTATCTATATCCCTAGGTCAAAATCTAATCAATAGCCTTTCTCGGCGATACGTTCGAATTCCTTTACTTTCACCATCCCAGCAGCTGGGTCTTAAAGCATGAGATTCAATTTAATTATATATTTTAGTGAGAACTTGGGTGATTGGTTGATAGATATATTTAAAATCAAAATTTATTTAAAATAAAAGTAAATAAAATGATTCAGGAACACTGGAAGTTTGTTTTAGTTATATATATATTTAAAATCATTAGACATTCAACATTAATTTAACTCAAGCTCTAAAAACAAAAAATACAATCTTTAGATTATCTTTATCATTATAGGAGTTCATGACAACTTTATTTATATTAGCGGTCAGCATTGACATTATTGAGTTTGTACAATTTATTTTGTGAGGTTTATACATCTTTACTTTTGTTTACATTTATTCTCCTTTTAAAATAACAAAAATGATTTTATAATTAAATGATCACGGAGTTTAAAATTACCCGTGTGCATTTAGCACAAGCTTGTAATATAGCAGCAGGTTTAAACATCTGCCTAATGCACATATATAAGAATGACTATTTTAATGAATTCTTTATACAAGATTTTAAAAAAAACCATTTCTTTCGAAAAAGATATTAATTAAATAGACGATTATCGGAAGACTAATTTGATGTCTTACTCCTCTAACAGATAAAAAAATTGATTTCATTCTTCTTTAAAAAAATTAATAATTTAGATTTTTCAATAACTAATGTTTTATGACATTAGTGGACCTTGCTGGCATAGCTTATAAATAACTTTAAAACTGTAAGCGGTTATAATAAAAAAAAATCTATCAGTTAATTATCAAAGCAAACAAGTCACTTTAGTTGGACTTACAACTAAAATCATACCTATAATAAAATATAATGTGAAGTAGCCAAAACCAAACGATTTTAACTAATTATGCAAACGAACAAAAGAGTTGATTACTCAGGTTGAAGATCCTTTCAGTAGAATCATTTCCCTATGGCTTACGTATTAGATAGGCAAAATAAAAGCAAAACAATGTCAGGTTAATAAATATATGAATGCCCAGGAAAGAAGAAACTTAAATAAGAACATACAGGCCGGATTACAGACACTCGTATGCCTTTTCCAATGAAGAATAGAAAGGGAAATCAATACGTCCACATGTCACGTCCATATATCGATAGGAGATAGGACTTATGGAGAGCCCTCATATTTGCGCCTATGAATTCTGCTGACAAATCAATTCTATCTCAACCCACACTGTCTGATTTACAGGCGTATGTAAAAAACAGAAGCTAAATCCAAATCACCAAATGAATGACCATTTTAGGTCTGTCTATGATACTCCAAGCATTCTTTATTAACCCGAGATATTATAATTATTAAATAGGAACGAATTATAATTAAATAGCCTTAAAATGATCTAATACTGCATAGAGACCAACCTGCGTAACCAACTATTTTATATAAATATTTAACCTACAAGAAAAAACATACATGTAGAAATAAGGGAATTTAATTCTCGAAAAAATCCCCCCTTTCCTCTTTCCTAACTTAAAAAAAAAGGCATGATAATTAACTGACACTATCCAGTGGCGCTGTTACTAGGTCAAAAATCTATAGCATATTTTATTCTGTTTTGAATTGCAGAAATATAAAATAATAGAATCCCATTCTGGGAAATCTATAATAAAACTGTTTAAAAAAATTACAGCATGTTTATTTTGAAATATATATATATTCGACATAACTTCACTTGCAAAATAAAAATAGATCAAAATTATTTTATTTTAAAATTAAATCATTCTTTCCAGAACTCCCTCTAATAAAACATAATTTGCTCTCTTAGCAAATTACTCTGAGCCCCTCGAGTGAAGCTTGTCGAAATACAAAAAAAATCAAAGCGTGAAATAATCTCATGCCAAAAATTAATATAAAACAAATAAATAAATTCATAGTCAACAATTAAAAATATTAAAAATTATTGTGAGCTTGAGTTATTAAAAAGAAAAACATTATAAATAATTTAAAAGAAAAGGTTAAAAAAGTCAGTTAACAGAGATTCTTAATAAACATTAACTTTTGACATTTCTTTTTAAGCTTTACGAACCTACATTTATATTCTAATGATAATTTTTTAAAATCTTGACGACATGATTTAAGCTTTTTGGCATTTTACCTGGAGTTCCCCGGTATGAGTTCATGGGCGAATGTTGATGCCTGGTGGCATTTGAAGGCAGATTCTGGCAGCAACATAACGGAAGATTTCAGGTCTCAGGAAGGAAAGGGCAGTGATTTACCCTTTTTTCTACTCTTCGATCATCATAGCATGCTTTCTACAACTCTGTCTGTTCTCTCTGGTCTCTGGTCATTTAATTTCTTTGTATTTTCTTATCTGACCATTTAATTTATTTTAAATGCCTCAAGGGCTAGTTTGCTTTTGAACAATCATTTAATTAATAAGACAATCATTTCCATTTTCTAAGATTATAGAAATCAACATTATTTCTATTTTTAAAATATCAATCTTTATATTTTTACTTTTTTTACAGCAAAAAATACTTTTAAATACTTTTTCTTAAAATAGTTTAAGTTTTCCATCTGCATAACAATATATATATTAAACAACTTTTACTTTTCAGTTTTTTTCTTTTTAATAAATCAATTTTATTTACGATCTTTTTATTTTCATTTTAAAATAATGTGATGGGATATTATATTCCATTACAATATTGAATGAATGAATAATGGATAAAAATGACTATCACTTAAATACATCTTTCCATCAATCAAGAGGTCATCTTATCCTCCAAAGATTATCTCCACCCTTTGCACTCAATTAATTAAGGAACAATATTTAAGAAATGTTTTCTTGGAAAAAAAAATCATTTTGATTTTCTAAATTAAATCAAACCAAATAAAACAAATAATAAAAAAATAACTTTTTACACTTTTGAAATAAATGAATATTAATTAATTAGTAAATAAAGTAGTTGATAACAAAATTTAATTTGTCAAATAATTCACCAATCTATATATCCATTAATCACTCAAAATATATTTACATTTGTTATTAGAGATATTTGCAGTAATTTTAAGTGTTTTATTGTAAAATGTAAAATTCTACATTGTAATTAAATATGAAAATGAAATTGGAAGATGATACAGACATACATGCATACACATATCCTGCTATATGAATACTAAATTATCCTGACTAAAATATAACTGATATAGCTATGGGTTAAACATATTTCACTGATTATATTACTTATACATGGATGGGTGTGCCAATGAATAAACAGATCAGAAAACCATCTAAACATATACCAAACATTATTCTACAAATAAATAAAACAAATTTACATCAACTTAACTTGCATATCAACAATTCCTGTAATAATCCCCCCCTTTTTGCATTAAATATTTCATCAAATATAATAATAATACTAAATGCTTATAAAAATTCCAAACTAACATTCACAAACAACTCTCACATAACGTTTTAAATCATTAACACAATTTTTTAAAATTTTAGGCTATTTCACTTTTTTTTTTATTAAATGCAGTTATTTATCACTGGCACAGTATGATTTAATTAATTAAAGTTTGTTTTTTGTGCCCATTCAGAAGGTCACTATATATATATATATTATAATGGGATGACCTATTTGGTAGCCTTAGTTGAGGCACCAAATATAACGGAATGGCATTTAATCATCCCAGTTGATATACCAAATATAATAGAATCGATTATATTTAATGCTTGGAAATCATTAACTTAATGTTTCATAGTTAGGTTCACCAAATATAACAAAATGGTTTATATTTAAAATCTAAGTTGTATATATGGGGATGATTAAATTCCCTAGAAAGAGGATATGCATTTCACTACAATCAGACTTTGGGTCTTCAGGTAGAATGCTAGAAATGAATCAATGAAATATTAAGTCCATGATTATATCTATCTTTTTTATGCTAGCTCAATAATCTTTAATAAGTTTAAATATAATTTAGACTAGTTCATCCATCTTTCATCCCTCTTTCAGTCACCATTATGCCACGATATTCAAGCTCATGGAGAATTTGCAATCAACTCTCTTCAGGGAAAATCCAAAACAAGTTATTATTTATATGCCTTTATATAAGCATTAATTACAATTGATATTCATATGATATTTATAATACTAGCATATATATATAATATAATTCAATAATGATTAGACAAAGAGATCAAGTTAATAAATCAATATTTAATAAATAATAAAAAATATAATATAATAGATAATAAAATATTAATAAACAAATACGGATGAATTTTATCATTTTAAAAATATTAATAAATAATATTTTTATTTTAATACCCTATGATAAAACTCAATATTATAATAAATTTTCAAAAATTAAAGAAAATAGTTTAAATTAACAGATATATAAAAACAATATCTGGGTTCAAAAATTAATAATTTATGTAACGTATTAATTTATTTACCGTTCTTATTTATATGTTTCATAATTACCAATATATAAGTACTACTTGCAATTGTATAACTTATATATTATATGTATTTTTGATAAATAAAGTACATTAAACTTTTACAATATTACGTAGTAAATACAATATAATCTTGTTTAAGATATCTGTCAAATAATAACTATTCTTTATATCCCTCATCTAATTTGATGAATTATGTCAAGCTTTCAATTAATTATATTTAATAATAAATATAATTTTCCTATTAAGATATAATGATGCGATGCCAAATTTGGAATAAAGATAATAATAATAATAAACATATTAAAATAATATAAGCATTATTATAATATATATAAATAAATAATAAAGAAAACTTATTTATAATAGAGTTGAGAGTTGATATTGAAGTCTATAGTTCATCATCCTAATGAAGATCTTTTACGAAGTATATTATTAATCCATTGGTATAAAGATGATTTTATTTATCCTTAAACGATAAACTGTTAATAATATCCAATGATTTGATTAATGTGAAATAAAATAAATATTCTTCGAATGTAGATGTTCTTAATCTTCATTTCTATTATCATTAGATGTTCTATATATCCAATATTTCAAAATATTTTAAAATAGCATGCAAGGTTGGTTTCGAAACCTTTACGATACAAAGCTGTTTTACTCAAAACACATTGTTTTATCCTATATATATATATAATTATCTTAAATTTATATATATCCAAAGAATCACGGAAGTATTAAAACAACGTAGTTTCCAAAAAACTTAAACAGACGTTCTTTTCTTTTATATTGCTATTCCTTTAAGACTTAATAGAAAATTAAAATATTTTCCTTGCAGACTTTTAATCCACAGATTATTTTAATTTGGAAAAGTTAATATTTAAATTCCAATCGTTGAACGGTGGTAGTATTGATAAAAGAAAAAGTTATTTAAAGAGAAATGATTTTCTTTTCTTCTCCTTAAAAACAAAAGAACAAATCAATCTGCTCGTGTGTTATTACAAGTTCATGCTTAACTCAACTATCAATTGTTCCATTGACATTAAGATTTAATAATAAAATAAAAAAAATATATAAGTATTTATTCTTAACTTCAAATCTGGCATTTTACTCAAAAGCTTAAGGTATGTATTATTTAAAACTCAAATGTATATATAAATATATATATATGTATACATAATAAAATAGTCAAATAAAAAATTATATTTATAAATAATTTCCTAAGAGATAAAACATGTTGCAGTCTTGGTAGGACGCCATCTGTGGATATATATATATATTGCAATTAATTTGTTTTGCACATGCATGAAAGGTTGATGTTGGATAATTATTAACTTTAAAAATAATTATTAATAGGTTTATTAATAACATTTTACCTTTTAAAACATTTAAACATTCAATTTTAAATAAAAAATATGGCAAAAAATAAACAAAAATTAGCAATATCTCTATTAATTCTAATATAATATTATGGAGCTTTACCCACTATACATTTGATTGTTTCATACTTATGGTGTAACCTTGGCAATTATGAATCAGTTTCATTATACGCATCTGGAAGTAAATTTTTACTGGTTTTTAAATCTGATTTTATTTTTTTAGGATAATGATTGTAATTATCAAATAGTTTCATTCCTACTTGCTGAAAAGCCTTTTTTTAATAAGTAAAAGAGCTTTTGTCAGAATTATTTTGTCAAATTAATAGTAAATATTAATAAAACTATTGATTTAAGTAAACATCTCTTTAAATACTATTTAGATATTATATTAAGCTAGACAATTAATCTGGAATACTGAAACAAATTAACAACATTTGTAAACTGGAAGATTAAAAACCAAGACATATTAATTAAAAAACATTCCTTATTGATGCCTATACTTATTATTTTGAGGCTGGAGAAAATAATAGTGATTTCAAAAGGATTTGTAGTAGCTAGCACAGAATTTAAAATTTTTACCAAATATATTTGTAGGAACTTCACATATAGAAATGATGGGTTTACTGGATTCTCAAAGACTTTCCGAATTATTCTGTGCATGCTAAACTAGATTTAACCTCCCCATGGCTATTGTTGTTAGTATATTACTAAACAAGAGTATCTTTGTCCTTTCAAAAAAGCAAGCAAAACATATGCATCAGAATAAACAGAATTTCATGTAGAAGCCATTTGTAGTTTTCCAAATGTATCTTTTAATTGACTTATGGATGTTTTAGACTTATCTACGTTTACAAAAGTATAAATCCTTCTTAATGATAAAAAATTAAAACAATTTAATTCAGAGAATAATAAATAATAAAATATAATCTTAGTTAGACATTGAAAAATGACAATAGATTGAAAATCTATGATTATTTTCAATTTCCAGTAATTAGTGTTTTTTAAAATTTCTATACTTGCGATTTGAATAATCATATGAAACAATTCCTTATATATTGTCTTGATTTTAAATTAAAATATTGAAACGATAATTCTTTTAGCTTAATCTTGCATAAACTAATACATATATATGAAAAAAATAATATAAATTCAGTACAATAAATTATTTAATATGCTTGATTGTCTTGAATAAATGTTTTCACTTCTTTGTCATTTTACTCTAGAAGAGGAATATGTCTGATTGCTCTAGTAATTAATGATTTTTATTTTTTATAAAATAGCAAATGGCAAAAATGGAAATGATATTATCAACTTGTAAAATATATTTCCATAATGATTTTATAAATATAAGCAAGAAGCTAAGAATTTTTTCGCAAAGAAACGAAAGTTAAAAAAAAGGCAAAACATGTTAATCGTTAAATTATTTTCTGATTAAAAAAATAATGCTTAAATATAAAATTAATTTTAATTTAATGTACATTTTAAATTAAAATCAATAATTATTGTCAAGCGTTGGTGGCCTAGTGGTTAGCATAGCTGCCTTCCAAGCAGCCGGCCCGGGTTCGCTTCGCGGTCAATGCATTTGACATATTAAAAACAAAAAATCAATAATTATTACGAAAATATGGTTTGACATTTTAGTCTACATTGGTTTAAAAAATATCTAAGGATATATAAGAAGAGAATGAAAGATTTATAAATAAATTTAAGCATTATTTTTATAATCAGAAAATAATTAAACAATTAACATGTTTTATTAATTTTTTTCCATATCCATATCAGTATTTTTTTATAGAATTGAAATTTATCTTAATTTTGTCTTCAAAATTTACAAAGAGTGATTTAGAAGAGTCACAGTCTAGATGAATATGAAAAAGCAAATTTATTAAATTTAGAAAGACTATAGAAGAGAATGAATGAGATAAGGATAGGAGGATAGAAGATTATAAAATGAACAGAGATTGAGAGAAATGTTTTAAATAATGTTTATAGCTTAATAAAATTTTGTTAGTCTTTTCTCTTTGTTGCAATATTTTCTTCAATGTGTTTTTTTTTCTTTCATATGTCATAGCATCTGCCGGGATGCGAACCCACAACCGTCTGCAACCAACTACTTGCTTGCAAGGCGGTTGCGATAACCTCTATGAGAGATTTTACTTACAACTAAGAATAACTAGTAATTTAATTTCTGAAAAAAAAAAACCACAGAATAAACAATGAAAATTATGAAACTTGTGTTGTTTTCCAAATGAAAAATTGCTAACACCTGTCAAGCGTTGGTGGTCGAGAGGTCAGCACAGCTCCGTTACAAGCAGTTGTCCCAGGTTAGCAGGTTCGCTTCCCAGCGGATGCTATGACACATGAAAAAAAAAATTGCAAACAAGTTTCTAAAGTAAAGGAGAAAACAAATATTAGCCATGAAATGTTTTTTATATTTTTGTGTACATTTCTCACAATAAATTTATTATTTATTTATTTTATCACTAAGAATTATTTAATAAATTATATTTTTTGCATATAACACTTTTAAGTCAAATATTTTTTTACTTTTGGGAAATATATGTATTCAAGCACGAGTGCGTGTGCGGCGCAACTGTTCCCAAAAGCTATTAATACAAAATAGATAACTAAAAATAATAAACTGGCTGAGCACTTTCAAAGGATCTTGCCTTCATAATCATAGCTTGCTAATACATTTAATGATATGTAAATGTGCTAATTCCATTTCTTCGATAAAGCGTAGCATGTGTCCTTCCTATTTATGGCATCATTGTCTCATGAAATGAATAAAGTCTCTTTGATTTTTCTTTTAAGGTCATGTCTCTATTTTGTACTAAAAGCTTTTGGGAACATTTGCGCCGCACACGTGCTTGAATATAATACTTTTAAAATATTATATTTTTTATTTGAATAAATGTGATAATATTAATTTCATAGCATTCCATCTATGACCTGTTTATTTTCTGATTTGATAATTTGAGCATGATAAATACTTGAATGACCATTTATGATAATAAGAAAATAATTATTTTTAATCAGATTTTAAATTGGATGGACGGTTGAAGAGTTGGAGTGTAGAGTGGATTGAAGCCTGTCCATTAAAGTATGAACATTGGCTATCTTAATATATATCTAAGCACTTATTGCATATATGTGTTGAGATAATAATCTGGACCAACTGATGATTGCTGGTTTAGCATGAAATATGTATATTGGTGATTATTTATCTTTTGGACATATATGTGATCAAGTGTATCAGTGTTATGAGATAGAGTGGTGAGTGGTGGGTCATGTGAAAGTCTGTGCTCATATACCCTATATATTACATATATTGAAACAGGTATATAATAAGCCTGTATTTCAGTAATTACATAGTAGAGATGTCTGTCCATCTCTCATATATGTATTAAATGGATTAGGTCCTGTACATGAGGGGTCAGATTGATTTTAGGTCAACATATGTGTGACGAGAATCTCAGCCTCAGAATGGCCTTTTGAGCATTCCATCATCAGAGTTTCAATTGGATGGACAGTTGAAGAGTTGAAATGTGGAGTGGATTGAATGCCTGTCCATTAAAGTATGAAGATTGGCTATCTTAATATATATCTGAGCACTTATTGCATATATGTGTTGAGATAATAATCTGGACCAACTGATGATTGCTGGTTTAGCATGAAATATGTATATTGGTGATTATTTATCTTTTGGACATATATGTGATCAAGTGTATCAATGATATGAAATAGAGTGGTGAGCAGTGGGTCAAGTGAAAGTCTGTGCTCATATACCCTATATATTTTTAATAAAAAAAAATTTTCAATTCTTTTTTGTACATTGAAATTTAACAGAAGAGCAACACAGTGATTTTAGACTACTCAGAAATTATATGAAAAAGAATCAAAATGAAATACAAAAATGAAATGCATATGGGAAAAAAGAAAAGTGTCACTAGCATCATGAAAAAAATTACTAGGCTAAAATAAAAATAAATTGGATATGTTATAATAATAGAAGACAATAGATGAACAATTGAGATCTGAAACTGAATTCCAAGAGATGTAGAATGAGCCAAATGTGAACTGGATATGAAAGTTCGAGAATTGTAACTGGATAAAGTAATATATGTAATTATTGTGTTATTTTATATTACTATTCAATTTATTTCATTCCCTGACATTTAATACTATGATTTTTTTAATTATGACATTATGGCAGATACTTGAGAAAACTATTTTCTTAGATTCTTGATTCTAATAACATTATTTTTAGGATATATAATGACTATATTTTAGTTTACTGAATATATCCATTTTTTTGTATGTTCTCTGTCTTCTTATTACAGATTGAAAATAACATATTTATAATGGTTTTTTTAATTAAACATTTATACAAATTAGGCTACAACATTGTTCATTTATTTATAAATTTGTTCCATTTCAATGCATTCAGCTTATGCATTTTATTTTGAATCATGGATTCATAAAACAGATCATTATTTGTATTTTTCTCCAAGTTAAAAATCTTATTAGCATCTCATCATGAATTAATCTATGAAATGGTTGTTTTACTATTCATTTTTTTATTTTAGTTATAATTATATTTGAATTTTAGATGGAATATAATGGGTGATATCTTACATGCACATACTATGTAGTCTATAATAATACTCATTATATTTCAGATGCTGAGTAACTAGTATTTATATGCTTCAAGATCGATATCTTTCAGTACATAATACTTTCTTTTTATGTATTTTGTTTATGAAATATACCATTGCCCATGAGACTTTGATACTTATATCATTGAGATAAAAGGTGAAGAAGAAAAGAGTATATTTCTATTTACATATCATCTAATAAAATTATGAATGTTCAGAATTTCAAGGTAGATGGATAAGTTAGATTTGACAAAAAAAAAAGGTCACTATTCTTATCTGTAAATTATATTTGACTAATCATGGATATGTATAGTAATAAGCACAAATTAGATTTTTTTAAAAATTGGTTATCATTGATTTCAAGTTCATATCATTATGTTCCTGAGGGTGCTTCACTCACTTTATTTATATTTAGCAATGGTAATGTTTTAAATTAGTGTTGATTATATATTTTTTTTTCATCTGAATTCAATGTCTTACTTTATCTCCATAAGAGTGACTTTACTTGTATAAGTTAATGTACACTTTATAATCTTTTAAAGACACCCCCGCTCCCAACTAAAGCTTTTAATTTTTTGGATGCTTGATATAGTTCTTTTTATTTATTTTTTAATCATTTGTTAGCTGAATGCTTGTCATTTTGTATGATAATGTTATGTAATATCTTTAATTGTTTTAGGTTTTAAATTGTGTTGTTTTATTTGAACTATTTTGATTTTACTTTTATTATTTGTTTTTACAGATTTTTTTAAAATTAGTGAATTTCTATATATTTATTAATAGCATTTATATCATTAACTACGTTCTACATAGTTTAATGCAAAGATAGAGTGGAGATTTCTAGAACTCGAGATCCACAGAATGTGGCTCCGTCTATTATTTCGGCGCTTGAATTTCTTATGAACTTCCGAGCAATAAAAACATTATTTATTAAATATGGCGTGATTCGATTATAATAATGAAATAGCTTTATTTTATTGAAAAATATGTGAACTCTTTTAATTAATTTTAATATTGATAATACTTATATCTTCATTTAACATAGGCACACTTTTACTGGTAGTTTTATTTCCTTAATTATTATTTTTTAAATAGAATTCTTTTACTGTTTAAGTATGCTATATACCGTTGTGAACAGCAATTTCATTTTAAAATATTGTTATAATAGATTATAAGAGAGTATAATTTTATTTTTTTTAAAAAGTGATGTCGAAACGTATTGTTTACAACAAACTATAAGTAGATACCATTTTATTTTTAAAATGAAGCTTAATAAGAGCAAATCAAAATATATACTGATGTGTGTCAGTACAGCGTAATGTATATAAACATTCACGCACATATACATCTTAATGTTAGCATATGTTTTAATAGTGCAATTAGTGAACCAAAGTAAAGTTTCCGTCACTGCCAGCTGGTCTAGCAATTTTAATGTGTGTGTGTGTTTTTTTTAAAGACATTGCCCAATTTTTCACTTTAGCAGGAGATGGGCACTTAATAGCAAATGCTCTGTTTAATATTGATTTGAGCTAATGCTTATTATTCTGATAGCTTTCTTAGAACAGTTTTAATGTTTTAGATATATATATTTACGTTTTTTTCTCTCTCTTATTAGAATGATAAAAATCTATATCAAGATTGCCTGTCTGCAAGTGTTGGGTGTGAAGAAATCTTGTGTGTGTTTTATGTTTATGTTTAAATGAGACACAGCTTTTGATCACAGAAAACACGAGAAATGCATTTAATTTTTGTCACAGTGTTTCTTAGTCTTTCAGCCTCTTCTCTTTTGTCCATGTTTATTGAGTGCACATTTGAGAAGTTTAATCAATGATTGCCTGTTACATTAATGCATCCTAATAAGTGATTTTCATTAACTGACTCTTTGTCTGATGTACCTTTGCCATTAATGCATAGCGTTGAAAGTATGAAATAATATCATCAGCATTTACATGACATTTAATAAGTTTATTTATATATGTATTGCTAGAATTCATTTGTTTCGCTTAAATGTTTATAGGAAATTAACTTTGCTTACTAGTAAATTATTTGAAGTTAAGTAAGAAAGTTTTATACAACTGATATAGTAAATATATATTGTTATAATATTATTTATATCTCTAATAATAAACACATCACATAAATAATATAACTTGGTTTTACATTTTATATTGTTTCAAAGTAATGAATATGATAAAATATCAAAGGAGTAATTAGAAGTTAATAATGAAAGCAATAAATGCAGGAAGTGCGCTGTATACGCAAGTACAGATAAGCTTGTTATTTCTATAAATTAAATACATCTTAGCACTTTCGAGAACTTATGGTGTTCTTATATTCATAGCAAGATTGCTAAGAATATGAGAATGCCATAAGTTCTCAAAAGTTGTAAGCCGTATTTAATTTATAGAAATAACAAGCTTCTCTATAGATGAATAGATGCACTTATTACATTCTGTATAAAAGAAGTATAAATAGTTAACATCATTACAAATAATGAAAGCAATAAATGTAAAAAAAAAAAAAATTCATGATCATATGACATGAATTGAGACCCTTTAAATATATATAACACAGCCTAACGTTATAAAGTAATTGTAGTCAAAATAGAATAAAATAACAAAATATTAGTAAAATTAAAATTTATAAATAGATCTTCTCAAGTGAAAAAGTATAAACAAATAAAATAAATATATTGTAACCGTCATATTTGTACATTCATGCAACAAAGTCTAGAGTTTTGTCAAATTATTCCAAAGTTGATCGAGATGAGAGGTTGAGACTTCGAATCAGATTGCACCTCAGTTCCTTCCCAATGCTCCATGATTTACTACCATATGGATGACAGATATTAGGTTATACTTAGTCTCTTTTAGTTGTGCTAGCAGTAGCAAAGGGTGGAGTATGAGACTCAGGGAATTAGGAATAAATTAGTAACTAACTAAACATACACACATATGGCTGACTAGATAATGCATATATTAATAATGTCAAATCAAAATAGATTTGGATAAGATTAAATAGGTTGCTAATAACACACAATACATTTTATAAGCTTAATATCTTTTATTATTAAAATATAAATTAATAAAATGGAAGTGCATTGATATTTTACACTCGCAGATGATCTTACAATGATGAGCGGAGTTAAATACAAGGTCTTATTTTTTATGCACTTTAAATCATTTAATTTTAAGTTATTACAAATTAATATTTTTATCCACGGTTTATAATCATGCCTGAATTATGCTATGGCATTCCTATGAGGTTTGCTAAGAGTTAAGTTTACAAGAATGACAATAATTAATACAACTTATTAAAATTACATAGTGAGCGATAATGTGCTCCCTATGTACATTGTTTTGTATAAACTAGATCTGGTGTTCAGATCAATGCTGAACTGAATCATAATATGGAGGGATGAACTAGTGTTTTTCAGCATAGCTCCAGAGACTACAGTGCTACATAAACTAAATAAGGATTGTGGCCTGAATGTGCAATTACTCATGGGATTCAGTACCAAGTACTCAGTTCTCATGGACCATATGACTTGCTATATAAGAACATTTAGTTCGAGTAATTTGAGCAGCTTAAAATATGGTTCTAACCACTTGTATTCCAGTTCTAAAAGAGAGCTGTCCAAACTAATACTAATGGGATGGTCTTAAACCAGAAGTCCATTGTACTAAGAATATATATATATCAAGATGTAGTGCAAGTATGTGCTTTATAAGGACACATTCATAACTCTGTCCAATATATCAAATTAAAATTAATAAAGTGCTAAACCTATAGTTTTGATCTACAAAACTACTATATGCCAGTTTGTGCATTAGGATACATAAACATGCTAAAAAGGGGTTATTTAAAGTGATCTGGTTTACAGATTAAATGTGAATAGTTTATACCATAAACTAAGGAGAAGTAAAGCATATTTGGGACTTACTTAATGAACTATAATATGCTTTATAATATCACTCTTGCTATTACTTAACTAGATATAATTTATTAACATGCAAACCTTACATCAAACTAAAACATAATAGCTCAACTAAATATATATGAGAGATACCAAAACAGGGATTTAGGTGTGTTAAAGGTCAGCATAAGCCATTTACAAGAGAATTTCTCTAAATTATTAATAGTAATAATCTCCATTTTGGAACATGGCATATCATAAAATAATAATATAATAACAAAGCATGTAAAATAAGATAAACAAAGCATATAAAATAAGATAGGCATGATAGTTATTATGATTATGAGCATTATTAATTATAAATTTTCATTTAAAAGGCAAGACTCTTACAAATATTATTAAATTAAAAGTTGCATTATGAAATTTATTATACTTTCATTAAAATTATTTAACAGAGTTTATTTACAAAAAAAAAATCATTTAAGTTCATATGTTATAGCTAAAATAGTTTAGTTTTAAATTTATTTTTATAGAGTTCTGCAGGAAGAAATGTTATCAATCTTCTAGTTGAGGTGTCCTTCATGGCATTTGGCACTGGCATTCTTTATGGGCTGCTTGTCTGATGACTTCATGTCAGGCTGTTGCTTTTAAATTCCTTCATTCCAATAGACCAGTCTTCTGAAGGAAGATGGCAAAATTGAGCCTTTTAGCTACTCATTTCCACTGTTTAAATAGGTGTGCCCCCAGGCAACAACTGAATCATTAATTTGAAAGAGTGAATCCTTGTGCTTAAATTTGGGTTTTTTTATATTAACTCTTTGACTCCCCCCTGCATAAGCCATGAACTTGTTTACAGTTTATAACTCCCCCCTGCATAAGCCATTAACTTGTTTACAGTTTATAAAATTTTAATTTTAAGTTTTAACATAGTTTTATTAATTTTAGAAAAGACAAAAGCAAAATCTAAGTTATTCATAAAATAGTGCAGCCTGACTGCTTTTCTTTTGTCCTAAAATCTATTTTAGAATTTATTTAAAAAATCTGCTCTTGGTTTCCACAAAATTAAACCAGGTGTGTGTGTTAAAGAAGATTTAAGTTCTGTAAACATTCTGCTATATGTGTAATCATATCACCTCAAGAACATATAACAATGTTTACACAACTTACTTTTTATTATATAATTTATAACTATGCATACACATTATAACTATACACATACAGACATGAATATACTAGATGTATGCAAATATGTAAATATACGCACATATATGTAAATATATATTATTATACATTAAAATATGTTAATATATGGTAATATATGTGGACTTGGATGGGTTTGAACTAAGGAATGAATATACTATGGAACATAGTAGGTGAAACAGGATGTTAGACAAAATAATACCATTTCAATACCTACAATTTAAAGGCAATTTTCATTCACATCTAACATAAAAAGAACTTCTCATAAGATCATTATCATCAGATCTAAAACTTTTGATTTTGTTTTGATTTCATTATGTTTTATGTAAATGTAATGAAATGAAACAGAGTTAACTTTTGATTAATAATTTTGGATCTGAAGCCATCAGACTTATGAGAACTTTTAATGTAAGAAATAAATGGAAGTTGCCTTTAAATTAAGAGTAGTTACATATGTGCATATAATTGTTAGTTTTGTTTGTAGTTATCTTTTGACAACATCTATTTATTTAATAGAAAAATTATGCTCACCATGAAAAAAAATCATAAATTTTAATTTTGTTAATACTTTTATTACTTTTTTTATTTTATTTTGATATTTACCACATGGCTAGACAAATATTTCTTCTCTTTATTTATTAATCACTTAAAATAATGGTGTAATAAATATATACATATTACCCCTTTATTGATATAGTCAGCTGTCATATATAAGTACTGTGGTTAACAATATATTTAATATCACAATTTATTTTGAGTAGAAAATTTAAAAAATACCATGATTAACTAATTTCAATTAAAATACCTAAATGTCAGGAACTGCTGTGAATAAAAGTAATCATTTATAATATTTAGAGACATCAAAAGCAGTAAAGTTCTACTCAAATTATGCAGAAGCAAAAGTATGTTATTGCATTTGTGATGCTTTGACTTTTGCTTACATCATGAAAAACAATAATACATTTATATATAATCTGTTTATCTTTTTGTTATTTACTTTTGTAAAATTATAAAATATTTGTTTTTAAGTAAATACATGACATATTATATTTTATTATAATATAATAGAATTTTTACAGAAATAGTCATTTGAAAATTTTCTAATATCACATTAGGAAGTTAACTATAAATACCTTCTGTCAATGTCATACCAACTAGTAAATGATTTTATTTAAGTTGAGAAATTGTTTTGTTTGTTTGTTTATTTGTTAAGTTTTGATTTTTTTCAAGTTAGAATGAAATTTTAAAATTGAGGTTTAATATATTTATTCAATAAAATGCTTGGAATCTGGTATATACCTAATAATAAGCTTATCCATACAAGACACTTATCTTTTCAGTAAGAGACTTTGTTTCTTAGATATGAAACAAAGGGCAAGAAAATATTAAAAATATTTAATTATTTCATGTATTACAGTTAAAAATTCTTCTTAAAACTTTCATTTGTCTTAAATATCATTTGTAAGAGGGTAGTATAAACACTTTTTTTTCTTTCAATTTAATAACATTTTAAAATTGATATTTAACAGACTTAAGTTCAATATAACTTGTTGAAATTTTGTACAATTGTTTAAAATGTCTATGGAAGTGATAAGACACATTAATTTTTTTAATAGGTGAATTAGTAGTTTCTTAGATAAAAAAAGTTGAGAATTCTTAAGATAATGCTCACTATCAATTTTATTACTTATGATTGCAAGCATTATTTAAGTGATAAGAAAAGTATTTATAATATAATTTTGTTTAGCATTTTTTAAATAAAAATAAAAACTGTCAAAATGTTAACAATTTTTACTTAAGAGAATATTTCATATTTTTAGTCATTTATATACACATATATTGGAATGGATTGAAGCCTATCCATTAAAGTATGAAGATTGGCTATCTTAATATATATCTGAACACTTATTGCATATATGTGTAGAGATGATAATCTGGACCAACTGATGATTGCTGGCTTAGCTTGAAATACATATATTGGTAATTATTTATTTTTTGACATATATATGTGAAGTATATCAGTGTTATGAGATAGAGTGAATTGTGGTTAGTCATGTGAAAGTCTGTGCTCATATACCCTATATATTACATATATTATTATGTCAATACTAAATATGATATATACATAAGGGGCATACAATTTAACTTATAGCAGAAATATTTAGTGATATATAAACTATAAGTGCTCAGTCAATTTAATGTACAATATAGTTTTACATTTTCATTTATTGTGCCAATACTAAAAACTTAAGAATTATAAAGATAATTTTTTTAATATTAAGTGCTTTTTATTGACAATGTGCTAAAAACAAAAATTGTTTGTTCAACTACTTATTGGGGTTTTTATGTTTAACTTGAAATAAAAGCATCAGGAATCCAGAAAGTAATTAAGTCCATTCCTATAACATACAAGGGATGACTTAATTAATTTCTGCCCCTCCCCCATGGTTTTATTTCAAGTTAAATCTAAAAAGCTCAATTGTGGTTGAACAAACAATTTTTTTAACACACTGTCAATAAAAGCATTTAATATTAAATTATTTTTTATTTCTATTATATACTTTGATATTTGAAGCTATGCTTTATCAAAGCATACATTAACTTATTGAGAAATACTTATTTATTTATTAAAATACTTAAGTTTAAAATGAAGTCTTTTGTTTTGACTATTTATTTCTAGTTATTTTTAATTATTAGTCTTTTTTTTTTAATTATTTGAAAAGTTGATAGTTTATTTTTTAAGCTATATTTGTTAGTTAATATATGTATATTTTTAATGAAATCAATAAAATATAAAAAGATAAAATGGAAAATAAGTTTTTATTTTATTTATTAAATTAAATGCAACTAAAAAAATTTGAAAATAAAGATAAAAAAATAATACAAGTATTGATCAAAATCTGTGACAAAAGCAATTAATATAATATGTGTAGTATCTAGAATGATCAAAACAAACTGTAATGCTGAATGAGTAACCGGTTTTACGAGATCTATGTGCTCTTAGAAAAAATGATGATGTAGGATTTTATCAAGAATCTCATTGAATCATCAATTATTGACTATTTAGAGATCATAAATCAAATTGTCAAAATCAAAACAGGTATACTAAGACCTGTGATGATGAATTGTGTCACCAGCAACCCATTCTCTAGTATAAATCTTTTTTAAATTTTACCAAAAAAATGTTAAATTATGTAAACAAGTAATATATGTTTGGGGATAATTCTCTAAATCTATTCAGATAGTATACAGCTATTTGGGGCTATACTTGCATTGAGGAATCCATCATCAACCCAAAATCAACTTCCCTAACTTTAAAAAAAAAATGTCCATTTTGTCAAATTCTGCATAGTGATTGTGATCTTGCCTTAACATAGTATTTTGGTTATAGATAATTATGGACTTAATATGCTGTGTAATCTAAGAGTAATACATGGATATTTTCATGCTTATAATTGGATTATATAACTATTATTAACTAATATTATCCAGTGCATTTTGCTATTATATTATGACTCTAACAATGAGTGATGAATTCAAAGAGAATATCATGCTTTTAATAAAGCATGGACATTGCCATGGTAGCATGATTGTTTTCAAAAAGTACAATTTGAAAAAGTATTTTCAGATCAAGCACAATACATTTGGAAATAACACATCTAAAAGTTAATGAATTATAATAAAATGCTATTGATTTATTGAACAGTGTGAACCAACAACAAAGAGTTTTTGTGAAAGAGACTGTCACAAAGTCCAGCTTCATAATTGCTAATAAAATTGCTAAACATAGCAAATACTTTTTAAGAAGAAGAATTTGTAAATTTTCATAGAGCCAAAACTCTCCATACAGTAGTGCCACTCAGGTCAAGTCAGAGTAATCAATGGCTGCAGGAAGATTTGTGCATAGATAGGGATTTTATGCACAAACCTTCCTGCATTCATTGATTTCTCTGGCTTGCACTGAGTGGCAGTATGGTATGGAGAGTTTGCCTCTGTAAATTTGTAAAGGACTGTATGTTTGGCATTGTCATTACTGTCTGACCAGAAATCAAAACAAAAATTGATGATAAATTATTGTCATGAGTATATCACATTAATGTTATTTATCAGAATTTATTAGAACTGCTACTCAAGTGTAGCAGGTCATTTGAATGGTAGTCATTGGTGCTAGATGAGACAACTGATACAAATAAGAACTAGTAAAACATTAATTATTTTTTTCCCCAACAAATAATCATATTTCTTTTTAATAATTAAGTTATTCCTTTCAAAAGTATTCCATCCAATTTGATTCTATTATTTATGTTCCCATTTTTATTAACAACCTGGCCAATATATTTAAAATTGTTAACTGCTAACCTATTGCTACCAATCTTAATTTTCTCCCAAGAAAATCCATTGAACATTACTTTAGACATTTTAACATTTATCCTTAATTCTATTATCTTATTTTTATCTGATAACTTTTGCAATATTTTGCAGTGTTCTGAAATGTTATTTTCAAAAACAATCATATAATCTATAAAATCTAGATAATTTTAATAATCACTATTTATATTTACTCTTAATCCAGAAAATATTTATCGCAAAACTGTTATAAAAAGTTTTGGAGAATTACAATTATGTAGAACTTTCTCAATATTATCTTTATTAGTATCACTATGTAGTCTAGATGTTGCTGTTGCATAATGATAAATATTCTTCAGAATATTAAAATATCCTGGTTCAATATTTTGATGATATAGTTCTTTAATCATTGTGGAAATGCTGTTAGAATCAAATTTTTTTTTATTATCAAGCATAATGGCAACTCATATTCATTGGTCATTTCTATAACTTTTCTCAATCCTTGGATACAATTCATTGGACTAAAACAACTTTTAAATCTGGTTAGTTATTTTGGTTGATTAGGATCCAAATTTCACTACATAAAAATTATAATTATCTTATGATAAAATTAATAGAAGTTATATATATATATTATTATTATTAAAGGGAGTTTGCCTTGATAACACTTTGAAATTGTTGATGTTATTGATATTGGGATTGTCAAAGTCTGAAGTTTTAATGATATATAAGGGACTTGAACTCAGACTTTCAAGCTCCCTACAGCTATTCAATTTGTCTTATACAACTGATACACATAACCACATACATGTGAAAAAAATAAATGATGTCCAATATACATATTTCATACTGAAACAGCACTCATCAGTTGATCCAGATCACCATATCCAACACATATATACAATCAGAACAATCAGTGATCAGTTTATATTAAGATAGCAACTCTTCAAACATTAATGGACAAGTTTTAATCTTTGCCATTCTCCAGCTCTTCAGCCATTCATAACCATGAAAATCTAGGGATGGAATGCTCAAAGCCCCTGTTGGTATCATTATTATTGTCATACCCATGCTGATCTTAAATCAATCTGACCCTTCACACATAGGACCTTAATGTGACCATTTAATTATACAGAAGAGGAATGGGCAGAATACAGATCGAATATTATATATTGTACCGGTATAAATCCACCACGCTTACTCATACACAGTACCCGAGTTCAAACCCAGTCCGGTTTAAGAATAAATTCCAAAACGCCAACTAAATTCAAACCCAAACCCCGGTATGACCAACCGATGATGACTTTATAACAGCACGGGGTTATCCCTTTACTAGCTCAACTCAGAACACAGACAGAATTACTTACAGTTTTATATAGGATCTATTATACTCTGGATAGGGGTACGGTCATTAATGTAATGTATATATTCAAGTTGCCAACACAGACAGTAGGTGACTGAATAGACTTCGAGAGTAATGAGTTGGAAGACACAAAATTAGATTATATAAATTGTTTAATAATAAATAGAAAGCATAAAATATAGTATTCAAAAGTACGGTAAGACTTCCATAAATATTCTATTAGAATAAGCTACTAGTCTTTAGTAATCATTTTACCTGGTAACAAACTCATACCAATATTCGTGTATTGAAGTGATTGCAAAAAACATAATAAAGTGATTTAATATCTGCCAACTCAATATATGAAATAATCTTTACTTTAATAACGAAATTCCTTTTAAAATAACTATAATCAATATTATAAACTAGCTTTAAACAGAGTTGGGAAATATTTCTATTGGCATCGTTTGTTTATAGCATAAGTAATAAAATCGGAAAAAAAAATATAAATGTCTTCATTTGAATTATTGTTAGTAGATACAATATTTATAAACTATTTTCTAAAGACTAGAGCAGAGGAAAAGGAGAAAAGAAAATTTACTGACAGGTTTGAAACAGTAGCATTATAAACGAAACAAAACTTACATGTGATTCATTTGATTTACAGATTAACTTATA
Source organism: Epiperipatus broadwayi (assembly GCA_028023455.1). Taxonomy (NCBI): domain Eukaryota; kingdom Metazoa; phylum Onychophora; class Udeonychophora; order Euonychophora; family Peripatidae; genus Epiperipatus; species Epiperipatus broadwayi. Next base: position 5,004,633 of record JAQFVV010006229.1, on the reverse strand, counting down.
ACATTAAGCTCGGGGAAGTTAAAAGTTCATGTAACACAGTTACCCTTCTTTCTTCATCCGGCTTGGCTTCACGACGGTATTTCTGACGAACGTAGGCGCGCATTTGAAATTTACTTGGAAGGCATAGTCAATTTGGATATTGGAAGCTGGAAATTGTGAAGCACATAAAACATGATCAGTCAGCGGCACGAAGGTTCAAATTGGCGGGACCGAGATCAGCTCCTGGCACTTAGCCCATCGACATTACGGTTTACTGGTGGACTTCTTAACAAAAGTTGGAGAGATTCCTCTAGCAACTGCTTTGCTGTTTTTTTAGACGATCTACTCTCAGCCACGTCAAAAGTTATAATCCCAGTTTTTTCTAAGATGGCCTCGGTTGACCTTTTTGTCTGGTTTTGTTTTAGGCTCCACCTACTTTTCTCCAGCCTCCAGCAATCCAGCCTGACCATACAATATCAATTATCCATTTCCATTGTTCCGTTTTCAGCTATCTCTAACTTTAATACGCAATTTTAACTTGACACAGTAATTACAAATATAAATTCCTTATCTAATTTCGAATACAACTTAATTACTCTATACATTTGTACAATACAGATTTTAATTAAAAACACTGATCAAAGGAATGTGACTTTTGATCAGCATTTTTAAACGACTTTGTATAATTCTAAAAGGCTAAAATTTAAGCAAATACACCCGCAATGAAACTTTTAAATTAAGCTGATATAAATTCACAAACCACGCACACACGAATGTTATTTCATGATTTGTGACATTTATGCACGGAATCTTTACATATTTATTTACAAAACATAAAATATATATAGCTAAATTTTGTGACTTGAAATGGAAAAATCCCATTGCGGGCGAATAGTAGTTCGAATTACCGTACTTAAACACATGAAACTAAGATCGGTTCTTCGATCTGTCTGTTTCATTTCTTCTCACTTTAAAAAAAAAAATAACAAAAAAAAATGTTTATACATAATTCACTGGTTAACATTTTCTTACAGAATTGATCGACTTTGGAGAACAGTCTGGGTAAGGGTTCGAACCTAACATTTATCAAATTTGGGTGTATTAATCCGTTGTTCTTTTACTCATCACCATAGACATTTCACAGTATTCGTTTACCGGGTTATCATTTATTATAGTTTCTACTTTCTCCCTGGGTTGGGAGGTATATAAGGTTTTAATTGTCTCGCATTGTAAATACCTCGTAGACCCTTCCCTTCCAGTAGGAAAGCGTTTTCATGGCATTCTTCCACTATCTCATATGGCCCGCTATACAGAGGGAAGAATTTTTTGAATTCCTTCCTAGGTACATTACTGACTCATGGAGATCTTAGCCAGACTTGATCCCCCCTTTTAAAATTGTGATGATGCCTTCGTCCCCTTCTAATTCTATTTTGTGCCATGCGCTCCAATTGTTGCCGGGCCATGTCTTGATCTGTGCTGGGATTTATATGTACTTCCCGCTTTGGTGATAGCGTAGGGAAGATATCCGGGCACGGTCTACCATAGTGCAGACACGTGGGTGGGAATCCCGTGGATTCATTCATGGTATGATTGATGCAATCCATGACATATTGAAGTTTCTCTACCCACTTCCGGTGATCTGTTGATAAACACGCGCGAAACAGTCGACTGATTTCTCTCATGACTCTCTCGCACGGGTTTGATTGTGGGTTTCTGATTGACATTAGGCGATGGTTTACCTTCTGCTTCTTTACCCAGTTTTTCCATTCTTTCGAGGTGAATGCCGAACCATGGTCGGAAAGTATGGTTTTGGGTTTACCTACCTCTTGAAATTGTTTTTCCTGAAGAACCCGAGTTATGTTTCTGGTGTCGGAGATATGAAGTTTTGGTCTACTGTCTCCAAAAACTTTGTCATCTCAGAAATAGTGTGTATTTGGCTACTGACCATAAGCCCTCTAACTTCTCGTGGCATATTGTATGCTATCATTCGAATAACTCGGGAATCTGACCAGTTAAAAGTGTGCAACGAACCAAACTTGGTGGCTTGCTGTGAAAAAAATTTTGTTAGGGTAATTCGGTTCCCTGCGGGAAAGCATTCTTTGATAAGGCTACGCAATGCTATTTCTTGTCTTTCCTTGCCCCAGAATGTTCTTAGCAGCTTGTCACAGTACTCCTCAAAAGTTCTAGGTTTTCTTCTCAGTATGGTCCACCAGTCTTTGGCGACTGATTTCAAATGATGCTGAATGATGGCCATTTGTTGCTCATTATCTAAGTCTGTTATTTTGAAAGCATCTGTTAAGCTGTCGACATGTTCGTGGGGGTTTTCCCAGTATTCCCCATAAAAATCTATAATTTTGAACGAAAGGTGTTGAGAGTCAAATGACTTGTCCATTCTGACCCGTTTCAACCGGTAAACACCGTCTTCCTTCTTTTTTTTTTTTTTTGTGTGCGTATTTCTCCGTAACTAGTTATTTGTTTATTTAATCTATTCACTTACAGTCACTGACGTGTTCCACATGCTTTACTGAACCCTTCTCTTCTGCCATTTTATCTTTGTTTTTAATTATAAGTGTCTTCAGCATAAGAGTTAGTTTTGTAAAATAATTTGATTTGTATATATAACATAAAGATACTGATCCCTGATCCTATTGCCAAATCCTTCCCCGCTGCTGATACTGTTTGTGTGGCTTCCTTCCTTTCTCTTTTTTTTCGCCTACGTTCCGACTGGTTTCTGTTATCTAAACTTTTCACTGTTAATAATTTTCTTTTTTTTTTCTCTTTTTTTTATTTTTTTATTTGTATATACAATATGACATGCTTCAATCATTACTAAATGAATAAAGGGACAAAACTTTATTCACCCAGTTCGCACTGTTCTCCTCAGTCCTATAATATAAACATATTAATAATGGGTATATAACACAATATTAATTTTGTACTACTGTCAGTAATTCTCTCTATATATATATGCCACCCTTCTCTCTTTTGAACCCAACAAAACTCACCACTGCTGTGTGGACAAACATATTTGCTGACAAATTTATTTGAAAGGCGCCAGCCAGCAACATGTGACCAATAGATAATTTACTCCACTGATCCCCAAATATATACTGTACCGGTATAAATCCACCACGCTTAATCATACACAGTACCCGAGTTCAAACCCAGTCCACGTTTAAGAATAATTTCCAAACGCCAACTGAATTCAAACCCAAACCCCGGTATGACTAACCGATGATGACTTTATAACAGCACGGGGTTATCCCTTTTCTAGCTCAGCTTAGAACATGGACTAAATTCTTACAGTTAATGATATATAGGTTTATTAGACTCTAGATACTGGGACGGTCATTCATGTAACGTATATATTTAAGTTGCCAATACAGACAGTAAGTGGCTAAATAGACTTAGAGAGTAATAAGGTGGAGGACACAAAAATTTAGATTAAATAAAGTGTTTAATAAGCAAAATATAAAGCATATAAATATAGTGTTAAATAAGACAAATAGAAAGCACATAAATATAGTGTTATATAATAACAATAGACAGCATATAATATAGTGTTATACAGTACGGTAAGACTTCATAAATCCTCTTGTATTTGGCTACTAGTCTTTAGTGAACGTTTTATTTAGTAAACAAACTTATGCCAATAGCTGGGTAGTTAAATGATTGACGGGTGGTTAAGAGAATCAGAGTATTTGAGCACTGGAAAAATATTTATCTAAAGATTTTTATTAACTTATTTTATTAGAATAGGCTCGAGCCGTTACGTAGACGAACAGTTGGAGAATGGTTTTATAGAAAGACGACATAAAGGATAGATGTGCTGGTGGTTTTATATAAATACGACATGGAAGATAGATGAACTGGTGGTTGCCTGGATTCAAAAGCCCTACAGTAATCAATTGCGGTGCATTAACGGAATACCGGGCGGCTTGTACTTTGACAAGGCTTAATGCCCCCAAGTAGCTCCGGGACACGACAACCAGCCGGGATCATTTCGAACCCCGGTGATCCAAGAGATTACCGGGAAAGAAAACTGCTTTCATTCCCCAATGGTAGAATGGCGAGACGCTAACTTCAGCGAAGGGAAGGCATTGCCACAGACATCACGGACGAGAACTTGAAGTGGATTTTTTAAGAGAAATTATACAAAACCTGGAAACTATTTGTCTGTTTCTACGCCACAGGCTGAGATCCTTATCCCAATAAAACGTAGCGGACTTAAACTGACGGTGAAAACAATAATTAGTTAATTTTACTCTGAAACTCTAACCCTCCGGGTTGACAGGCGGTAGCGATAGTATCAAATTATTCAGTGAATTATTTCTCATATTATACATAACATTAATGTAACACTTTGAAACCATTATATATATATTTTAAGATCGAACCTTAGATTGCAATTATAGGACAAATTAACATAGACTAATAAAGTGACTTAACATTTATCAACTCGGAATGTGAAAGAATATTTAATTCAGAAAATGAAATTACTTTTAAGATAACTTGATCATTATTGTACACTAGTTTTACTATTGACATCGTTTGTTTATGGAATAAGCAACACACAAAAAAAATATAAATGCATTCATTTAAATTATTATTACTATTAATTACAAATGTTATAAATTATTTCTAAAGACTAGAGCGGAGGATTTAAAAGAAAAGAAAATTTACTGACAGGTTAAACAAAAGCATTATAAATGATATAAAAACTTACATATGATTTACTTGATTGATAACATTAAGCACGGAAAAAAAAATTAAAGTTCGTGTAACACAGTTACTCTTCTTTCTTCATCCTGCTGGGCTTGTGACGAACGTAGGCGCGCATTTTTGACAGTTATTTGTAAGGCATAGTAAATTTTGAGATTGGAAGTTGGAAATTCTGAAGTATATGAAACATGATCAAACAGCGGCACGAGGATCCATATTGGCGGGCAGAGACCAGCTCCTGGCACTTAGCCCATCAACATTGCGATTCACTGGTAAACTTCTTAATAAAAATGTTTGAATTATACTCAACTGCTGTGTTGTCTCGAGACTACTTCTCTCAAACACGACCAAAGTTAGAATGTAAGTTTTTTTCTAAAATAGCCACTGCTGACCTTTCCGACTTGTTTTTGTTTTAGGCTCCGCCTACTTTCTCTAGCCTCTAGCGATGCAGCTTGACCAACAATCAATTATCTGTTTTTAGCAATCTTTTAATTTAATACGCTATTTTTAAATTGACATAATAATTACATATAAAAATTCCTTACTAATTTTGAATACAACTTAATTGCTCTGAACATTTGTGCAATTAGATTTTAATTAAAAACACTGATCAAAGGAATGTGATTTTTGATCAGTATTTTTAAACGACTTTATACAATTTTAAAACTAAAATTTAAAACAAATACGCCCGCACTGAAACTTTAAATTAAATGATATAAATTCACAAACCACGCACACACGAATATTATTTCATGGTTTGTGACATTTATATACGGAAACTTTACATATTTATTTATAAACTATAGAATATATAACTAATTTATATTATAACTTAAAATAGACAAAATCTCACTGCGGGCGAACAGTAGTTTGAATTACCGTACATAAAAACACCTGAAACGAAGATCGGTTCTCCGATCTGTCTGTTTCATTTCTTGTCACTTTATAAAAAAAAACAACAAAAAAAAAATGATTATACATAATTTCTGATTAACAGTTTTTCTTTCTCTTTTTTCACATAATTGATTGACCTTGGAGAACAGTCTGGGTGAGGGTTTGAACTTAATATTTACAAAGGTGGGTATATTACCGTAATTCCTTTTCTCATCATCATGTGCATGTCATAGTGGTCATTTTCCGGGTTATCATTTATTGTATATCTCTACCTTCTCCCTGGGTCGGGAGGTATATAAGGGTTATAGGTATGTCTTTTTAGATCTCTTACTAAAATAGCAAAAGCGGTCACAATATTGTGCTTTGGTATATTATTATATTGTTCATTATTAAAAGTATCTTGCTTTAAAAGAATTTCTCTAACTTTCTGTGATCTAATGGCATCCATTATAACATTTTCACTTTGGGAGTTGAGAAGTTTTTCTCCATTTTTTATGAAACTATTTTTTTCAACATATGTCCATGCTTTAAAACAAAGTTTATTATTTCTGTTTAATGAGTTCAGCTCCTCATCAATTTTGTTCTGATCATATTTCATAAACAAATAATTATGGGTTTTATTAAAATGGGCAGCATTGTACACAACTAAAGATCTGTCCACTTTCTTCATTTTCATATCAGGAGGCCATTCAGCATCATTTCTAAACTTTAACTTTGATGTCTTCATTAATCCACTTTTCCACAGAACATCTTTATAATTATTATGAAAATATAACTTCTCATTAATTATGATTTCAGAAGATTCATCCATAACAGTATGTATTGTTCTATTGATATTTTTCATCATCGATACAGCCACTCCATTAGAGGGTGGTAAACCGATATAATCACTTTGAGATGGGCTGGCTTGCAGTAAATTTGAAACCACCATTTCCTCAGTACTCTCTTCATTCTTAGCTAAATCTGCTAGAGTAAAACTTTGACTCTGAGTAATCTCTGTCACATCTAATTCTTTACATTTTTGTTGAGTAGAGTTGGCATTTGTATTCACTAATCTAATCTCATGAGGTTCCAACCTTATTTTAGTTGGTTGAGGTTCTGTGTCCTCTGCTCCACTCCTCGCACTATTGCTTTCCTTGCTGTCCCCAACTTCTTTTGGGGTGGCCTGGTCATCTTCATTTTCTATTTTTGGGTCTTCAGAGGGATTTATTTCTTGCTGACGCTTTGCACTTTCTAGATTTGAGTTGGCTCGGATGCCTCGTGCTTCGTCGATCCTTACCAGCCTCTCCAACATCATCATCATAATCTTCCTGTCCTCTCTCCCCTCTCTGAGGATCGCGTTAAACTTCGCATCGCGATCGTGCTCCCTCTGTTTGTTTCCTTCTATTTCTGCCATTTCTGCTTCGTTTTTCCTTAGAAATGTTTTTAGCATAAGACTTTGATTCGTACAACGCTTTGATTTGTATATATCATAAAAGGTTACTGATCCCTGCTCCTTGTGCCAAATCCTCCTCCGCTGCTGATACTGTTTGTGTGGCTTACTTCCTTTCTCTCTTTCTTCCTTCGCCTACGTTCAGTCTGGTTTTTGTTATCTACGTTTTTTTCTTTATTTAGGAATATAATATGACATGTCTAAAATCATTACTAAAAATATACAGGGAAAAAAAACTTTCTTTCACCCAGTTCGCACTGTTCTCCTCAGTCCTATAATACATACATATTCATAATGGGTACATAACATAGTATTTTTTTTGTATTTCTGTCAGTAATTCTCTCTTTTTATATATGCCACCCTACTCTCTTTTAAAACAACACTCGCCACTGCTGTATGGACAAACATGTTTGCTGACAAATTTATTTGATAGGCGCCAGCCAGCAACATGTGACCAATAGATAATTTAATCTACTGATCCCCAAATATATACTTTTATATGACCTAATAATTTTTGATTTAAGATTTATATAGGCAAAAAAAAATTTAATACTGACTCCGGTAAGGTTTTTTTTTTATATTACAACATACATATATATGCACACACGTTTTTATTTTTAAAACACAAGAATAATCCTACTTCTTTCTTCTTTTTTCAAAAAAAATATTTTTCACAACAAACGAAAATATATATATATACGTACACAAATATATATACGCGTACACGTTTTTATTTTTTTAGAACTGGACTTAATTCTACTTCTTTATTTTTTCATATGATTTAAACGACAAGAATGAACTCGCAAAAACATTATGGAATAACTCATTTATTTTAATTAATTACACGCACGAATTGCTTCCGCTCTCTTTTCAAAAAAAATCTTCACTCTGTTTCTTAACAATATTTGGGAGGATTATATACTGAACCTTTGTGTGAGGGAAAAAAAAATTTTTATACATTTGTTTTCTTACTATAGTTTTCACTTGCGCATTTTAATACGCCAAATACGTATCAATATTATGACAAACGACAAAAAAAAATTGAATATTTTTATCATTTAACTGTTTACTCTCGTTCACTCTGCAGGGTGTGGGAGATTTCTTCATCGAGCACCACGGAGGGCGTCCAAAAATATAATAACTGTACCGGTATAAATCCACCACGCTTACTCATACACAGTACCCGAGTTCAAACCCAGTCCACGTTTAAGAATAATTTCCAAAACGCCAACTGAATTCAAACCCAAACCCCGGTATGACTAACCGATGATGACTTTATAACAGCACGGGGTTATCCCTTTTCTAGCTCAGCTTAGAACATGGACTAAATTCTTACAGTTAATGATATATAGGTTTATTAGACTCTAGATACTGGAACGGTCATTCATGTAACGTATATATTTAAGTTGCCAATACAGACAGTAAGTGGCTAAATAGACTTAGAGAGTAATAAGGTGGAGGACACAAAAATTTAGATTAAATAAAGTGTTTAATAAGCAAAATATAAAGCATATAAATATAGTGTTAAATAAGACAAATAGAAAGCACATAAATATAGTGTTATATAATAACAATAGACAGCATATAAATATAGTGTTATACAGTACGGTAAGACTTCATAAATCCTCTTGTATTTGGCTACTAGTCTTTAGTAAACGTTTTATTTAGTAAACAAACTTATGCCAATAGCTGGGTAGTTAAATGATTGACGGGTGGTTAAGAGAATCAGAGTATTTGAGCACTGGAAAAATATTTATCTAAAGATTTTTATTAACTTATTTTATTAGAATAGGCTCGAGCCGGAACGTAGACGAACAGTTGGAGAATGGTTTTATATAAAGACGACATAAAGGATAGATGTGCTGGTGGTTTTATATAAATACGACATGGAAGATAGATGAACTGGTGGTTGCCTGGATTCAAAAGCCCTACAGTAATCAATTGCGGTGCATTAACGGAATACCGGGCGGCTTGTACTTTGACAAGGCTTAATGCCCCCAAGTAGCTCCGGGACACGACAACCAGCCGGGATCATTTCGAACCCCGGTGATCCAAGAGATTACCGGGAAAGAAAACTGCTTTCATTCCCCAATGGTAGAATGGCGAGACGCTAACTTCAGCGAAGGGAAGGCATTGCCACAGACATCACGGACGAGAACTTGAAGTGGATTTTTTAAGAGAAATTATACAAAACCTGGAAACTATTTGTCTGTTTCTACGCCACAGGCTGAGATCCTTATCCCAATAAAACGTAGCGGACTTAAACTGACGGTGAAAACAATAATTAGTTAATTTTACTCTGAAACTCTAACCCTCCGGGTTGACAGGCGGTAGCGATAGTATCAAATTATTCAGTGAATTATTTCTCATATTATACATAACATTAATGTAACACTTTGAAACCATTATATATATATTTTAAGATCGAACCTTAGATTGCAATTATAGGACAAATTAACATAGACTAATAAAGTGACTTAACATTTATCAACTCGGAATGTGAAAGAATATTTAATTCAGAAAATGAAATTACTTTTAAGATAACTTGATCATTATTGTACACTAGTTTTACTATTGACATCGTTTGTTTATGGAATAAGCAACACACAAAAAAAATATAAATGCATTCATTTAAATTATTATTACTATTAATTACAAATGTTATAAATTATTTCTAAAGACTAGAGCGGAGGATTTAAAAGAAAAGAAAATTTACTGACAGGTTAAACAAAAGCATTATAAATGATATAAAAACTTACATATGATTTACTTGATTGATAACATTAAGCACGGAAAAAAAAGTTAAAGTTCGTGTAACACAGTTACTCTTCTTTCTTCATCCTGCTGGGCTTGTGACGAACGTAGGCGCGCATTTTTGAAAGTTATTTGCAAGGCATAGTTAATTTTGAGATTGGAAGTTGGAAATTCTGAGGTATATGAAACATGATCAAACAGCGGCACGAGGATCCATATTGGCGGGCAGAGACCAGCTCCTGGCACTTAGCCCATCAACATTGCGATTCACTGGTAAACTTCTTAATAATAATGTTTGAATTATACTCAACTGCTGTGTTGTCTCGAGACTACTTCTCTCACACACGACAAAAGTTAGAATGTAAGTTTTTCTCTAAAATAGCCACTGCTGACCTTTCCGACTTGTTTTTGTTTTAGGCTCCGCCTACTTTCTCTAGCCTCTAGCGATGCAGCTTGACCAACAATCAATTATCTGTTTTTAGCAATCTTTTAATTTAATATGCTATTTTTAAATCGATACATTAATTACATATAAAAATTCCTTACTAATTTTGAATACAACTTAATTGCTCTGAACATTTGTGCAATTAGATTTTAATTAAAAACACTGATCAAAGGAATGTGATTTTTGATCAGTATTTTTAAACGACTTTATACAATTTTAAAACTAAAATTTAAAACAAATACGCCCGCACTGAAACTTTAAATTAAATGATATAAATTCACAAACCACGCACACACGAATATTATTTCATGGTTTGTGACATTTATATACGGAAACTTTACATATTTATTTATAAACTATAGAATATATAACTAATTTTTATTATAACTTAAAATAGACAAAATCTCACTGCGGGCGAACAGTAGTTTGAATTACCGTACATAAAAACACCTGAAACGAAGATCGGTTCTCCGATCTGTCCATTTCAATACTTTTTACATGACCTAATAATCATTTGATTCAAGATTAATGCTTTATATAGGGGACGATTAATATTAACTCTGACTCTGATAAGATTTTTATATTACAATATATATATACGTACATGTTTTTATTTTTAAGACCTGGAATTAATTCTACTTCTTTACTTTTTTCTTGAAAGATTTCAAACAACAAGAATGAACTCGCAAAAAAATTATGAGATAACACTCGTTTCTTTTAATTAAATAAACGCACAAAATCGCTTCCGCTCTCTTTTCGAAAAATCTCACTCTGTTCTTAACGATATTTGGAAGTAGATTATTTACTGAAACTTGGTGTAAGGGAAAAAACAAATTTTATATCCTTGCTTTACTCAACTATCGTTTTAACTTGCGCATTTTAATACGCCTAATACATATCAATATTATGACAAACAAAAAAAATCGAATATTTTTATGATTTAACTGTTTACTCTTGTTCACTCTGCAGGGTGTGGGAGATTTCTTCATCGGAGCACCACGGAGGGCGTCCAAAAAATTATTAACTGTACCGGTATAAATCCACCACGCTTACTCATACACAGTACCCGAGTTCAAACCCAGTCCGGTTTAAGAATAAATTCCAAAACACCAACTAACTTCAAACCCAAACCCCGGTATGACCAACCGATGATGACTTTATAACAGCACGGGGTTATCCCTTTACTAGCTCAACTCAGAACACAGACAGAATTACTTACAGTTTTATATAGGATCTATTATACTCTGGATAGGGGTACGGTCATTAATGTAATGTATATATTCAAGTTGCCAACACAGACAGTAGGTGACTGAATAGACTTCGAGAGTAATGAGTTGGAAGACACAAAATTAGATTATATAAATTGTTTAATAATAAATAGAAAGCATAAAATATAGTATTCAAAAGTACTGTCAGACTTCCATAAATATTCTATTAGAATAAGCTACTAGTCTTTAGTAATCATTTTACCTGGTAACAAACTCATACCAATATTCGTGTATGAAGTGATTGCAAAAAACATAATAAAGTGATTTAATATCTGCCAACTCAATATATGAAATAATCTTTACTTTAATAACGAAATTCCTTTTAAAATAACTATAATCAATATTATAAACTAGCTTTAAACAGAGTTGGGAAATATTTCTATTGGCATCGTTTGTTTATAGCATAAGTAATAAAAGAAAAAAAAATATAAATGTCTTCATTTGAATTATTGTTAGTAGATACAATATTTATAAACTATTTTCTAAAGACTAGAGCAGAGGAAAAGGAGAAAAGAAAATTTACTGACAGGTTTGAAACAGTAGCATTATAAACGAAACAAAACTTACATGTGATTCATTTGATTTACAGATTAACTTATAACATTAAGCTCAGGGAAGTTAAAAGTTCATGTAACATAGTTACCCTTCTTTCTTCATCCGGCTTGGCTTCACGACGGTATTTCTGACGAACGTAGGCGCGCATTTGAAATTTACTTGGAAGGCATAGTCAATTTGGATATTGGAAGCTGGAAATTGTGAAGCACATAAACATGATCAGTCAGCGGCACGAAGGTTCAAATTGGCGGGACCGAGATCAGCTCCTGGCACTTAGCCCATCGACATTACGGTTTACTGGTGGACTTCTTAACAAAAGTTGGAGAGATTCCTCTAGCAACTGCTTTGCTGTTTTTTTAGACGATCTACTCTCAGCCACGTCAAAAGTTATAATCCCAGTTTTTTTTAAGATGGCCTCGGTTGACCTTTTTGTCTGGTTTTGTTTTAGGCTCCACCTACTTTTCTCTAGCCTCCAGCAATCCAGCCTGACCATACAATATCAATTATCCATTTCCATTGTTCCGTTTTCAGCTATCTCTAACTTTAATACGCAATTTTAACTTGACACAGTAATTACAAATATAAATTCCTTATCTAATTTCGAATACAACTTAATTACTCTATACATTTGTACAATACAGATTTTAATTAAAAACACTGATCAAAGGAATGTGACTTTTGATCAGCATTTTTAAACGACTTTGTATAATTCTAAAAGGCTAAAATTTAAGCAAATACACCCGCAATGAAACTTTTAAATTAAGCTGATATAAATTCACAAACCACGCACACACGAATGTTATTTCATGATTTGTGACATTTATGCACGGAATCTTTACATATTTATTTACAAAACATAAAATATATATAGCTAAATTTTGTGACTTGAAATGGAAAAATCCCATTGCGGGCGAATAGTAGTTCGAATTACCGTACTTAAACACATGAAACTAAGATCGGTTCTTCGATCTGTCTGTTTCAATATATATTCTTTATTATCTTTTTTTAAGTACCAATATTATTACTGGAGTTTTTCAATCATCTAGTACATTTTTATCATTTAAACATTTAATATATAATTTTGTTAAAAGTTTTCTATTTCTTTATCTGCTTCTTTAAAAATATCAATAATAATTTTATCATTTCCTGGAGCTTTTCCTTTCTTCATAGATTTAATAGCAAGTCTCACTTCTTCATTTAAAATGAACGATTCAGAAAATTAATAACTGTATAAGATATGTTGGTTTCTTGCTCTTTATTTATATATAATTCTTTATAGAACTCTTCCATGCATTTTATAATGTCATCTTTCTTTTTAATAATATTTTTAACTTTTCTTCTTATTGCAAAAATATTTTTTTCCCATATGAAGATGTTATTTTATATTTTTAAATTTGTAGTTTTTGCTACAAGTTTTTTATTAATTCATAATTATATTTTCTTATATCATTATTAAGTATTCTATTTTTCTTAATGAATTATTTTTATATATTTTCATATTTCTTCTTTTCTGCTTACATTGTCTTGTCTCAGTAGAAAATTTATTAATAAATGGCCGCTTTTTTGTATCAGCCATATTTGTTGCAATTCCTACTAATATATCAGTTATCTTCTTAATGATTTCATTTAATCTGATTCAGCATCAAAGTCCATTAATATTTCAAAACATTTTGCAAGACTAACTTAAATTTATTAATATGTTATTAATGAGTAAAAATATCAGATACTAATGTGGTTTTTCTTAGTAGTTTTTGTTTTTCTAGTTTTGCATTAACATATATATCTTACTTCTCACTAATCAATGATATAATGAAATACATATATTTTATTAATCAAAATGTAATACAATTCTATTCAATCTTTATTTGAATGTGTCCATATTCATTTCCTGTTAGCATTTGTTTTCAAAAATAAATTCATAATGTATAGTTTCTCTTTTTCTGTGAATTCCACTTGTCTGTATTCTATCTTGTTTCTATCACTGTAATCATATTTTCTCATAGTCCATTCATTTTACATTCATTTATCAATTCTAGCATTAAAGTCTTCCATGATAGTTTTAAAATGTTGTTCAATCTGAAAAAGACCATTTTGTACATTCATATACTTTATCACAATGATAATTTTTGGGGGCATATACCTGAATTATCAGTATTTGGTATTTTCCATTAAGCTGAATAATTAATCTTGCCATTCTGTCTAATAGATCATCAATCTTCACAATATTGTTCTTCCACTTTTTATTTATAATGAATCCTACTCCACTTATGCTCTCAATATTTGTGTCTTCATAGTAAAATATATAATTAGTTTTTAAATCAATTGTTTCTTCCCCTTTTCTTCTAACTTCACACATTTTAATTATGTCTGTTTTACTATTAAACAGTTCTTATAATTCATGCCATTCTTTTTTTAAAGTGATTTGGATTAAAATTATTATTGAATCTGGATTTGCAGTCAAGGGATTTATAACACCTTTTACCTACATCTCATAACTTCTTGGCTGGAGATAGTACCACCTTTGGAAAAAAAAGGGTTATAATTCAGTTTTATTTGTCAATGTTGGAAATATCTATGAAAAGAAAGTTCATTCACACACACATTCTAACTTCAATGACAATCAATTGATATTTCACCTAAGAACTATGAGGCAACTGAAATTAAAGTCTACAGTGTTTTTGATTTTAACTCAGAGATAAAAAAAAACCAAATTGTTTACACTGAATGATGTAAGTTGGTGAGCAAACTCATCCATATTTATTTACTATATAAATAATCACATAATAATAACAACTGCAAGGATAAGAATATATGGAGTGAACATTATGGGATTGCTTTGCTTGGTTCTTTTGAAGCCCCAAATTGGAATAAAATGGTTTTACTTCAGTTAACAGCCAACTTCTTTCTACAGCCATTTCCTGGAAAATAGTGATTTTTATTAACTTAATTTAGATTTTGTACATTAAAATGTTCTCATCTAAAAAAAATCTGGAATGTGCCCCATTGGGATTTTCAATAATATTTCGAATTTATTACCTAAATGGAGGGCATCACATTTGTAATAACTGGAAAGATAAAATGGAAAGTAATTTTTATTTTAATAAATTAATAAATTAAAATGAAAGACAAAATATGGTGTAGTTGTTGGTCAAAAGCTTCTAGAAAAGTATTAATATAGCATAATATGTATTACCTAACTTAAATGAACTAATGAACCACCCTAAGGATAGAATTATCAAAAAACTAAAAACTATTATTTATTAAATGAATTGTGCTGCTGATTGTAATAGACATATTAGGGAATCTATTTCTGCCTTGAAAAATAATTAAAAAACACTTTATTGTAGCATTGTGTCAAATTTAAAAATTTCTTCATTAAATCAGCAAACATAACAATTATGAATTTTAAAGTGATTTAAGTACAAACACTAAAAACATATATCAAGAAAAATTAATATCTTCATTAATGGAAATAATTGCCTATCAATATTGCTACTCTCTTGGCATAAAAATTCTCACCCATGAAGATATTATATAATCACTTTCCATAATATGATACCAATGAATGAACAAGGTAAATCATGATTATTTAGTTTAATATACTATATCTAAAAAATGCTGCTAACATTGTGGTATGTATTTAAATTATGTTTATTTATTATTATTATTATTATTATTATTATTATTATTATTATTATTATTATTATTATTATTATTATTATTATTATTTATTATATATGTCATATTGCATATATATATTATCAATAATTTATTTATCAAAATTTTACTTTTATTTGCTTTGAATGATGGAATTTTTTATATTTCAGTGTTATGTTATTTCTATTGTCACATTTTTTTTATTTCTGTTAATAAAATATATACTGAAATATATAATTTTTATACTTATGTATTTTCTGTATTTTAACATATATATACAGAGCTTATCATCTTCAAACTAATGTTTCACATACATCTACCATACATTACAACCACTTATACAGAATATGTAAATATATAAATTATAACAAGACAACTTATTCAGTTTATTGTATAGTACTTCGTTGTCTTTAACCAGGTATTCATCAAGAAAAAAATCTAATTTGTATTTGAAGACAGTTTGTATTACTTATTAATGTTACTTGCAGTATTGGTTATGGAAGACATTTATTTGTTTATTCCAAATAAATCAATAAGAATATTAAAATCTGCAGTATTACTCTCAAAAATATTATTATATACTTATATGTTTTATATAATATAAAATATATAATTTTATTATTATTATTATTATTATTATTATTATTATTATTATTATTATTATTATTATTATTATTATTATTATTATTATTATTATTATTATTATTATTATTATTATTATTATTATTATTATTATTATTATTATTATTATTATTATTATTATTATTATTATAAATTATTTTCGGTATAAATATATTTTATCTATTAATTAATGTGTTCATTATATTTAAGTTATTATTAACTTAAATATATTGAAAACATTAATTGATTTAATAAATTGCATAATTAAATAAAAATTAAAATGATTGAATACCATTAATTGACTTACTAAATTGTATAAGTGAATAAAAGTGAAAATAATTGAATAAAAACATTTATATTTAATAAATAATAATAATAGTAATGATAAAAATATATTTTTATTGTATAAAAAATGAATGTATGTAGCAATAGTTCAAACACGTGATTTTCATTGTTTCATTGTGTTTTAATTTATAGGTTGAATATATTCTGTATTTTGATATTCTTTTTATAGAAATGTGATGCTTGCATGTTGCACATATAAAAAAAATTAATTGAAATAAAATATCCATTTGGTGATAAGGTTTGAAATAGAAATTTAGTATGGGCACTTTTCCTCCAAACAAAAACACAGTTGTTACCTCTAGAATGTGGTAAAGCTAAGAAAACTAACCATAAAGTATTTGCATTGCTAGCTATATTTTTAAGGAAGTTATTCATAGAAATAATTTTAGATCTAATCTTTATAAATAAGAAAAATAAATTATGATATGGACCATGATTACTTTTAAGTAGCATAGAAAAGGATTGTGTTTTATTTTATTGCAGTAAAATATATTCAGATTACATGATGTTTCTCAGATTATTTGGATTTGGAATAAAATTTAAATCTTTAAAAAGATTTTCAAACTTTTTATTAAAAGATTTTTATTCATGTTTTTGGAAAGGTTATTTTTTGTGAAGTCAAATAAATGTTATCAGCATAGATGAATTTTCTGCATCCTGTTTCTGAAAGATCAGAGATGAATATGTTAAATAAACTAGAATAAAAAAATATGAACCATATGATAGACTGTTATATAAAATTTTATACCTACTATAAGTATCATTTAGTATCACTGGAATTTTTTTTTTTACTAGAAATTATTTTGTCAAGTAAATTAATGTTTTTCTGCATTTAAAAATTTTAGAAACCTTTAGTAAAAGATTTTTTTACCAAACAGAAACATACATGAGTAAACTTGGATATTAAAAGTGTTCTGATTTATCGTATCAGCCACTTGATGGCATTCATGCTAAGCAAAAACACATTGATATAACGTTCTCGGACCAGCAATTTTAGAGAACTACGATTTCCATAAAATTAAAAAATTCAAACAAAATATTAAAATGTAAACTGACTTTTTGGACTTTATGGGACAGTAATTAATCAGAGACTGGCTTTTTTGTGTGTGTCAATAAAAATTATGTTACTTTTGAATAGCAAATAATAGTACATTAGAAGATAATTATCTGAAATTCGGGTATGGCTGCTGGGGGTGTTGATGCTATACAAAATCAATCAAATGTAACGTTACTAGGCCAACACAACTTTTTTTTTATAGAACATGATTTTTTTTTTGATTAAACAAATTTTTATTTCATTTATAACATGATTTCTTTTTTATTAAACAAATTTTTATATTTATTTTCATTGTTTTTTTTTTTAAGCTGACATTTTTCTTTATTCAACAAATTTTGGTAATTTAATTTTGTGTTTCTTTTTCTGAATTTTAAACCTTTGGACTGTTTCACGATGAAAAAACTTGTTTTAACCCCACCGAAAAAATATAATACAATTATTTGGGACTTGTTCTGACTTTGATGTACCTTTTTTTTTTAATTGACTAAATATTAAATCAAAAGTAACTTTTGTGTTGTTGGGGTTTCAAAAATTGTTTTGAAACCTGCCACCCCCACCCTTGGATCAATAATTGTAACAAAAAGTCAATAATTTTTTTTTATTTTTAAACAACTTTTTTTTCACTTTTTACTTTTATTTATATTTCATTTAAATTAACCTTTTTTGGGGGGCTTCTACACAGCTTTTTTGGGGGCTTTCATACTGTTATTATTAACAAAAAGTCAACAAAAATAGTCATTTATTTTAATCCCACTTGTTTTAATCCTGCTGAAAAAAATATAATGCAATTATTTGGGAATTGTTTCGAATTTATTCTACCCTTTTTTTTTGGTTGACCAAATTGTTTTTCTTCTTATTAAATCAAAAGTAACTTTTGTGTTTTTTGGAGGTAAAAAATTGTTTTCAAACCCCACCCCCACAGTCGGAAAAATAATTGTAACAAAAAGTCAATAATTTCTTTTTTTTTTTCAACAACTTTTTCTCAGTTTTTACTTTTATTTATATTTTGTTTGAATTACCTTTTTTTTTTGGCCTTCTACAATAAACTGCTTTTTGGGGGGCTTTCATACTTTGTTATTATTAACAAAAAGTCAACAAAAAGAGTCATTTATTTTATTTTAACTCTGCTGAAAAAAAGATAATCCAAATACTTGTCAATTTCTAATGAAATAAAAAAAAAGTACACAAACTTTGGACTTTTTGAACTTATTTATTATTTTATTGCTGTAATAAAAACAGTCTGGTATTTGGGAGGACATTATGTGCCTGAAAAAAGAACACAGTCTCCCTCATTTTCTGTACTCGGCAATTCTGAAAAGTTTAAAAATTGCACATTCTTCTCAGACCTTTTATTGATCTCGTATATTTTCCATGCTGAAATGTCACTTAGCACATGAGCTTTGTTGAAGCGTGTTCGAACATACCCTTTGCCAATTTTTTACATATTAACATTTTTTTAGGGAAGGGTGGGGACCATATGACAATTATTAGTAATTAACAACATTATTTAAATATAAATGACATTACTTTATTATGGAGATTTGAAAAGTTGTACCAACTTGAAATTAAAACACCCTCAAGTGATACGGTAATCAGTTATGAATAGAACAAATATGCGTAAATAGTTTTGAAGCACAAAACAGACCGTAATATTTTTGTGCAATGTCATGTAAAGCAGCCTGCAATGGGTTAATACAATATAAATGTTGTATTAGCCATAAGGCGAGCTGCAGAAACAGCATTTTTATGTATTTTGACACATAAACAATGCCATCAGGTGGCCGTGCCTGGATTTCAGATGATTGCCCATTAGAGACTTTTTTGGACAGTAATTCAAACAAAATTTTAGAATGAAAGCTGACTTTGACCTTTTCGTGACAGTAATTAATCAGAATGGCATTTTTTTGTGTGTGTATAAAAAATTACATTACTTTTTTAATAAAAAATAATAGTAAATATAGTGGATTGGAAAAGTTACGGTATTTTTTTAATAAAAAATAAAAGTAAATTATACTCTCTTTTGGACAGTAATTAATCAGATGCTGCATTTTGGGGGGGGGGACGTAAACTAGATTGCAATTTACCCACTAAAGTTAATAATTATAACAAACTATTAAAATGAAATCTGACTCCAGTGTCTGGCAATTGCCAATTTTCAGAGTTCGAGCAGCCATCTTCCTTGTCTCGATTTCTTGTGATATGTTACTTTTATCGGGATTTTCAAAATAGTGCTGTGCCACACCTTAAAATCCAATTTGGAGTTACACAGTCTTGATGGAATAGTGATGACACTGTCAAAACTGTTAAAAGATACCAGTCGGTCAGTTCACATAAAAAAAAGTTGGACCTGAAAAGTTAAATTATTTAGGCACAATGCAGTCAACACCCACTCACATGATACTGAAGTAAAAATAGACAAGCCAGCACTATGATAAAGTGTATAGCCCAAGCAACTATGGCAGCTAATAAAGGCATTTTCTGTGCTTTTAGCATAAAAAAAAGCCACAGCAGTAGCCAGAAGCTGAGTAAACGGACTCTTTCTGTGCTTTATTGTAGAAAGAAGACTATCTGCTTGGCTGTAGCCATGGAAATGGCATATTTCTAGAAAATTAGCAAGAAATAGCACTGTCAAGTGGCTGACATGATAGAACAGAACACTACAATGTAACAATATAATTTAAAATAATAAAATATTACTGTTAATCCTAATATTTTATTTTTTTAATAATATATTCACTAATCATAATTTCATAACCTTACATGTTTTGGTTTAGTTGGTAGACTATTCAGTTTGAGATTGGAATGTCCCAGGATTGACTCTGGCATTCAAACTTCTTATGAACTTTCGAGAAATAAAGCCATATGCCTTTTTAAAAAAAAATCATAAGGATTTCTTAAGAATATATATTGATTAATGTGTGTACATATTTTATCGATCTGTTTAAGTTATTTTTTAACTAGGCTGTAGAAAGATTTGTTTTTCAGATTAAAAATGTTGACCTGTAAAACAATTTGTTATTGTGCATCAAAATAATTTTTATTTTATTTTATTCTTTGTGCTTATGTCTCAATAGTCTGCATACTTAGCCTAAATCAGAACATTCTTGTTCACGTGGTGAAAAGATTGACAAGACAATGCTCCAGAATTCTTTTACAGTTGTTTTGGCTGCTATGTATAAAAAATAAAGAGTACTTCTGAAGCACAATTAATAGTACATGAGATATATTGGAAATTAATTACAAAGACAAGAAATTAATTGCCCCCAAAAGAAAACAAATATTGAAATTAGTTAGATAGATTTAAATATGAAGTAGAAGCCTCGTTTAAAAAAATAAAAAGTTTTGTTTGCGTAACAAAAGAAAAAAACGGTGTATAATAAAGTTAAAAAAATTTTTTAAAAAAAATTTCTTTCACTTTTTAAAATTGAGAATATATATAATGTACTATATATTTAATGAACTAAATATAAGCTTAACAATATATATAAAAAAAGTTCCTATTTCAAAAAAAGTTATATTTATATTTTGGAATATAAGTTTTTGTACTGCATAAAAAACTTATATTTAACTTAAAGACTGTTTATTGTTTAGCTCTTATCTCAAACCACTCTGAGTTGATTATATTTGAACACTTTCTTTCTTGGAATATTTGACAGTTGATACAATTCTTATTTGACATTTTTTAAGACGGAATTCACTTGTTTATCTGAATTTCAATTTATACTGTTAAATATTTATTTGAATCAATTTCAGAAGGAAAAAATATAGTTTTTAAAAACTTGAAGTCAATATCATTACATAAAACAGCCATGAAAAGCCTTGTTTATTGATCTTAAACATATGCAAAACTGTATAAAATTACATCATTAATACTCAAAGCTCTCCATCAAAATTTTCAATCTAAAAAATCGTTAATAATTGGTTTTAACAGCCTCTCAACTTTTAAAAATTTAAACTAAATAACTTTTTAAAGAGGTTGTATGATTTCATATGAAACTTTGAAGTTTTCAAATCTTCTACTAGAAAATTTCAGTAGTAGCTTTTAAAATTCCATAAGGACAAAAAATTAAAATTACTTAGAAATTGCACGACTACATTTAACTTGTAAATAATATATAATTATTATTATTAGTTTTAGATTAATTAAAAATAAACTTTTTTTTTCTTTTGCCAAAGTATTTATATATATTAATGGAAAAAAATACTAAAACAGAGTTTAAATATAAATTTAGTAAGATTTATTGTATCAATGTTTTCGTGTTCTATTCATCATTAGTCAGCTGAGAACATTAATTTTTTGCTGATTTGAATGGTATTTGATTTTTTGTTTCATTACATATTCATTTTATGTAATAAATCTTGCCTCCTTTATTTTATATTTGCGATCATTTTTTTCTTCACACATAATTGGACAACACTTGAATCATGAAAGACGGATGCATTAACAGCTTCTATCTGTAGATTTTTTTTAATAGCTTAATGAATGTTGTATCATTCTAAGATTTGCCTCGGTCTCACCATAATATATAAACAGCAGCCTTTTTGGCTGCAGTTTACAACATAGACCACATTGGCTGGTCCAGTGTAAAAATTTCGTCTTGTGTTGTTAATAAGCTTGTTTAAATTTATGGGGTGGGTGGGTGGGTTCTGAATTGGAGATTAAATGTGCCCTAACATATGTATATTATGGCGATGCCAAGACAAATCTTAGAATTAGAATGACACAACATTCATTTATATATTTTAAAAAATATAAGATTAAGCCTGAGGTTGTTAATGCATTCATCTTTTATAATATGAAAGAGATCAGACCGTAGTTGGAATCCAAATGTTGTCAAAATTATGTGCTAACAAAGAAACGATTGCAAATGTAAAGTGAAGGAGGCATGGTTTATTACACAAAATGAAAATGTAATGAACAAAAAATCAAATAGCACACAAGTTAGCAATAAATTAATGTTTTCAACAGACTAACCATGAACCTGATGTGAAAACATTAAAAGTATACTTGGTACAATAAGTCTTATTAAATTTATATTCAAACTCTGTTTTATTATTTTTTCATAAATATTTAGAATGATAGAGTATCAATATATATATATATATATAAGAGATCTCATGGTCTAATTGATAAAGTAACTGTCTTTATGAAGATGACCTGCTTCAAACCCAGATCTAGTAAACTTGGAAATATTTTAGTATCTATTGAATTTTTTTTTTCTGGGTAGATATCCATAATCAAATCGGCTAATAATTTAATAATGATTAGTAAATGAATATCTAACTATTCTTATGTAAAAAGTAAAAGAGAAATGGAAAACTGCTCAAATCCTCACTTCCTGGCAAATGCTAAAGCTTGCAAGCACTGGTTTTCTTTTTCTTCTTAGCAGTTACTGGAGAGGTTTTTGCTCCATTGTAGGTTAGTTAAAATGTGTTTATTCATTATATATATATATGTCAATTTAAATATTTTTATGATTAATTATAAGGCAAATAGAAAAGTGTATGGGGATATTACCATGTAATGACTAGAAAATTATGTTAGCATGGATATTGCTAGATAATTATCAATTATTATTGTAAGTCTGATATGAAACTATTTGCTGTAAGAGCCTATTCTAGTGCTTTTGTTTCTAAATAAAGTCAAAGCAAGCAGATTATTGTGGATAATAGAGCAAACAGTGTAGTTTAAAAATTTATTAGTAATAAGTGTTAGTTACATAGCAAAACCATTGCTATCATATTTCTCTAGTCTATATATAGGAATATACTCACTCACTCCTTTATATTACACACACATATATATAAACTATGTTGATTTAAATTGTGTCATTTATAAACATTTATGATTCTTCAAGTGGAATGTTTTAATATAAAAAATCAACCATTTTCTACTATTATAACTGTCATCAGCATTAACCTGAAAAATAGTTGATACCAAATCAAACATAGCAATGCATGCTCTACTTAAACATCTTTGCAACATTCAGTTTGATATTAAAATTTGGTTCTAGTAAACTATTAACTGTGCAGCCTTTGGTGGCGCTGTTTCTAGTTAAAAACAGAGTGTTATAACATTACCGGCCGCTAGATTTTTTTTATCTAATAGATCATATTTTGACATATGGGTTTAATTTTTTTTTTTAATATTTAATATATTGTTGTTGTTTGTTTTGGACATAATTTTTTTTTTTTTTAATATATTGTTGTTGTTTGTTTTGGACATAATTATTTTTTCGGTTTTCATTTGATAAATTTCAAATTATAAAGGAGACTTTGACCTTTATTTTTGGATCTCAAAAGTACATAATTTTTGACATACGCCTTTATTTGGGGGTGGGGGGATTTCCATTCTAAATCTACTGTTTCTTTTTTATAGACATCCTTTATTTTTTTGTTTTGGATTCGATACATTTCAAAGTAATAAGAGACAGATTTAACTTTTTTTTGGAATATCTCAAATATACACAATTTGCTTTACATACGACTTTTTTTTTTGTTGTAGAATCGACACTTTCTTTTTTAATTATGTTAAAAATAAGGGGGTTTGCTGTTGATTGATTTAGCAATGAAAAATTCAAACCTGTCCGACAAACTCCACCTCAGATGTCCATATTTGCTTATAAATGAAAAGAATTGTTTGGTATTTTATCTTACATTTATAAATATGGGGGGTTTTTTTTTTTGGTCGGCGTGTTTTGATTTTTTTGTTTTTTTTTTAATAATAAAAAATAAAACGGGGTTTTGATTTTTTTGTTTTTTTTTAATAATAATAAATAAAACGGGACTTCTTTTTTCTCTTAGATTTATAAATACGGGTTTTTTTTTTTTGTGTCGGCAGGTTTTGATTTTTTTTTGCTTTTTTTAATAATAACAAATAAAACATCCATAACAAAAACCAAAAAGTCAATCGCGGTATTGTTTTTTCAACACAAAAAATATGTATGTTAACCGGTTTTGTTACATTCTGTAGGATTTATTTATTTATTTTTTTTAAGAATCGTACAAGTTTGTTAAAGATTTTTTGTTTTCATAACAAATAAAATGTCTGGTATTTTGATTCTTTTTTAACAACAAAAATTAAGCTCAGGTTCATTTTTAAAATCTACTTAACGTGCTGTTTATTGATTTAAAACAACAACAAAAAACCTATTTTTGCTTCTAAATGGAACGAATAGGTATGTCAAAAGAAGAAGTATTTTTTTTTTTTAAAAAAATCAATCAATCAAAGATGTCCAACAAACTACACCGCCCCTTTCTAACACTGTCATTCTGGGTGTTAACCCTTTTCCCGCGTCCGACGAGGCTCCTTGTCGACATCTGAAATCACTCTAACTCAGCCCGTTTTCATACGAAAATTTTCGTTAAAGACGTATTGAAAGTGTTTTTAAAAGTTCTGTACGATGGTGCCATCTTCCGATTTATTTTACAAGTAAAAAATAGAAAAAAAAATGCATTTAAATCTAAACAAAGAAAGAACATTATTTGTGATTGGTTCTTAGCAAGCTCTCAGCCGAAAAAGACATTCTGATTGGCTGGAAAGAACAAAGAAACTGCCTGATCAAAGAAAATAAAGAAAAACGCTGAGATTTTCATTTCGAATGCAATTTAAGTATTTAAAAATATATAATTTAAGAAATTAAACTAGTTTTTTAAAAAATATACTAAAAAAACAAAATTATTTTCGAAAAATATCGAAGATTTTTGTAAAAATGTTGAAGATTTAGTAAAAAGAAATATTTACTTTTCTATAACGTAAAAGTCGATCTTTTTGTTTATATTATAGCTTTTACGTTGCTGAAAGTGAATATTTTAGAATAAATAAATAGCAATTTATTTTTGAAAGAACTTTCGTTCTCTTCATAACCTGAAAAATTAGTAAAAAACTTTTTATAAACGTATCTGAGTTGAATTTAATATTATAGGCGAATATGTTTTAACAATAGGCTTTGTCTTCAGTTTGTGAGTTGGCCAATTAAAAGATTTGATTTTTATCTGATACAACCAATAATAAAATTAGCGGTTTAAGGGTTAATTACATGATTTACAGATAAAAATAATCGCAAACAAAACACAAATTCTTTCCAGAAAATAAATTTATTAACCACATATGACTGAACTAAATCAACTGTAATGAATGGCAGGATGTTTTGGGCTTGCAAAAATGCAACTGCCTCACTTTCTCTGCTTGGGACATCCCACAAATATAATAACATGGTAGACATTTTGTTCTTCTTTTTCAACTCTCGTCTGAGTCACAACAGAAATGGTATTTTTCTGCAAACAACTCCAATCGTCTGCCAGAGAGCTTGAGAAATTGTATTTTGTCTTTTTTGACCCCCAAAAAAGCCAAAATTAGCCAAAAAATAAAATTTTGACAAATATCAATAATACGCTGAAAATTACTAGTACGCAAAAATCTTTCAGTTGGGAAATACAGAAAATCATAAACATCAACAAATAAACACTTGAAAAAGATGACAATGCTCACACTCTCATCTTAAATTCTAGCGACAATACAAATTCTGTCAATATGCATAGGAATTCAACCCGCAATGAAATCAACGGTAAACTATACGATCATAGTATTGTTAGTAGACGTAGTGTTATTGAATGCAGAAGAATTGGCCACGTATTATAACCACTACATACGATCTACTCGTATATTAATGATCACTCGTATATTAGCCATAGTTTTGGCCGTGAAAGTGATATAATTCTGTGTTTTTACACAGAAACAGTGCCATCAAAGGCTGCACAGTTAAGAGTTTACTACAACCTAAAATTTACATATAATTTAAAGGTAATTTAACAAATGTCTTCTTTTAATATATGAACTTTTTTTTCTACAGTACAAGCTTTTACATACCTACACTCCAATATGTAATATATAGGGGGTTGAACTTAGACTTTCACATGACCCTCAACTATCCATGCTATGTTATACTGCTGACACACTTAATCACACACCTGTTAAAAAGATAAATAATCACCAATATACATATTTTGGGCTAAACCAGTACTAATCAGTTGGTCCAGATGATCATCTCCATATATATACATCTTTACCCCACTTAGCAATGGCAATTGGTCCTCCAAAACTCATCATTAAGCAAGAATATCATATACAGAATACATATTTATAATGGGGATCTACGGGAACAAAAATTGATCGGTTCCAGTCGACTACATAAAATATCCACATTGGTTTTTGAGCTCAAAGATTTTCTTGATTTTTTCATGGCAATGATGACTAAATACGGTATCTAAAAGAAACGTTTTATATCACTAGGGAAAAAAAGCATATTTTGACTGTTTAAAAAGTACAGTACAGCAAAAAGAAAGAGAAAGTGAAACTAAATTTGAATTTAAGAGTTTTTATATTCTTCCGCAGAAGTTTTTCATCGTAATAAAAAAAAAATCCATACTGAAGTGCATTTTTTAAACATTTGTATTACAGTACTGTACATTTATGTTTATTACTTATGTGAAATTATTCAAATTAAAAAACAATGTTTAATTATAAATTATTTAATTGAACATAAAGACTTATTTCCAGAATAAGAAATGGGTTAATGCCTATTGTAAATCAGTCAACTTTAGAAAAAAAAAATCAACTTATTTTAAAAGAAAAAAAATCTGTTCTAATTTTATAAAACATACTAAGTTTATTTTTTTTACTGTATATTTTTACTAATGTAATAGTGCCCCCTCCCCCCGTTCATGTAGAAAAATTATTTATTAACACTTATTTTAAATACAATCCATTTTTCTTTTTAAATTTTTTCTAATTCAACATTCTCTCTTTAAAATGTTGTTTTTTCTTTTGATTTGAAACCATTTGGTGTACATAAATAAGAAGCATACACACAATTTAATATTAGTATTTAGTGTTTTCCTGAAAGTTTGTGATGATGGTATTTTAGTTATACTGTTTTCATTATCTAATATAAGTGTTGAATGTCTAGAAAAATTAAACTCTATTTAAATAATCCTAGTTTGTACATTATATTTAAATAAAGTTTAATTTTTCTAAAGACATTCAATACTTATATGTATACAGTATTATAGATTCAGTAATTATATATATATATATTAACTTTATATGTTTTATAATCAAAATACTGAATGCAGCACTAACATTGTGTTTTATGAATAAAATATTGTATGTGCTATACAATTATAGCAAAGTCATTACCTATATACATATTACAGTAAGTACTTTTGCATTTGGGTAAAATGAATTTAAAATATCTATTCTCTGATGTCATCAGTGATGCAAAATTGAAGATTGCTGGCAAAAAAAAAAAAAAAAAATTTTTTCCCCCTATTGTTATAGTGAATAATCGATTGTAAATCGAAGTAGTGGGTACAAATTAATCATGATCACTATTGTGAAATATCGCTAAGTAGCCAATCACTAAGTGGGGTAAAGGTGTGTGTATATATATAATCAATGTTCAGCTTATATTAAGATATCCAATCTTCATACTTTAATGGATAGACTTCAATTCACTACACCCCACAACTCTTCAGCCATTCATTTCATTGAAAATCTGATGATGGAATGCTCAAAGCCCACATTGGGCCAACCTTCTTATCCTACCCATATTGACCATAAGTCATTCTGAATCCTCATGTACAGAAGGTAATCCATTTACATACAAATGTCTTCTTTGTATTGGCTTAATGTTGCCCTTTGAAACATTATAAAATTTCTAGAGATAGTGGAAGTTAAATTAACATTATTTAATATTGTTAAACAATTGTGTGGTGGTTAATTAATTATTTAAATATATACACAAATTTTATGTAAACTGAATATAATTCCAGTATTAAATGGTTGATTTTTTTCATCAAAACATTAGCACTTAAATGATCATACAATTTTAAAATGGCACAAGTTAAATTAACAGAATTTAATATTATATATTTTAACCAGGCCATAAAACAGTAATCATATTTCGTGATTTTCTCTTTTTAATTTGTCATTATGATAGAACATAATTAATCTAATTCTCCTAATTTTTCAATTACCACATATTTGAGAATTACTCTTGGAATTTGATATTTTATAAGCATTTAGTTATTAATACAATATCAACCATGCTATAATTCATTTATTTATTTGTCCATTTCAGTTTTATGCACATTTGGATTATAATATTGCAGTTTTAAGTATTATTAAAAAAATAATATTTAATGATTTATCATTTTGTCTTTTTTGCAAAATATTTAATTGTTTCACATTTTAAAATCAATAGTTTTGCATTTTAATTTTATATGCTACTT
Organism: Epiperipatus broadwayi; assembly: GCA_028023455.1. Taxonomy (NCBI): domain Eukaryota; kingdom Metazoa; phylum Onychophora; class Udeonychophora; order Euonychophora; family Peripatidae; genus Epiperipatus; species Epiperipatus broadwayi. The sequence continues at coordinate 4,975,612 of JAQFVV010006229.1, read as the reverse complement.
TTTAAATGCTAGTATTGGTTTCAAGACTGACTGAGTGGTTGGTGTTGTAAGCCTAGAATTAATTATAATGGAGAAATTGTTGATTGGTTATTTTATTATAATGTCAATGTCCATATGTTTAGTATTGAGAACTCACATGCTGAATTATTATGTATTATACTTAATTTAGAATTGCACTCTTTTGCATTATATATATACACACATGCACCCAATAAATAGAAATTTAATGTGTGAAATAATTTTATGTAATGGTTTGAGGTTAACCCATTGCAACTTTTAAAATATAATTATATTGTCATTTAGTACCAGCACATCACAATGAATTTGTAATTCAAAAGAGATATCTTTTATCTTTTTTCTCCTTATGTCTGGAGGATTGTCTACAATGACTTTTGTAGAAGGTATGAATTTTTAATCAATGAGAAATTTATTTTCAAATATTTTTAAACCTGATTGACATATATTAGGCAAGCATACTTATTTTTTATTTTTAATCTTGCCAATGTTGATTTAAATACTAATATTATGCAATAAATGAGAATTTAAAGTGCTAAATATTTTATGTCTTGTTTTAAGATTAACTCATTGCAATTGTTTAAATATAATTATATCGCCATTTAGTATCAGCATATAGCAATACATTTTTAAATGTGAAAGTGATTCTTATATCTGGAGAATTATGTACATCTTTGTTAGAAAATACACATTTTTCATCAATTAAAAAATTGATAGGTTAGACTATTTCCATCATAATCTCAGTTGATTAAAATGTTGCCTTAAACTTCAATATTCAAGAATCTAAAGGTGTAAGTTCAACTCCTATGCTAATATTGTTACTGATAAGGCCAACAACACCTGAAGACGAGAGGAGAATAATACTACACAAATTCTTGTGAAATTACTAACCTATGCTGTCTATTTGTGTATTATTACTAACAAGTTGTTTGCATTTGAAAAGTTTAAATTAAGTTTAAAATTGTCTATACATTCAACATTTAATGTTAGATGATGAAATAGTCCAGCATATCAAATCAAATTTATTTCTATATATTTTAAAACCTAATTAAAATATATATCAGACAAGCTATTTAAAAATAAATTTCAGATTGATTAAAAAGGCATTGTAGACAGTCTTCCAGGTATATGAAGGAGAAAGAAAATAAATAAGTATTGCTTTGCCTTTACAAATGTATTGACATATGCTAAATATAGATAGTAATAACTATATTTAAACAGTTGTAATGAATTAATCTCAAAACATTACATAAAATATTTAGTATTGTAAATTTTAATTTATTACATATTAGTATTTAAATCATCATTGATAGTGTTAAAATTGAAAAATATTTTATACTTGTCTGATATATATATGTTAATCATATTTAAAAATATATGAAAATAATTTTCGGTGTCGATTTAGTATGCGCTCACGGCCGCCATTTTGAATTACAAGAACCACCCAAACAATTCTCCAGATATATGAAGGAGAAACAAAGTAGAGGTATATCTTTTGCTTTTAAAACTGTATTGACATAACCCAGTGGTCCCCAACCTTTTTGCACTAAAGAGCACATTCTATAATACCGGCCAGGTGGCAGGCACCATTTATTTTTTCCAACCAGATGGCGGGCATCATTTATTTTTTCAATGTAAATTTATAATTGAATATTGTTAATAATACACATAATGTACAAAAAATATTTATTTCAAAAATAAAATTTTAACATATAATTAATGTTTATATTTTTACGCTGTAAAAGTATAGTATGCCCTACAATTTTATTACAATATAATACAATAATTTATAAGAAATTTTAAAAATTAAATTTATTTGTATCAAATAATTTTTTATCATGTTCAAATAGTGGCGGGCACACGTAAAATGGTCTGCGGGCGCCATGGTGCTCGCGGGCATAGGGTTGGGGATCCCTGCCATAATCTAACATTAGATAGCAATAGTTGCAATGAATTCATATATATATTGTAACATCTCGTTATCCATTCAATATGTTTTATAAAAAAATTCCTTTTAAGCCATTCATTATTATATATAGAGTTATTAATTATCAAAATTGCCAATTGATGTCTACTATTCTATCATGTCTAATTTTAAACTATTAATTTGTTTCTATGAATGTGTTATATTTGATAAGATTCAAAATGATATTTTGTCTGGTTTTAATCTATTATAAACATTTTGAAATATAAAATAATTTATATTTGTTTTCTTTTATTTGTTTTTAAAAAGACAAAACGAATACTATATTATTATGTATTCATCAAAATTAAAGTTATTTATAAATGTAAAAAGCAGACACACATATGTTTTGCTTTTAATAAAACTGATAAAGTGTTTCTTTTTCTATTTTAATAGCAATAGACTTTTGTAAATAATAGATTACATTCTTATGTGCGTGAGTATATAAGTGTACATTGATTTTAAAATTGTAAATATTATAAGGATGACGTTTGATATTTAAAATGTATTATTTGTGATAATTACTTTAAAGATAAGACATTTAAAAATCATTATTTTGTTTGTTATCGTGAAATCTAAGAAGTATATATAAATAGGCTGACTTATGTTTATGTAATTCAATGCTGACTCAACAATGCTAAAGAAATGAATTAGAGCGTATCCATAACAATTGTTTGAATATTAGCTATGTCAAGCGAGCTGATAATATAAATAGCTATGCATCCACTTGAAAAATCCCTTATTATTTTGTTTTGTTTGTATATAGATATTTGCTTACTTTAATAGAAGCTGTATATTTTTTTGATAAACATTTTTTTTTTAAATCGCGATGCATGTATTTTTTAAAGATGTTTGATGTAAAAATGTATAATATGGATAACTTTAAATGTAGGTTCACATCTGTTTTTAGGATATCAAAATGTAAATTTAGGTTTTTGAAATAACAAGAAGAGAAAATACAACACCTAGCATTTTGACAATTTTTTTTGCTAAAGGAAATCACTATATTTGCTTAAATTATTCATACACATACCTGCAATCATGGAAAGGATATGTTTATTATGTTGATAATATCTTTACCTTAAACCTAAATCGTATTTATACCATGCAGTGCCTATGAATTTTTAGTGCTCTAATGAATAAAATAATTACCTTCAAATGAAATTATAATAACGGTAATACTTTATTTACATATATATGCTAATAAATTTTAACTGTAGAAATATACAGGATAATATATGATTTAGTAATAATTACTTAAAAGGAATTAATATGCCTAAATGCTCTGCTGGAAATTAATATTTGACAGCTCAATGGAATAGACTTCAAGCATTATTTTTTGTAGTGTGACTTCTACTTTATATCCATTGGATATTTTAATGGATTATATTTATATTTCATGAAAGGAGTTTAAAGTGCAATAGGATCTTGGATAACAAATATTTTATTATTAATACAAGTCATTTAATTTCATTTGAAATTTATTATTATATTTAAAAAGTTAAATTAATTGAATGTATGTTTTCATGATAACAAATATTTATACATTTCCTTAATCTGAGAAAAATTACAATAATTATTTAGAACTTATCAATAATAATCAAATAGACTTTATCTGATAACTTGTCTAGATTTTTCTTAACATTTTTATGGTGAATAAATCATAACAAATTAAGATTTGTTGTGTAATTTTATACTTGTTTAATAAATTTCAAATTTAACTGAACAACCATCAGTTACATCTAAAAATGTGATGGGCTTCCTGTCACTCGAATTCCTTCATTTTTAACGCTACGGAAAAGATTTTATCATCATTTGAAAGTTTATAAAAAGTTCCGTAAGATGCTGCCCTCTCTTGAATTATTTTACAAGTAAAAAATCAATAAAACTGAAATTGAAGGTCTAACAAAAGAAGAGGACTGTCCATCCTTGATGCTGATTGGCTGTTAACCTTTCAGTAGTGTTCAACGCAGCAATGCGTCAAAGGCTTTGGATCACTCTAAATCAGTTATTTTTTGAGCTGTCATGACATATTCATACTCATTGGAAACTTTAGAAAAAGTTCCATAAGATACTGCAATCTCTTGAATTATTTTACAAGTAAAAAATAAATACTAGGAGGATTTTAAGTTAAACAAAAAGAAGGCCAATTGTGATTGGTTGGGCCATCCATTCTCGATGCTTATTGGCTGATGATTCTGTTAAATATTTTTTCACCGTTGAAAATGGAAATATATGTTTTAGAGTGTTTTTTTATTATTTTTCATACATATTATAAATGATCCTCATAACATCTGCTGAAAATATAGTTATTTTACAAAAGTAGTAAGGTTTTATTAAAAAATTGTATACTTTACACGATTGTAAATTGAAAAAGAAACCAGCGATACTAGCGATAGCATTTTTTGACATCCTGTCAAGATTTTAGATTGCCCCAAACTGTTTATTTAATTTTCAAACAAAGATAATGTTTTAGAATATTTTTCTGGCATTTATTTACATATTACCATGTATTTTGGTTAAAATATACTGAAAATATAATTATTTTTAGAAAGACACTCAGATTTTACTAAAAAATTCTTAAAAAATTCGTAACGTTTTTAATAACGTAAATCTGTGAGGGATATAAATGATGTTTGCTTTGCTTGTAATTTGCTCGTAATATTTTCTTTGATTTTTCTGATTTTGAATATTTCTATAAAATACAAAGAAAAATATATTTTTGAAAAAACATTCGTTTACTTTCCTAACATTACAAATAATTAATATACTTTTTGAAAACGAAACTAAAATTAATATATATTAAAAGATGAAAATATTTCTATCAAAGAGTTTGTCAATTGACCAATTAAAACTTTCAGAGTTTTACCTCTCTTGGCCAATCATGAAGTGACCTACAGAAAGGTTAATAGTTAAGGACAAAGAAAATCACTTGTCAAAATGAAATCACTATGATTTCTTTTCTTTCATTTCGAAAGTGATAAATGAATGTTTTAGACCATTTTAGAAGTATTTTTTTGACATATTATAAATGATTTTGTTAAAATATGCTAAAAATAAAATTATTATAGAAAAATATATAAGATTTTAGTAAAAATTATTTATTTTTCGGGAACGTAAAATTGAGAAAGAAATCACTGATATCAGCAACACTTTTTAGTTGGTTACTAATGTTTGTTTTAGATTTGCCACTATCAAATATTTTTATAATTATAAATAAAAAATTATTTTTGAAAAAACTTTCATCCACTTTCATAACCTGACAAATTATTAATATACTTTTTACAAACGAAACTAAAGTGAATATAATATTAAAATATGAATATATTTTGACAGTTGAGTTTGTGAATTGACCAATTAAAAGTTTAGACTTTTACTTCACTCGGCCAATAAAATAATCAGCAAATAAGCAGTTAAATGTATGTTTTCCTCTGACTTTGGTAGTATTTTTGTTTGGCACCTCTTATTGGTATAAATATGCAACACAATTACAACACATTAAACTTTATTTTCATTATGTATTTTTAATTTTATTTGTGTATTATAATTTATTTATTGTAAATAAACTGTCATTATTATTTATTAAATTGAAAGTTTTGAATTTCACTTACTTAAATAATTTAAACATATGTAAATATTTAATTTATATAGTGTGATGGTTTTTATAAATTATAATAATAACTGTAGCCTACTTCACTGCATATGCAATGTACAGATCGAATGCTAATTGTAATGAATACTATCCTTTCCAAACACAAGATAAAGTTTGGCTGAAAAGGATAGAGTGATCCATTCTATCTTTTAAAATGATTTTATCTTGTGTTTGGAAAGGAGAGTACTCATTATAATTGGTGCTTGATATGTAAAATGCATGTGCAGTGGAATAAGCTTCAGTTATTATTAAATAATTTAAATTACAAGATTGTATAATAAGTCAACAAGACTGAAAGACCAAGGAGGGACTTTCAACCAGCAGACACGATGTTACTTCCATGCTCTTAGTTTAAACCCCATCTAGGTTTCCTAGCCTCAACCACCTAATTAACATCTTTGATCTTGCATAGCTTTCCTTCTTTATACAGTGTGACATAACTCAGGGTTTGAACATGGAATCTCTCTCTCAAGGTTCTTCATAACTTATGACATTACACTATGCTAGCACCTTTAAACCTTACATTAATCTATTTATTGTGCCAAGGCCAAATTGGCACATGTATATAAAATAATTTTGTCGTAAAAAAAATTAAAACAAAAAAATCTTTCGCAAAAGAGTTTGAAATAAAAGTTGAAAAATCATTGATTTAAAGTGGGAAGGGGTTTTTCCTAAAGTTAAATTGAAGGTCATATAAAAAGGAAGTAAAGAGCTTATTATTATTAGTTGAAATACAATTTAGAAGCTTTAAAAAAATATATAAATCTCTTCATCTAAATTAAAGAAGAAAAAGTATTAAAACTCATTTTGATGTGTAGAATAAAATTATATATGTGTGTGCAAATGTAAAATAAATGTATCAGTATTAAATATTATAAATAAATGAAAAATATATTTAAAAAACCACAGCAGTGCGCTACTAATTAAAGATATGAAAACAACACGTTTTGAAATAGCTACTACTAATTAAACAATCAATCAAAAAACACGTTATCATAGGATTAATCTAAAGGAATTTTGACGACACCTATTGAATCATTTGCCAGAGGATATTAAAACAAAAACCATTCACAGATATAAATAGCTAGATTTTTATCGGACATTCAGTCTAGTTTGAGTTTGCAGTTTCAGTCTAGTTTTGCAGTGTCAGTCTTGTTTACAGAAATGCAGTGCTGAAAATCTTATGGAAATATATGCTCTTCTTTCAGCCCTTTGTCCAACAAGATCATCAAAACCTACCTGTGAAGTAATGTCTGCATAACAACTCAGAAATCCTCCATCAAACATTCAACTGTTTTCAAGAATAAAACCAATGGATTAACATAGGATCTCTTCAATAAATTTCAAAATCTAACCGGTTAGATATACTCCATGAGGAGCAGCCAATGACAAGCAAAAATGCTAGGTAAACATTTATTTATTATCATTTATAAGTAGTAGCCACCGCTGTAATTCGTAAACATTCAAGATTCAAGTTATATGAACTCTATCATACATAAAATGAACTATTGATAAGTGTGTTTAAGTTTCAAATGCTATTAATGCTTTATTATTATGTTTGTGAATGTGAGATAATTTAAATGTCATAGATTATTTATGCTTTTTTTTTTCATAAAATATGTTATAATGTGTTTATTTAAAAATATGCGTGTATTAAATTAGATTGTCAAGATATTTAAATTTAGTAATATAATGTTGGTTAATCAATTATCTTTAAAACTTAATTAATGTTGATTAAAATAAATTGTCTTTAAAATTAAACTTTATTTGTAGGTCAATTATTTTTATCAATTCTTTTTCTATATTTTATTACTGATTAAAATTAGACTGGGATAGTTAAGGGAATTGTTTCGAGCGCTGGATTATGAGCCTACTGACCAAAGATGTTTATTCTTTTGAATAGATAGCTGGCGCCTGGAGTTTACTCCAAAACAAATAAAGTGTTTGGATAGTAGGGGTTTTAATCTAGCAGCCGAGATGGGCCATTGTTGATAGTTAAAGCTATCAATAAGATCTCCCATTTTGCTCGAACATGCTGGTTCATTCACGTAACCTTTATAAGATTATAAATGTATTATGAAGGAGTTTGAAACCAGCCAAAACTTATATATACATGTAAGTAGGTGGTTTCAGCGGTTCGACCTGGTACATAAAGGACTATACCCAACTTGGGGCTGGACCTAAGAAACAATAGTAAATAAATGCTTTGTTTCTTGATTAAAAAATGTTTTTCTATACAAAAGCTAAATTACGTATGTTAAAGCGTTTTAATTTTTTTAAAAAAAAAGAATTGACCGAAAACTTTGTTTTCTTTAAATGAAGAGAGATTTGTGCTATTTACGTTATTTAAATAAATCATTATGTTAAATCAGAGACAGTTGATGTTTGGGTGGAATTAAAGCATTAAGATCAGGTAGGATAAATGGACAAAGGAGGGTGGAGTCAGTGTATATTTCCAGTTTAAAAGAAATAAATAAAATAGAAATTAGTAAACTTATTAAAATAAAATATGGTATCAAAAATAATGATAAAAAGTGTTTCAAATTATAAATTATAAAATAAAATAAAATAAAGCCAAAATGGATACTCAAGGTAAAAATATAGAAAATATTCCCAACAAGGAAAAAAGAGAAATCATAGCTTTACTAACCAGCATGTTTGAAAAACAAAAAGAAACAGCAGAAGAATATAAAAAAATAGCCGAAGAGCTTAAAAACCAATATAATGAAATGAAGAGTAAATTGAAAGTGCAAGCTGAAATGCTTGAAAAGTTAAAGGACCATATCAAAATGTGCCAAAATAAAATAAAAAAAGAAATTAGAGGAAAGGTAGAGAAAAATCAAGAGATCGTAGAAGTAGGTGTTGTCAAAGAAAATAAGGAAGTTGAGGTCATGAAAGAGATAGTAGAGTCAGATAATTGTAAATATAGTAGTTTGGAAATAGAAATTAAATTAGAATCAGATAGCATTGCTACAGAGAAAGTAGAAACCTATGTAGATCAAAAACCAGAAGATAGCGTTAAGCATAGTAGTTTGGAAATAAAATTAATCAAGATAGAAAATAAAAATAAAAAGGTGAAAGTAAAGGTTCAAAATTCGTTTTAGATGGAGATTTAAAACAAAGAGAAAGAATAGAAAAAAATATTCACGGTTAGAAAAAATACGGAGGTCTGTGAAGCTTAAAGGTTTTCTAATTTACAAGGCAGAAAATAAAATGGAAAAAGAAAGAGATAAAATAAATTTTAATCGAAAGAGAGATGTGAGAATATGGAGTATAATTTATATTAGTGAGGTAGTAGAAAGAAAGAAAGAACCGCCAGACAAAAATTAAAAATATGTAATCTGACGGATTCGCCAGTTTGACCTAGTTATTAATGACCATGGACTTGGAATAACGGAAAATGTTTGACAAAGTTTAATGAAACAAAAATAACCTATAGTTTTTCTTTCTAAACAAAATGTAAAAACGAGTATCAAAGTTAGCTTGAATAATGAAAAATAATTAAAGTTAGTCTTAGTAAAATAAAATAACAATCTTAGAGTTTTTAAAATGTCAAAGCAATGATAAAACGATTTATGTCAAAACCCTCGATTATGTCTTATTGATTATACTGATATCCCAGCTCATAAGTCTAGAACATAGTGGAGTGTGACACAAACAAAACAAATGTGTAAAATCAAAATAGACAAGCAAAATCAAAATGTTTTTTTTTTAAAAAAAAAAAGAGTAAAAATAATGCTTTAAAAGTAAAAATGAAATAAATAAGTGTATAATGAACATATTAATGGAAATAAAACATTATCAAAAAAAAAAGTGTATTAAATTAGGATTGAGGTGTGTGCAAGTATTTGGGCAAGGAGATAAATTCCAGGCCTGACTTTTGTTGGATTAAGCCTCTTCTTGCGGTGACTTTGTTCTACAGATGGGTAGTGTGAAAAATAAATAATACTAATGATGATGCACCAGTAGAAAAGTCCTGGCATATAAAAGTTAATAAATCTGGAGGAAAAATTCCTAGTAACCAAATAAAATAAATATTTTAGTAAGTCGAATGTGCAGTAGAGATAGTCCTGCCATTCACAATCTTAAAGTCCCTGTTCATGATCCGTTGTGCACAAAAATGCCCATGCTGTAGTCATGACTTCTGCAAGAAATTAAAAGTTGGTTTAAATCAGCACAAAGTCTATCTGTGTGTTTGAATTGCCTTATACTTTGCTGCTGGCTTCTCTTAATATTACATTTATTACCTAATGATGAAAATAAAAACTAAAAATGCACTCTAGAAAAATAAGAATTTGAAGTAGGTCAAATAATTAAAATAAAATCGATAAAATCAAGTTAAATAAATAAGCGTAAATAAATCTATAGTAAATAATAATGAAGAATGACTCGTAATAAACTAATCGATTTTTTTATATTTTATTTTATTGAATACACGCATGTTATATAAAGATGTTCGTAATGATTTAAAAATAATATTATAAGATTAGTGTAAATAAATAATTTAAATAATGTTTCTTAAGGATTATAAATAATATTGTAATATAAATAAATAGTGTAAGTAATGTTCATGTGTATTTAAAAATAATATTGAAAGGTAAATATAAATATAAAGTCAATCTAAGGTGTATTAAGAGTGTGTAAGTGTACATTTGTATATATGTGCACATACACTGGTAATATTTGGTAAATACGATACCTTATGATGAGTATCTTAAATGTATTTATCCAGATATCCTTTTAGGTTATTTTCATGGTACTGCTGCACCTTAAGATGAGTGCAAAAAGGGATTTATTTATTATAGATTCCCTGTAAGCAAGTTCAGTAATAACTCGATATCTAGAATATTAGTAGGTGTAGAATTATGCTGTACGTATACACATGTGTAGGAATTATCTAAAATAATAAATTAATAAATCTTTAGAGTCAAGAATTAAAATTGCAAGAGATAAAATGGTCAAAAAAGATGCATTTTACTCTAAAACGGAGGGGGGTGTAATGTGCCAAGGCCAAATTGGCACATGTATATAAAATAATTTTGTCGTAAAAAAAATTATTAAAACAAAAAAATCTTTCGCAAAAGAGTTTGAAATAAAAGTTGAAAAATCATTGATTTAAAGTGGGAAGGGGGTTTTCCTAAAGTTAAACTGAAGGTCATATAAAAAGGAAGTAAAGAGTTTATTATTATTAGTTGAAATACAATTTAGAAGCTTTAAAAAATATATAAATCTCTTCATTTAAATTAAAAAAGAAAAAGTATTAAAACTAGTTTTGATGTGTAGAATAAAATTATATATGTGCGTGCAAATGTAAAATAAATGTATCAGTATTAAATATTATAAATAAATGAAAAATATATTTAAAAAACCACAGCGGTGCGCTACTAATTAAAGATATGAAAACAACACATTTTGAAATAGCTACTACTAATTAAACAATCAATCAAAAAACACGTTATCATAGGATTAATCTAAAGGAATTTCGACAACACCTATTAAACCATTTGCCGGAAGATATTAAAACAAAAACCATTCACAGATATAAATAGCTAGATTGTTATCAGACATTCAGTCTAGTTTCAGTTTGCAGTTTCAGTCTAGTTTTGCAGTGTCAGTTTTGTTTACAGAAATGCAGTGCTGAAAATCTTATGGAAATATACGCTCTTCTTTCAGCTCTTTGTCCAACAAGATTATCAAAACCTATCTGTGAAGTAATGTCTGCATAACAACTCAGAAATCCTCCATCAAACGTTCAACTGTTTTCAAGAATAAAACTAACGGATTAACATAGGATCTCTTCAATAAACGTCAAAATCTAACCGGTTAGATATACTCCATGAGGAGCAGCCAACGACAAGCAAAAATGCTAGGTAAACATTTATTTATTATCATTTATAAGTAGTAGCCACTGCTGTAATTCGTAAACATTCAAGATTCAAATTATATGAACTCTATCATACATAAAATGAACTATTGATAAGTGTGTTTAAGTTTCAAATGCTATTACTGCTTTATTATTATGTTTGTGAATGTGAGATAATTTAAATGTCATAGATTATTTATGCTTTTTTTTTCATAAAATATGTTATAATGTGTTTATTTAAAAATATGCGTGTATTAAATTAGATTGTCAAGATATTTAAATTTAGTAATATAATGTTGGTTAATCAATTATCTTTAAAACTTAATTAATGTTGATTAAAATAAATTGTCTTTAAAATTAAACTTTATTTGTAGGTCAATTGTTTTCATCAATTCTTTTTCTATATTTTATTACTGATTAAAATTAGACTGGGCTAGTTAAGGGAATTGTTTCGAGCACTGGATTATGAGCCTACTGACCAAAGACATTGTTTATTCTTTTGAATAGATAGCTGGTGCCTGGAGTTTACTCCGAAACAAATAAAGTGTTTGGATAGTAGGGGTTTGAATCTAGCAGCCGAGATGGGCCATTGTTGATAGTTAAAGCTATCAATAAGATCTCCCATTTTGCTCGAACGTGTTGGTTCGTTTACATAACCTTTATAAGATTATAAATGTATTATGAAGGAGTTTGAAACCAGCCAAAACTTATATATACGTGTAAGTAGGTGGTTTCAGTGGTTCGACCCGGTACATTATATTACCATTGTTGGAATGATTTGAGAATTTAATTATTTCTATAATGTTACAGAGCTAATATTATACCTATAAGATAGAAAACCATGGAGGTGCTTGTTTTGTAATTAAATGATTTAGTAAGTGATATATGTAATAATTCATTAATAGTTCTGACTCACAATAATGATGCACACTTAGTTAACATAAATTATATGTTTTATTATAAAAAATAGAGTAATAGAGAGAGTAACTTACAAAATATTACATTGGGATGATCTACTGACTTTTACATAGCATTACAAAAAGTGGTGGTGGCTTACAACAATGATGTGTGCTTTAACTAGTTTAATTGGAAATATAATCTACCAGCCCATTCTAGGTTTGAACATAACAGTAAATAACATATTTGTTTAATGAGACCACTTGAGTATGAGTTCAAGTTTAGGTCATCTAGGGTTGCTGATGAGTGCAGTTAAAGGCTAAAGGCAAACACCACTTGGAAATTGCAGTACTACCCATATAAGTGGAGTTAATGGTACATAAAATGAGGATGATCAGATTAGCAATCTGATGGTATGGTTCACTGCTGAAGAGTGGATATCCCTGGCCACAGAGGTGCACCTGCTTCTAACCAAGGGTGCATTCCAGTGGATAGAATGAAGCCATGCTAAATCTAGGATTTGGAGTCACAAGGTGTTCCACCTTTTGCAGGAGATAAACCAGCACTAATCTATGAATTGAAAACCTTGTCATGTGGCATCTGGTCTGCCCTCAGGTAGTTTGACCATATGACACATGAACCATACAGAGAATACAAGATGAAGTTGAATAATAATTTGACCATTGCCACAAATACATGAAGGTAGGAATGCCAATATATATATATATATATATATATATATATATATATATATATATATATAGCACTTATTGACAATAAGGAAATGATATATAGCCTTATGTTATCTGTATATTTTAATAACTTTAAAGTATGAAAATGTAATTCATATACAACAGTTTTTAATATATCCATAACACCTAGGATTTCATATGAATATTACTCTCCTGACCATGATCCTATATTTTCCACACTGAATAACTCACTCAACATCATAATATATACAAACAGCATTCTAAAATAATTTCCAAAACAATAATATTAAAGAAAGAACAAAGATCTAAATTCATGTCAAGATGGTTTTTTAAAAGTTTTCATATACAAATAATCTTGATAAAACATATATCAGTACTATACATCTATTTTTTTAATGTAATTTAGAGATCAGTATTAGGTTTTTCTCTTTATTTCAACAGACAATATTCACAAAGATAACACATTAATAAATTAAAGATGTTATCTAATGTACACATATTCAATCATTCACATTAAATAAATATTTTAAATATCCTTGAATATTTTAAAAAAATTATATACATTCATCAATTCTTTTATAAAAAAATACACATGATGATAATTTCTATCAACAGTTCATTCCACTATTTCATTTTAAATTAAACAATATGAAATACTAATTTAAATACTAATTATATATATTTTTTAAAAAAACATTATAATGCAAAATGTAATCTAAATAATAAAAAAAATTACCAATGATCTTAACCATCATTAAGATCATTACAGTGATCTGCTTCTTGGACCATACATTCACAAAAAACAATTACAATTGTAAATTACCTTGTTGAGAAAATTACTTTCTGAGTACCCATTTTTATTATTTAACATTCTAATAATAATAAAATCAATTTAATTTAAGATTAAATTTAAAATATAATAAAAGGTTAATATTAAAATTTAAAAAAATGTAATTATCTAAATATTAGCATTAGACTTAAAAAACGGTAAAGTTTTAACATTATGAAAAAAATATTTTTCTCCTGCTCATAAGTTGAATGCTTGTCTGGAAACTTGCTTGTCAGGAATTCTTCCATTGCCTAGTTATGGGAAAAGCTACTATTTTGGCATCATTTGAAGAAATGTACAAATAATAAAATCAAGTAAAATCTAACAAAATTCATGGAAAATATTAACTATCCTGTAAAACAAAATGTTTATTTCAATTCTTTCTGATAATTTTATCCAGGCACTTAATATCATCATAGAATAATAATTCAAAATCCATTTCATATGAAATATTTTCTTATATAAGTATCAGCCATTGTGTATAACAGATATATTGCAATAAATATCATATAAGTAGTATTTGCATTTTTCATCAGTCAAAAACATTAATACAAACATTGTGTAGTATAATATTATTTATTTAATACATTTATCAGCAGACATGTAGTTTATGATTTGCAATAAATATTTCTTTCTTTAAAAGATTTATGATTTTTATCCTTTTAAACATAGAACTTTTCACAAAATATTTTTCTTTTCCAGGTTAAAAAACAGCTATACCATTCAAAGCATATATTAACTGATATAATTTCATTCTTTTACAAAGATGTATCAGAGTCCATTATTTCCAGATAAAATTATTTTTAAAGTATATAATTTTATTTATTGATTTGATCAATAGCAAGTCCTTTTAAAAGCATGAAAGACATTTGAACATCATCTTCAATTTGTCTTTGAATACATAATTTTTAAAATGTGAGTCCATTGGGATTATTTTAAAGACAAATTAAATTTGAATTATTACTATCAATTATATAATAAACAGACATTAATCATACTATAAAATATTTTAAATTCAGTTTTTAAACTTAGATGCAGAGTCTTAACTTTATTGTTTTTTTTCAAATTTAAGACTATGGTAAAGATTTAATAAATATCAGATTCCTCTTAATTGACTAATAAATTATTTTCATTGTAATATGATAAAGTTATTGCAAAAAATTCACTCACTCCAGACATACTATTTATAAAAAATTTGAAGTCTTTACATAAATTTTCTTCAGTGTTGCAGTATATTCCTTGACATTTAGTGTTCATAATCACAATATTCAAGTAGCTACTATCACATTCTATAGAATTATTGAGGCCCTAATCTAAGTTCAAATAAGAATAGACTAACAATAATATTTGGTGTTTTAGTGATCCATTATTTAAATAATGATTCCAATTATATTTTTCACACACTTTTAAGTAAAATAATAATAAAAAAATTACTACTGTCATAATATAATATATATATATATATAGTTATAAATTTCAAACTAAATCTGTCTTAATCTGAATGTGTAAAATGCTGTATCACTAAAATCACTGAAATCACTATCTAGACTGACTTCAAACTCTCTTTTATACTGGTCTTAATCCAATGATTTCATTGGTCAATATTTCTTGTACAAATCTGCTAATTTACATAACTACATCTATATCACCTTTAAAATTAAGTTTAAAACTTTGAGTCATCAATTATTAAATATTAAATTATTTAATACCTTAAATATTAAATATTTTTATCTAAAAAAATAAATATCCTTATTTAAACAATTTTTTTAATATTTAAATAACCTGAAATTGACTTAAAATAAAATATTGCATTTAAATAAAATATAATAATTTTATTCCTTACTTTGCTAATATTATCTCTAGACTTAAATTTTTTTTACATATTATTATGTATAAATTTTTTATTAACAAGCTAAAATTTAAGTTTTCTTTCTATAATTTTGAAAACCCACATATTCATACAATCACCTCTAACCATGTGATACTTTCAGCACATTTCAAACTAATATTAAATTAATTATCATTTAAATAATATTTTAAATAAAACATAATATAAAATATTTATCATTATAATTAAGCTATTCTACCATTGTAGTATCTTTTAAATATAATAAATAAAAATTAATATTATCTTTTAAACAATTTATTATATCATTTTATTATTTAATTCATCTCCAAATTAGTTCAAACTATTTAATATATCTTTATAAGCTCCTATTTAATGAGTTTGAACCACTAATACATATAATATCAAAATTATATGTTAAAAATAATCTAAATTTAAAATATTTTTAAATATACCCTACCTAACTATCTGTAGCAATTATAAAGTGTACAATATATATATATAATGATTGGTAAACACTTATTTACTTATTAAAACACATACATCCATATAAAATACTTTTTTCTGTTTTTTGATTTAGTAATTTTTTGAATTTCAAGTACAGATCTTTCCTTTCATCACTGTAAATATATATCTTTTGTTAAATGATTCAGAGATTTTTGGGATTTCAAGAATAGATATTTCCTTTCATCACTACAAACATAACTTTTGCTAAAATGTAAATAAACATTATTTTTACTATCTATAGTTTTTTTTTCTATATAAATATTTTCTACTTATTGAATAAATTTATTTTATTAATAACTATTTAAAACTTATATGCTTGTATTTATATGTTGGACTATTTCCACCATCTAATATGAGTATAGAATGTCTTTAGAAAAATTTAACTTTATTTCAACATTCCAAATACATTGAACTGTCGGTAATAGCACACAGGTGCATATACTAACCTGTGTCATATTACTAACTGTTGAATGTATTTGGAATGTTTAAATTAAGTTAAATTTTTCTAAAGACAATCAATTCTCATATTAGATGATGGTAATAGTCCAACATATAAATACAACTAAAACACCATTATCACAACTCTTCAGGAGAACACAATATTTGCTTGTTTTTGTATTAGCATACATGGTTTCACAACAGTAAAATTAAAACAATAATTTAATTTTACTTATTAATATTATTTGCATTATAATTTCTTTTTTAAAATGCAGATCAGCTTTCCATTGAACAGTTCAATGTAATTTTTAAAAAAAAAATAATTATAGAATTAATTATAATGGAGTTATTGGATTAAGTTAGAAAAAGCAGGTGACTCACTAAAATAAGGCTTATTAATTTATACGTATTTATTAATAGTTCCTTTAATTCTGAACGTAAATCTACTTTGTTGTAAAGAATTAAAGCTCACCTTTAAAATTTTGTTGGGATAATGAAAATTTTTAAATATTACTTATATGAATTAGTAGGATTCTATCTGCATTATCTATCAACCTGAACATTTATTACTTATTGTCTATAAGAAATATGCTTAACTTTAGAAAATGTCAGTAATTTCACAAATAATATTTAGTTTCCTGCACTAATAAATTTAATTTATGGTTTCAATTATTTACAAGCCTGTCAATTTTATTTTCAATTAAATTTTTTTTGGTGATCTTATAAAATTATTTGTTTCATTAATTTATGTGTGAAAATATATCTATTTCATGCAATCATCTTCACATTGATACCATTTCTGTTTTTATGTTGATTTTCAAAATAAATAAATTATATTATACCATTGGAAACTGCATCAGTTGTTACTAATACTTTGTAGAACATTTTATATTGATGTGTCAATGAAATTGAATTTATGGTTATTCATGAAAAGTCTAATAAAACATCATTATGCCAATAAAATTTGTTTATCAGGTTAGCAAAATTTAAAAGGACTCCAGTCAATATTAGATCAGGAAAAAAATAATTTTGTCTTATAATAATTTGTCAAGCTACCAAATTTAATTTTAGATTTGAATCTCAGGATTCACCAAAAAATGTAGTTCTTTGTTATGAATGAAAATTAAATTTATATATATATATTCTTAAAATACTATTGTTGATTTAGGATTAATATTTAGTTTTCTATTATGTATAAAAATTAAATTAATCAGGCATTACATTAATAAATTAAATTACATTTGCTTGTGAAGATGAAAAGTTACAAATAACAAAAGTTAGGCACTACATTATTAATAATATATAAAGAGATTAATAATTTTTCACTACTTTAAATATATTATCTAGTTAGTGAAAAAAAGTGCTAAATAGAAATAGGATTCATATAATTTGCAGCATATTTTAAGTTGTTTTTATACCCTGTAAAAATCAATATATCTGATAGATCTTAGCTCTTGTCTTCTTAGCTGATTCATTCGCCCCGTTGTTTTCTCTTTGATGCTTTTATATTGTAGTCTTCCATCAGATTGGCTCAGAAGGTTTCACAATTTATTATAGTTAGTGAAATAACTTTACACCAATATATGCATCTGGAATATAAAACATGTTTCTTTTAATTTAAGTAGTAATCCAAATGTTGTTAAAAAAAACAACTTATATGGTTACTTAAAAATTAGTTATTTAATAAACACATCAATTAAAAATTCAGTAATTTTCATATAAGTATTACTTTCTAAACATGTTTGTATAGGATATCTATTCAGGTTTTTTTACTTTAAGAGGTTTATAGAGAATGTTTCATGTATGCAATTAGCATTAGCTAGAAGGCAAAGCTAAAAGAAAATAAATATAAAAACTACTTAATATTATATTTGATCAAACAGCGAGCAACACTTCTCTTTGCTGTTTCATTTTAGATGAAATATTAAAGAAGCACTTGTCTTGCTGTGAGAAATTTTAGGTTGTCTTATTTATGTATGTATATATGTATTCTATAAGAATATTTATGTATTGTGATTCTATAACCCCAAATCCCCTGTTTGAGAATTTAAAATTTTGCTAAAAATATTTGAGTTACAGAATGAAATAGTCTAAAATTATCTCTCACACTATCATAAACTTTTATGAATAAATAATTTATGTTTTTATATGTGTACTTGCACTGAAGTATAAATACATGACATATATGCAAAATTTATCAAAATATTTATTGTTGGTCATTCATATATATTATTAATAATAAATGTAAGAGAAATTTAGTTAAGCTGTGAAACAGTTTATTATATATTAATGCCTCTAGTATATTTTCCTTATGACTTCCTAATATAGAGATTTCAATGTAGATTAATGAACATATGTAACACATTTGTATTCACCACTTCTTTCTGCTTTGGCTGAGCTATGGATATGGAATAGGATATTTGTTATGTTCAGCATAAAGATTTGCTAATAAAAATTTAACATTACAACTCTAGATCATTCTAGATTAACTTTAACTGTGACATTTTGAGTTAATCCACTTTAAATAATATATGCACGTGTATGAAGTAGCAAATATAATAATTGAATGTAAGAAATTGCCAGGATAATTTCACATGAGCAGAAATGCCAATAAAGTTACATGATTGAATTTTTAAAAAAATAATATAATAGTGGAATAAGGATTATTATAATATTAAACAAATGTATATGCCATAGAAACAAAACTGGAGTAACCCAATATTAATTGATACATATAAATATTAGCTTCAGATATAGAATAAATATAGAATATAAATGCTACTAAAGACAGCCGATCCACCATAAGAAGATATAGTTATGGTATATTTAATTTTAATAAATTTCATACTTTTGACATAGAAGTATAACTAAATCGAAAACAAAGCTATTATTTTGCCCAATTTATTGAACGGAAGCAAGAGATAGGTTCCTTAACAACATATTATAAAGACATTAGAAAAATTTCATTTAAAGATGCTTATTAAAATATATGAGGAAAGTCATAAGATCAATCAGTAATACATACATGCTTTAGTTTGCTGAATGTTAGAAAGAGAGAGTTCACTATAGTAAAATTACATCTTTGTGTCATATGAAATGAATGAATAATTCAAATTCTAATAGAGTATTTCTTCGTGAAGTTAGAAATGGTTAACACGATTGAGGCAGATTATACTTTTATTATATAGATCTCAAAGACATCCTAAAGGGATACAATATGACTGCTTTCATTAAAAAGATAAGGCTGAAGATTAAAAAATAGAAAACTACAATTAAGCAAAGTGTTGAATATTTTTTTCGAATAGAAAGCTACAATTAGAAAAAAGTATTGAATACTTTCATAAAAAAAAAGTTTTCTGCTAAAGAAATTGAAAGACAGCATTGCAAAATATTTATAAACTGAATAGTGAATCAGTGTGTTCTATATATATATATGTTTCGTAGACATTCAAATTAATTTTTAGGGTCTTTTATTATCGTTTTTTATTTATTTTGTTTTTCTATCCTTTTGTTCTCAGAAAACGCTCAATCATATTCATTCGCGAGTGACTGTTGCGAAGAGCAATTAATTTAAATTTTATAACGCTACATTAGATTTATTATGTGTGTGTAAAAAAGTTTAAATGTGCATATCATTGTCTAAATATTTATTGAAAAAATATTGAATAGTAAGAAGCACACCTTTAAATAAAGTAATGTCTGATATTAAAAAGAATATGCTACTGAATATTTATAAAGTAGTCAGAAGTAGTTGATATTTAAAAAGTTTTACGAAAGGATTTTTTTTTCACTCTTTTTCAGCAGAAAACTACCGTATTCTTTCTTTCTCTTTCACTGTTATAATAAATGAAATAAGCTGCTAAAACATATAGATGCTATTTTTTCCAATACAATCTGTTATTTTATATGCAGATTAAAAATTCTTCAAGCAAAATTAATTTGCTCAAATGAATGTTATTTATATATGCAGGCAGAAAGAGCATAGTTGAGACATCAGGATACACGAACACTTAAAATACATTAAAATCTAGAGCTAAAAATCATATCCATTATCCAAGATCTCCAAGGACTAGAGTTTTTAACGCTTATTGGTTTATCTGCTTACCAACAAATATAAAGTAAAAATTAAGCCATCAGTAAATTCTTTCACCTCGGCTAAATGTCAGATATCCATTAAAATCTACACCAACATAAATGTTTTTGAGTAGAATGTTTACCATTACGACTGGAAACTAAAAAAAAAAAAGAGGTAAATATCATATAAAAACTGTTTAAAAGCAAATTCTAAAACATTAAAAAGAAATGTTTTTGAAGTTGAAGTGTTTTATAATTTTATTCATAACATATAATGTCAATAATTTTATAAAATGGCTTTTAAAATAATTTAAATATTAAAGTAATTCTGCAAAACTAGTATCATTACTGTTATTTTTTGCTATTTCTTTTATTTGTTAGCGTAACATTACATTAACATGTAGAATTTTATCTTGAAAAATATTAAAGATTAGGCAAGAGACGCATGCGCACATATAATCTGTTTAACTTTCTATGTAAAGCATTTACGTACATACATACATGTGTTTGTACAGATTTAATTACTATACGTACATATGTTGATAAGCGGTCATTTTATCCTAGTTTTGATCAGTTTAAGTTATGAGTTATTTTTAAAATTTTAATGAAATTATTGTTTTCTTTGTGATTTTTGATTTATTATCTTATTCATTTTTATATTATTCTTATACCAAATTCGAGTACAGAATTGTTGTCTGTGCATATAAAATGTAATAGTATGGTTGCACTACACAGAGTCCCATTGTCATAATAAGTTCAAATATTCTATAACATGAGAGAATTAATGACAACCAGAACCTATAATAACACAACTGACTGAAGTCATTAAAGCAAAAGAGTATAGAAAGGCTTTCAAAAATGTTTGTTCACATCAAAACACTATCTAGTGTTAGATTAACTAACGTTTTATTCTAAAATGAATCAGCAGTTACTTTTGTTCATTCACTATTCACATTTAATCTTTATACCCAAACTTTTTTCAATGCTTTTCCATATAACTCTGGATCCAATTGATAGATTCAGAGCAACATCTGACTTACACAACTATGAATAAATGCACACAGAATGTATTATTTTTATAAAAAAAACCTCCAACATATTCTTATGGAGTACTTTTTATAAAGAAAGTATAGGATCAGACAAAATAACTGGAATAAATGTTATACCGTTCTCAATTCATTATAGGATAATATTTATATCAAAAATTGCTTGTGATATTCGGAGAAATGTAAAATCATTTCTTTACAGAGAAAAATCTAAGATTCTGTGAGAGATGTTGATATATATATATAATTCTTCAAAAAACTACAATAATTAATACAGTAAATAATATTTTAAAAACAAATATCTACTATAATTTAATAGAAGTACTTTTGACTATCTAAGTAGTCATTATCAACTATATTCAAATTCAGTTACAAAAAACCATTATAAATATATACAAAAACAATTAAGTTATACATCAATTTTCCCACAATTCATTAATTTTTATATTAGCAGCTTGTCTATTTATCAAATGCTGCTTTTCATTTCTTATTAACATAGATTCTTTAATTTTATGTTTATTATTATTTCTTTCAATATATAAAATCTTAACATTATTAAAATTAAAATCAAAACCATATATACATGTAACATTATGATCAAAGAATACTATTAAATTATAGTAGATATTTGTTTTTAAAATATTATTTACTGTATTAATTATTGTATTGTTTTTCAAAGAATTATATATATTTGTTTATAATTGGAATACAGACGTTGATTACTAATATATATATATCATTAGTTCCTTGACAATTTTGAAAAGTTGACTGATATGCCATTAGAGGTGTATAATGATATCAAACATATATTCCTCAAAGTAATATTTGATAGCTTAAATTTTATTAAATGGATCGTCAATATCTAGTAATATGATAGGTTTGTCAAAACATAATTCTGTACAATATGAATATTTCAAAATATTTAATTAGTTTGCATTTGTGGTATGTCCATATAAAGTAGTAAGTGAAACAAGAATATATCATGTATGATATTAATGCTCAGACTATAATTATTTCATTGCAATATTGTGCAATTAGAAAAAAAATATGATTTTTAATCCAAGCCAACTTGTCTGAACAGTAATATATATATATATATATTGCATCATCGATGCAGCATGGATGACCAAGGGTACATTTTATTGCATCAGAACTACATAGTTAAATATTTATTGTTAACATTGCCAGGATTCAAAATGTATTATTTTAATATATGTGTGTGTTTAATTTGTATGAGAAGATAGAATTCGCAGTTTGTCATTGGATTAAATTAATATTTTTGCGCCATAATAAATATCTCGGGCGGGTTCTGAATATGGCTGTGTGTGACCAAATATGTTTAAATAAATAAGTATAATTTAACTAAATAAAATAAAAAACCCAAGTCAAATTTAATGAATAAGAATTAAAATTTATTTAGAACTATTTTAAAAAAATGAAACATTTTATTATTTATTTACAATTAATAAGTTTATGTAATTAAATAAATTTAATCCAGCTTCTGTTTTACTAAGAAAAAAAGTTGTTATAAAGAAAGCAAATGCTTGTGTGTGTGGAAGTGTGTGAAATAATGTATAACATAAGTATGTATTTACTTTATAAATATAACAAAATATGATAAATCAGATTGTCTTTTACTAATATAGGCTTGCAATTGCTTAAATTTATATAAACTAAACAACTTAACTGTAATACAAATAATATAGTCTATATTTGTGTTTATTAAGACAAATAAACATCAGTTTTTGTATTGATAATTTTTATTTGTCATTTATAGACTACATTATCCAATAATGAATAATATTCCTGTAATGAAATTTCATTACACCACTCTCATGCAAGGTGAGAATTGTAAAAACTACACTACAGAAATATTATTAATCAGTCTTGGTATTGTTCATATATGCATATGTAAATGGATAACTGAATATATAAGTTAACAACTAGATAAATAACTATCAACATCTCTGTTCTTGAGAAATTAAAATAATGTTATCATCCTTTGTTAGAATTCATTATTTATGAGTGACTTACAATATAAATACATCTATATATGACTCCAAAATACTATGGTGAAATTTGCTATAACAGTGGAAATTTTCTAAAATAAAAGACCACAAATATAAAGACCACATATTCTAAATGATAAACATCCATAGATTAAATAAATCTCTCAGAATCTTTAAAAATATACTATAGTATTTTAAGATTAATAAATAGGATTATTAACGTAAAGTTTGAAGTCAATCGAATTTACTAAGTAAATATTTATTCACACATATTAAAAATGCATTAAATGTAGTGTATGCAGAAAAATATCTGTGTCAATATTATCATAATAATTATAGTAATAATAACTTACATTCATTAATTTACTCAGGTTTTGTTTAAATATCTGGGAGAGAGAAAGCTAAAAATAAATCTTATTGTTTTTTTTTTTAAACAAATATTAAACATATAAATATATATTTACAAAACATAAATAATAAAGTCATCCTTTTTTTTCCAGTTTATTTTTATTGATGTTGATTTAAAATTGCAGATTTTTATTGTGACACTCCATTAACAAGTCTATTTAAATTGATCTTGTGAAGACAAGTTATTTAAAATGCTGAAATATTATTATTGTTATGGTCAATATAGTTATTCAATAGAAAGCTCATTGAAATTGAAATGGTTCATAAACAAAATTATTAAGAAGCTTTTCTAAAAAAATATTTTAACAGTGACTTACAATGTTTTTCTATAATTAATTTTAGTACCAATTTCTTGTCTATGCTTAACATTGATATCCTTCTCAATGAAGCACATCAAATTTACACTTACCAAGAATACGTCTGGATATTATTTGACAATATATATAGTTTGTGAAGCCATTGTCTTCAAGCTTCTTTTTTTTCATATGTCATAGCATCGGCCAGGAGGCAAGCCCACAACAACCATCTGCAAACAACTGCTTGCTTTCCAGGCAGTTGCGCTGACCTCTCAGCTAACAATGCTTGAGAAGATTGTTTTTTCTCACTCCTCTATTGTTATTCATTTTACTAATAGGAATGAAAGGATAAATATAATAGAAAATATATTTCCAAGAAATTGAGAGTACTTATATAATTTTGATTTTGTTTCACTATTTAGTTAATGAGATAAAGAAATAAGATAGCAACCATAAAACATATTATGAGGCTATGATCTGCCAATGGAAAATGTTTTATATGCTCTTGGTATGTTCCAAAACCATTTTAAAATCTTTACTAGTGCACACTCATCTAATATCACAAGATTAGTTTCTAGTTTGTGGCTTTTATCAGCGAGGAACCTTAAATCTGAGAGCACCACACTGAGATCCTAGGATCTACAGAAATCCTCCAGTAGCCACTTTTTCCCTATTAGGTAACTATAATGCTAGAACCTCAAGATAAAAACACTAATGTTTTCAATAATGCCTTCACATTTATAATACTATACAAATGAATGAGCGTGTATTGAAAACATTATGTTTTCATCTTGGGTTTCTAGTTTTATAATTAACTAAATAAGTAAAAGGTGTTCTGTTGGAAGGATGCATTAGTTGCAGTGTTCTCAAATCCATGGCTCTTCACTCATAAAAGCCAAGCTAGAAATTAATCTAGAATATTAAATGATTAGGCACTACATAGAGATTTTATGTAAAACCATTTTTGTATCCATTGATTACTAATGCTTGCACTGATTGTTACTACTGTGTAGAGAGTTTGCTGCTGTTAGTAATTTTATTATCATACTATCTTTCCTAAAACAAAACACACTATTAAAATAAAGTTTTACATTTTAAGAAGGTGAACTGAAATAAACAGCCATACACACTCTTTTTATTCTATTTCATTATAACTAATTCATTATCACTAGAGTAAATCTTTTAAATCCCATTTTAAAAAATATATGGGTTTCTTAACTTATGATTAATTATTTATATAAAACATTCTCTGATATATATATATGTATATGTTTAGAATGTATTTAAATAAATAAAATGAAATTAATAAGATTAAAAAGTGCAAAATCAAAAATATTGCTATAATATTTAAAAAAAAATAAAAATTGTCATAAACTTATAAAGCTCCTACAATTAACTATTTTTAAAGTATGAACTTGTATCAATGTTTTTTTATTTCTAAATATGCTAAAAGTGTCATCCATAGTATCTTTTAGGCTTTTATATGATTTATATGTTTCATATTCAGTGACCAAATTATGTTTGATTTGCAATGTGTCAGGTAATTTTATTCAGTGCAATTATTTTTCCTGGTCACATAACCCCATTTAAAGTAACTAAACTTGAATAATAGTGAGGAGAGAACCAGCTTTTAATTTATTTGAAAGGTACCAGAATTCTACCCAAGAATTCACTGGCTTACCCCCCCCCTATTTTTATTTAGTTACTATTACCAAATTATTTGCTACATCCAGAGGATTGTATTTTCTAATATAGCATCGGTTGAATTTAAACAATTTTATCCCATTAATAACTAATAAATAGAGAACAACGTAAATTATATTCAGGTTTATTAATTTATAATTAAAATATTTATAATATTACTAAGAGAATAAAATATAAAATAAAAATTAAATGGTTATTAAAAATTACTGCTCTTAAGATTTAGATTTTTAGCAGTTCGATTCAACACAACATTCTAATTTATGCAATAAAGTTTATTGCTGATAAGTTTCAACTGTTCAATTATATCATTTATAGAATTACCATGCATGGATTTATTTGTCCTGAGAGGGATTCGTTGTATGCTCTTCTTACAGATTGTAGATAGTCTGGGGTTCACTCATGGCATTATTCAGAAAGGAAGAAAACATCAGCAAGCAAACTCTTCTTTACTCACACATATTCCAATGATTCAGTCCATTGGTGAAAGCATATTTTATATGACCTCACAGAGAAAATTAATTTATATCAAATGGCTATTTTGGTCACATATAATACCAGGCAAAAAAAGATGAAGATCTAAGATGACCAACACACAAAGTGTTTGCTTTTTATAGTCCTCCTGATTTTTAGTCTGCCACACATAACCTATTAACTTTGCCAAAATTAAATTTATTGTTTCAAAAACATCTTTTTTCCCTTTTGGTCACCAT
Source organism: Epiperipatus broadwayi (assembly GCA_028023455.1). Classification (NCBI taxonomy): domain Eukaryota; kingdom Metazoa; phylum Onychophora; class Udeonychophora; order Euonychophora; family Peripatidae; genus Epiperipatus; species Epiperipatus broadwayi. The sequence goes on along the minus strand of JAQFVV010006229.1, from coordinate 4,948,642 downwards.
CTTTAATTACAGTGAAAGAATGCAGTGATTTTAATTTTAAGTATTTCCAATTGATTTTGCAATAAGAATTCATTTTCTTATAACTTAAATAAATATATACACACCTTTACCCTGCTTAGTGATTGGCTACTTAACAATATTTCACAATAGTGATCATCATCAATTTGTACCCACTACTTCGATTTACAATCGATTATTCACTATAATGATCGGGAAAAAATTTTTCTGGCAGCCATCTTGAATTTGGCCTCACTGATGACATTAGAGAATAGATATTTTAAATTTATTTTACCCAAAAGCAAAAGTACATAACTGTAATTGTATAGCACATGCAATATTTTATTCATAAAACACAATGTTAGTGCTGCATTCAGTATTTTGAATATAGAATGCATAAACTTAAAATATATATAATTACTGGATCTATAATACTATATACATATAAGAGCTGAATGTCTTTAGAAAAATTAAACTTTATTTAAATATAATGTACAGTACTTGGATTATTTAAATAAAGTTTAATTTTTCTAGACATTCAACACATATTAGATGATGATAACAGTACAACTAAAATATCATCATCACAAACTTTCAGGAAAACACTAAATACTAATATTAAATTGTGTGTGTGTGTTCCTTAATTACATACACCCAAGTGGTTTCACATCAAAAGAAAAACTTTTTTTAAAAAAAAAAAAAAGATTGCATTTAAAATAAGTGTTAATAAATAATCTTTCTACACGAACGGGGGGGGGGGCACTATTCCATTACTAAAAATATATAGTAAGAAAAATAAACTTAGCCATATGTTTTAAAAAATTAGAAAAGTTAGATTTTTTTTCTTTTAAAATAAGTTGATTTTTTTTTTCTAAAGTTGACTGATTTACAATACACAGTAATAAGTCTTTATGTTCAATTAAATAATTTATAATTAAACATTGTTTTTTAATTTAAATAATTTCACATAAGTAATAAACATAAATGTACAGTAATATGTACTGTAATACAAATTTTTAAAAAATGCACTTCAGTATGAATTTTTTTACCATTACAATGAAAAACTTCTGCGGAAGAATATAAAAACTCTTAAATTCAAATTTAGTTTCACTTTCTCTTTCTTTTTGCTGTACTGTACTTTTTAAACAGTGAAAATATGCATTTTTTCCCTAGTGATATAATTTTTTTCTTTTTAGATACCGTATTTAGTCATCATTGCCATGAAAAAATCAAGAAAATCTTTGAGCTTGGAAAGCAATGTGGATATTTTACATCGACTGGAACCGACCTATTTTTTTCCCATAGACCTCCATTATAAATACATATTCTGTATATGATATTCTTGCTTAAAAATGAGTTTTGGTGGACCAATTGCCATCACTAAGTGGGGTAAAGGTGTATATATATTTTGCGTGTTAAAAATTTAACTATTGATTGTTATGCTTATGTGTGCATATAAATGATCTTTTTAGATACCACAGGGAGGATTATTTATCTATTTGGCATGTTATTGATTTCTATGCCTATCACTAGATATAGGCAGATTTTGATTTAGCTTTGGATTCAGCTAAGTTGCTGCTCATGCTCATTTATGTATTTAACCTGTTTCCAGCCAAGTTAATTTATCATATGGAATTAGTGATCATTGTTGATTCTGAATTGGGTTAATAGTAAATCTTTCCATCTCTTGTTATATATTTTTTGCTGGTATTTAACACGGATTATTTAGGGTCTATCTATTATTGTTCATTACGTGTTTCCTCTCATGGCCTGAGTGTTGCATCACATATGAGATGTGTTATTAAAAAAATCAGAACATGTGAACTTGTCTATGAAGGTCTGCCAATATTAAATAATCATTAACATTTTACAATGATATTTAGACACATATGCAATTGTCAAGCATATGGAGAGCTTTATTATATTCATACTCAAAATTAAATCAAAGGTGAAAATCGAAACAATCAACTGTTAACTAAATTAACTACTTCTTTAAAAGGAGTTATAATCAATTTTAATATATGATTGAACTAAATATAGTTCTAACTATATTAATGTAAGCTTTTCTTTTATTGTTTTACTATTGATAGTAAACATTGTTGTTAATCATTAGATTTGTATGGTGTTTGTTTGCTGTTGTCTGCCCTACCAATTATTTATTTTACCAAGAATCTCTACTCTCTCTGATCTTATGGCAATAATTATTTTATATATGGGTGAACAGCTGTGTAGGCACTTGTAATGAATATCCTTATCTACAAAAAATAAATGTTTTAGACTAGCAGCCTAATGACAATCTCTGTTAAAAGATACAGAGATTATACATTAAAAATCCACTTTTAAACATAGGTAAGAATGTTTTTTATATAACAAATGAAGTAGTTTTTTAATTTTTATAACAAAATCTGTGCAATTTATAATCTTTAATTAATTTAAATATATAAGTTATCTAAGATCAGATATATTCCTAATAAAATTTTTATAATACACTTGATGGTATTATTTATAAAGACATTATGATCATAACATTAATTATGTAAAAATTATATATTCACTGATAGCTATTCAGCATATCATTTTTAAGTATTAATCAGAAATTTAAAAATAATTGGACTATTAATTACATTAAATAATTATTGGTTAAAAAGTCAAGTGACAGATTGTGCTTTAATCAAAGATCTTTGTATCTCAAGTTATCACACTGACTTTATGTTAACTGTTTAAGGCTTTATTCATTAGTAAGACAGGACTGTTTATACTATATAAGTGATGATATATTACTACAAATTCATGAAAAAAATATTTGAGGCCAAATATGTTCACTAAAGTATTATAAGAGCTATCATTGGTGATAAAATTTGAATTAAGATGATAAGTTATATCCTAGAAATGAAGTCGCATCCTAGAAATAAATGATTCTGCTACTCATAATCAATGATTTAAATTTATGGGAGGGGAATACAATTTTATTTCACTTTAATGTTAAGTGATTACAAAACAGTTAACATGTATAATATATTAAGGCTAGATCCTAGTATTCCCTGATATAATCTTCCAAAAAAAAAAAATAGTGAACTAGAATATGTAAATTAGTGTTGCTTTTATTTTGCTTAAATAAAAGAAAGATATTTGACTTTTGTTTTATGATTTTGATATAGATTGTCTATATATTAAACTAAAGAAAAACTTGAATATAACAGAAAAGCAAATACTAATATTAGTAGAATAAAATAATAAATAGCAAAACATTGAAATTATTGCCAAATAATTTAATTACTCTTGAAGCTCTGATGGTTTAATACAGTAACAGAGTATCAAACTCTAAAGTGTATGGTCCTTTTTCCAATTCCAGTTGTGACATTCATGATGCTTGATGAGCTCACAAGCAACAAATAGATTTGATCATTTATTTATTTATTTTATTACTTTTGAAAATATATTTTTATTTAAAATTTTTATATACTTATAATTCAATATATTTAACAACAAGAACAACAAAAAATTGAATAGTTTACTGTGTTCTTAAAATGGTTCTTTTAAACATCGATTGTTTGTTTGTTTAATGTTATTTTGGGGATATATTAATATGTCATCTTTCTTCTAGTTCTTTCTTTGTAAAATATTTACATATATAGGTTTGGTACTATGTTAAAGTAATTTAATTACAAAGTTTATTTTAGGCTATTGAATATGATTCTTTATCACAGCATGCACACACACACACAAATAAGTATTACTATTAACTTGGGCTCTTAATAATTTCATATTTTTTCCCCTCAACATTTTTCTTTACAGTTCTTAAATATTTTATAACATTTTTAAGCACTGGAAAATATTTCTGAGATTTTAAAGTTATTGAAAGAAAAAAGCTGTAAGAGATTATGTACTATATATAAAAAAAGTTTTGTAGATAGCAAAAAAATAACGCAACATAAAGTTGGACTTGGGGGTAAAAACAAAGCTCTTAGACTGTGTTCTTAACTTAAATACTTAGGCAAAGTAGTTGAAGTAATCATAAATCTTTTTATAAAAGTTGTTAAAATAGCATATATGATAACACCATTTTATATAATACTTCAAACATTGTTTTCTTATAGAAATTTTGAAATTATATGTACACTTAACCACCCATATGATAGATAAATGCATGTTTAAAGTGATAAATTATAAATACTACATAAAATATCTTCTGTTTATTTATTTTTTCTTATTACAAAAAAAATATTACAATTATGATTGATTAAAACATCACTTTAACATATTTTCTTATGCTTACACAACCTATAAACATCACATGATCACCATTTAGTGAGTTTTACATTTTAATTTACTTACACAACCTATTAAGACTGTAACAATTTATTCCACACAATAGACATCTAATGCAAGCGCTAGTAATCATTAGATGTTATAAGATTGTGCCTCTTTATCTCTATCCAGTGCCTTCAACTCCACATTGGTAAAATCTATAACCTAGTCTGGAGATATTGGATGAGAAGGCATTGTATAGGGATAAATTCACACAGTCTTGTGGCATTTATTGATTACCAGAATTTGGATTAGGTGGGACTATTGTATAGAAAAATTGTCATTTAGGGCTTGAATGGGATCTTTAACAACAGGGGATTATACACATAAATGGAAAAATGTGGGTGATTTAGTCTGCAAGTTGTGTAAGGAAGGCATAGAAAATGTTAGGCATCTGTTAATTGAATGTAAATGCTTGAAAGCAAAAAGGATACAAATAATAAAGTTGTGGAAGAATAAATATAAGGAAAGTAATTATATATAAAGTGGATTATTGATTTTTACGCTGGGTTTGAGAAAAGATAAGGGGGAGTTAAATATAAAGGCCATGGAGTTGACAAAGATTATGTTGGGGAAATGGGATGGAGCAGGATATCGGAAAACTTAGGATGGGGAATGGAAAGAGAGGTATAGTGGCTAACAGATTTCTCTGTTGCTGAGAGATTCCTGACTCCATATAAGAAAAAGTCACAGTGCATCCCATCACATCATTTTTTAATAATTGATGATTAGTCATAACTGATTCTAAAGGTATTCAATGAACTTTGTCTGAAACCTTAGTTATAATCATAATGATAAATTTTGTTAGTAAAAAAAAAATTCTTCAGCATTTATAGTTTCATGACTATTTATAAATGGAAAAATATAATAAAATGTTTCATCTGCCAAAATAAACTGGCATCGATATAACAACGACAACAAAAAAAACAGCATCATTTACAAGTTCACTTATATAATTTTTTAGGAATTTAATTAATAATGTTTTAAGACTCTATTATTCTGTGAATAAGTTATATATATATATATATATTATAACAGTCAGCAAAAGTGGAAGTCTTACTGTATCTGCCATACAGGGCGCCACCAGGCCATTTGAACCTGGAAAATTAGGCAGATACGGAAGTTAAAGATTCACATTTTTTTTACATGTATATTTTATTGCGACCATCAGCCCATGCCACTAGCTCATAGAGATGCAGAGATTTAATATAAAACTTGCTTAAAAGAAGTATATTAATAATTAATAAAAAAAATGAAATAAGCCACTGCCAGTAATTAACACACAACATTTATTAATGCCCATATAAATAAAATTGAGGAATAAAATTTATTATGTTTATGTTTAAATATTAATTTTTAAATTTAAATTTTTAGTTTGAACAATCTGCACAGATTTGTTTAATAATATTTTTAAGAGTGTCGAGTATGAATAAACTACATAGATTGCCTTTTAAAAGAAAATGTTCTATCCCTTATTTAACCTTAGGCCAAAATTTTGCAGTTAAACCAAGGTCAATCTATCTGATACATCGATGTATTCAATGCAGCATGAATATGACAGCACAAATACCGTACTGTCAGGAATGTTCATCTGAACAGCATGGTTATAGAAGACATTGACTCTCATCCAGAACAGGAATCCTATCTGTCTGATGAGAAGAGCAATAAAAAAAAAACTCCATAGGAAGGGACTGCATTTTCCATCAGGATACCCATTTCATAGGCTAAAAAGAGATGATCCAAGGAGCAGGGAATACCATCTGTCTCTGTTGGTCAATAAGAAAGGCTTATTTTGCCCGAGTGTGGTGTATAAGGTAATCTGCACCTAGCAGACCTCATGCTACATTTACTAATTACACCAATATATCCAATCCATTGACCCAATTTAACTATGAAACAAATAACCCAAGATTTACCCTCCCTTAATTAAACTAATATAACTTTACAAATCTATGCAGCCATTCACGCCCGACTTAAATTTAGCATTTATTAAGTTTAGTTTAACGAAAAAACAAAAATCATAATAAAACTTAAAGGAACAAAACAATAAATAAATGGAAATGATTTTTAGCAAACTCAAATATATATATTAAACATCATTAATTGATTTTGAAAACTTAAAAGTCAATTAAAAGTTCATTTTAAAATTTAGGTTAGATGAATATCAAATCTTGACGAAAGTTCTTTTTTACTTTTAATTTTTCTTTTAAACAATTGTATAGTTCATATCATACAGTAGAAGAGTCCCAGTTCCTGGTGCTAATTCCCATGAAGACTTTCATGGAAGACTGGTCTGTTGTTTTGGAGGTGGCCTTAGCTGCTTCAATCCTGGTACTATTTAATTTCAGTACCCATTTGATTCGGGGTCTGCAACGGTATCATTCATAATTCAACAATCATTTCATTTGAAATAAATGAGAGGGTGACAATTACATCTTATCACCCCTCTCAAAAAAAATCAAGTTAGAACTGTCTTTAATTTTCATTTTTTTTATACACATCATCTGGATTCACTGAACAATCAATCATTTTCATTAGGGACTGAGCGTCCGTTGCTGCTTCTATTGGACATCTCACTTTTTTTTGTTCTCTTATCTATATCTTTTATCTGACTTTTTTTATATAAAAGCCCCAAAGGCTAGTTTGCTTTTCATTTAATTTATAAAACAATCATTTCCATTTACTGAGATTACATAGGAATCTTTTAACAAAAATATTTTATCTTTAGATCTTGTATTTTTTTTTATAAAAAAGTAAGTTCAAATACTTTTTTCTCTCTGTTTATTTTAAAAAGAAAATAATACTTTTAAAGTTTTCATCTGTGCGAATATATATACGTTTTACAACTCTTTTAATTTTAGCTTTTAGTTTTTATTTTCATTTTAAATTAATGTAAGGGCATATTATATACCATTACATATCAGTAAACTTCCTCAAAAAACAAGAACATTAAAAAAAAGAATTTACTTAGTGTTAGTTATTACGTTACACAAATTAATTACATATATATTAAACTTTTTTTAAAAAACAAAACTTTGGTTAGTAATTACACGCAAATATAATGATAAGAAAAATTGTTGACTGTTGATTCTTTACTACCAGCTAAATTTCTGCCCCCTCCCTTCCAAGTTTCTCTTCTCCTACTTTTAACTATTACTTAGGCAGGTTAAATGGTTGGATTTTAAATAAGACTTTTTTTTAAAAAAAAATTATGATTTATATTATTACGTTTTATTCCTCGCCCTTATTTCTACATATGCAAATTTTCTTACTGGCAGTATTTTTTACAAGATATTCAAACTATAACTTTATATAATATAGATAAAAATATTTAACTTTAACATTTTTTTACTCAGGGTACTCGTGGTTTATTATACATCATGCCACATTGGGAGTCCAATTATAATGGTTGGCAAAAGTGGAAGTCTTACCGTATCAGCCATACAGGATGCCACCAGGCCATTTCAACCAGGAAAATTTATATAGTAGACAGATACGTAAGTTAAAGATTCACATTTTTTTACATGTATATTTTATTGCGACCATCTGCCTATGCCACTAGCTCATAGAGATGCAGAGATTTAATATAAAACTTGCTTAAAAGAAGTATATTAATAATTAATAAAAAAAAAAGAAATAAGCCACTACCAGTAATTAACACACAACATTTATTAATGCACATATAAATAAAATTGAGGAATAAAATTTATTATGTTTATATTTAAATATTAATTTTTAAATTAAAATTTTTAGTTTGAACAATCTGCACAGATTTGTTTAATAATAGTTTTAAGAATGTCAAGTATGAATAAATTACATAGATTGCATTTTAAAAGAAAATGTTCTATCCTTTATTTAACCTTAGGCCAAAAGTTTGCAGTTAAACCAACACCAATCTATCTGATACATCGATGTATTCAATGCAGCATGAATACGACAACACAAATACCATACTGTCAGGAATGTTCATCTGAACAGCATGGTTATAGAAGACATTAACTCTCATCCAGAACTGGAATACTACATCTGTCTGATGAGAAGAGCAATAAAAAAAACTCCATAGGAAGGGACTGCGTTTTCCCTCTTACTATCCCATTCCATAGGCTAAAAAAAGATGATCCAAGGAGCAGGGAATACCGTCTGTCTCTGTTGGTCAATAAGAAAGGCTTATTTTGCCTGAGTGTGGCATATAAGGTGATCCTGCATGTAGCGGACCTCATGCTACATTTACTAATTACACCAATATACCCAATCCATTGACCCAATTTAACTATGAAACAAATAACCCAAGATTTACTCTCCCTTAATTAAACAAATATAACTTTACAAATCTATGCAGCCATTCATGCCTGACTTAAATTTAGCATTTATTAAGTTTAGTTTAATGAAAAAACAAAAATCATAATTAAACTTAAAGGAACAAAAAAAAAAATAAATGGAAATGATTTTTAGCAAACTGAAATATATATATTAAATATCATTAATTGAAAAGTCAGTTACAAGTTCATTTTAAAATTTAGGTTAGATGAATATTAAAAGCTTGTCAAATCTTGAGAAAAGTGCTTTTTTACTTTTAATTTTTTTTTTAAAAACAATTGTATAGTTCATATCTTATAGTAAAAGAGTCCTTGTTTCTGGTGCTAATTCCCATGAAGACTTTCATGGAAGACCGGTCTGTTGTTCTGGAGGTGGCCTTAGCTGCTTCAATCCTGGTACTATTTAATTTCAGTACCCATTTGATTCAGGGTCTGCAACAGTACCATTCATAATTCAACAATCATTTCATTTGAAATAAATGAGAGGGTGACAAGTGCATCTTATCACCCCTCTCAAAAAAAATCAAGTTGGAACTGTTTTTAATTTCCATATTTTTTTTATACACATCGTCTGGATTCACTGAACAATCAATCAGTTTCATTAGGGTCCGATCATCCGTTGCTGCTTCTATTGGACATCTCACATTTTTTTTTGTTCTCTTATCTATATCTTTCATCTGACTTTTTTTATATAAGAGCCCCAAAGGCTAATTTGATTTTTGTTTAATTTATAAAACAATCATTTCCATTTACTGAGATTTCATAGAAATCTTTTAGTAAAAATATTTTATCTTTAGATCTTGTACTTTTTTTATAAAAAAGTACATGCAAATACTTTTTTTCTCTGTTTATTTTAAAAAGAAAATAATACTTTTAAAGTTTTCATCTGTGCGAATATATATATGTTTTACAACTCTTTTAATTTTAGCTTTTAGTTTTTATTTTAATTTTAAATTAATGTAATGGCATATTATATACTGTTACAATATATATAATTAGATACCAACCAGTAACCACCTAAACATTCACAATATTTTGAAACTCTACCATTAGCAATATAAAAAATATTATAACGGAGAACAAAACAAATTAAATAGCCTGAGTGTACTTTTCACATATAAACATCATAATCATGGTTGTCTATAAGTTTATCATTAAACATTTAAGAGACCTATTGTGCAAAATGAATACATATTGAATCAAAAGACCAATATCATAAAAGTTAACAAAATTGGGTCCCTTAAATTCTTAATGGTAAACTTCAAACTTATCAACAACTATAATCATGACACTCACATGGCAAAAGTATACTGATTATATATATATATATATATATATAATCAGTATATATATATATATATATATATATATATATATATATATATATATATATACAATTGAAAGTATTAAATCACCAAACATCACCACTGTATGAAAAGTTTTGCCTGTTTTTATAATTATAAGTATTACTACTAATTAATGTTTATGTGAGAATTTATATAACAATAAAAATAATAAATATAATGGTAATTAACTATTATATACAGAAGAATCTGCAGAATGAATATAATTAATATACAAGCTGCTAATGTTAAAATTCGGTATTCATGGGATTTGAATTGATGATGTTTGCTTTCGTTATGTTTTTTGAATTTAATGGAAAGTGAGGAAGGCTGAAGAATTAACTGAAAGTACTTCTGCAGATTTAAAGACTGTATATATTTATTACTTTTATTGGTATTACAATAGTTTTTAATTAATGGATATTTTATTTATATATAGATAATCATTAAAAGCAGTCAACACTTAGACAATACCAATATCAATAACAATCAACAATCTCAAACTGTTGTCAATTTTGGCTGAGACAATTTATAATAAAGGTTATTAAGGAAATTAAACTGTTACCTAAACTATTATTTCAATATGATATTTGTTCTAAATACTAATATCGAATCAAAACAGAGTTCAAATATTTTTTAAATTGAAACAGAATGCAACAAAAAAGAATTTAGTAGCTTAACTAGGTTTTTTTTTTCAAATATTGCATAAAAATATAATTTTACATGAGGTCATAAAAGAAATTTGTATTTATTATAGAGGAATCAATTTCAAAAATCTTTTGTATTGGGAAAAATCTGGATTGCTGAAGTTTTATTGTAAAAAATATATCAAGAGCAAGGTGTTCAAATTATAAGTCTAAACATATGCACCTTATAATACATTCTGTTGTGAACAAAATAATTTAATTTATTCCCAGAGTACAGTTTATATAAACCATTTCTGGGAATAAACCATAACATTGCATTTTATATTATACAAATAGAATATGTCTGAATGAAATTCTGGTGTATATTGTTTTGTGTGAAGAAAATTAAATAACTTATAAAACCACTATGAGAATGAAAATGATTTGATTCTATTATTAAATCTGAAGAATTAATATATCACTCATATAAAAGGATCTAATCAAAACTTTTTAAAATAAATAAAATATTAATTAATCTTTCTGTAATTCAAATATAAAGATAAAATACATATAAATCTGTTCAGTATAAAAACTTTTTCAAATTTCTTCCAAAAAAGTAGAGTGAAGAGAAAAAACATTATTTACTAGATGGCGCTTTGGTAGTTTTTCGTAATTCTTTAGCAGAGAATATATATATAGTGACAAACTGCTGGTGGAAAGGTTATGTTAATTATAGAATAATTACCTGAAAAACTTATCCAATAACTGAAGACTTCAGGTCATAGATATACATACCAAGATTTGGGAAACTACTATAAGGCCTTTCTGCATCAATTGATATTTGGCAACTGTCATAAAAACTTGAAAATGAAATAATTATATATAAATAAAAATTATTTGCTTCAATATTATTTATTCTCTAAAATCTATAAATGTCATCTTCTTAAATGTTTCAATCCAATGTATCTCAATGTAATCTATTATAGAGTAGCATATCTTATAGCAATTGTAATACATTTTTACAGATCATTAATTTTATTTGTTTTATGTTCATTACTGTTATAAATAAAACAGAATAAGATAATTTTTTCTGTATTATGATGATTTAATTTCCTTGTATGGTTTACTGAAGTAATAGAATAATTAACAATAGAGCTCAAGAATCGTGAATTGTAGTTAATCATTGTCATATCATAATCTTGAACTTGTGTATTTCCAAACAATGGAACATTTAATAATTTATTTTAATGATTTAATTCTATTGATTTGTATTTAATAAGTTAAAGAAGACAACAGACATTTAAAGAAGATTTAATACATAACTACAGGTAAGAAAGCTCAATGAGAATCAACATTCTGAGTATTTTTGCCATTCTATAATTTTTTCGGATAACCAAGAAAAAAAAGTGCAATAGCGCCACCTGAACTCAGATAACCTGAAACATTTCCTAATCTGCCTAACCAGTCCTGATTGTAGGACATAACATTTTTTACATTATTACTATTTGTATTGTTAACATTAATGTAACATTCACTGTATTTTGACTTTATATTGTGATAGTGTAATAAAAAATATTGAAATCACTAAAAAATTTCTGATTGCAATCAATATAAAAGGAATTCATATTAGTATTATATTTCAAATTGTAGAAATAAATAAAGTAATAGGTGAAATCCTAAATGAAGTTTTAGTAACTGTAATATTGTGAAGTACGGAAGTAGTTTTTAGTAAGATTTAATGATTCTACATATATATTTATTACTTACTGTTTATAAATAACTTTATTGAAAAACCATATGTAATAATGATACAAATGTAAATCAAAAAATAATAGTTATCCATGTTGCTCAGGCAACCAGATGGACTGATGTCGTCACTATTGTTGTATAATCCAGCTTAATCAGGCTCCATGTGTTGTCAAATAAAAATCTGGATGAGATGATTCTATCCTTATGGCAAAATTCCTTCAGCTTGAAAATGAATGTGTCTTCATGCTTGGGATGAGGAATGGTAAACTTGTTGTGACATCTGGCCATCCAGGTGGCATAAGTGATAAAGGTTGAGAGTCTTGTGGTGATATAATCCCTGGATAGGAAGCAGCTCTTGGTATTTTAGATTTTGTTCAGGGAAATGTGGCAGTTGTGAGTAATGAAACTGATTTTGCCATATGCTGGGCAATCATTTATCATGTGATCAAAGGTTTCACAGGTTCTATGGCAGTTGTGACATGTAGGATCTATGTTCTTGAGGAATTTCCTATAGTGCAGGAACCAGTTCATCTGGAGTGAATTCAGGTTAACTTTCACTAGAAAGTCCAGGAACTTTGGCTCCAGCTTGAGTTGCCTGAAAAACCTGGTGACCACCTGATTATTACCACCGAGGTAAAGAATGGTAGAGTTTTGTGTGGGAAATAGCAGGTTATGAGCATCCCAAATAGAGATTTTCTGTCTGAATACTAGGGTTGAGTGGCCATTGTGAGCGAAAAGGTAGCCAAGTATCTGATTTAGCCAGCTTATCTTTGAAGGTGGAGGTCTGTCCGCCGAAATGACTGGTTGTTCCATTACAATGTGGGGGAATTTCTTTTGGAGGATGTGGATCAGAGAGTGGCACTTTTGGTAATATATTGCAAAAGTTGCATGCAATGATATACCATTATTTTTCCTATGTCACTGCATGCGTTACTTACCTCATTGAAAAAATTAAAAGACTGAAGTAGAGGTGGGCTGGACATATTGATAGAAGAGATGATAATAGATGGACAATTGAAATCTTAAACTGGATTTCAAAAGGTTGTAAATGATCCAGAAAGAGACCACATGTGAGATGGATGGAGGAAATAAGAAAGTATGCAGGGATGATGTGGAGAAGAAAAGCTAAAAATCGGAGAAGGGATTGAACTTGGAGAAACCATCCTGCAGTGGAAATGAACTAATATAATTGATTGATAATAAATTCTTGGGTAGTGTTTTATTTTAGAATATAACTGAAGCAATAATTGCATGTTAATGTAATGTAGGGTATGAATGAAATGTTTATATTATATTTAACATTTTATTAAAATAGATATAAAACTGAGCAAAGGTTTATTTTATTTAAACATTATAAATATTGTATAGTTTAGAGAATGTTCTCAAAATGTAATTATAATTATTTAGAAACTAGTTGATTAAAACAGAATGTTATTAAATATTAAAGTAAATTTGCATTACTATAAATAATATTAGATTAGTAAAGTATGTCAGAATTTAGTTGTTTATTGATTAGAAATTAGTTTTATTTAATTATTATTCAAGTAGATGTCTTAAGCATGCATCATTGTTTATGGCAATGGTATATGTTTTTGCTGCTTATTGCAGTTTACTTTGGAATTGTGAATAGATTTGATGATGTCTGAGGTGATGATCTCATTTATTTTATTTCATTTTAAATATATTCTTAATAAATTAATTATTGTCTAGTATGATCAATAATTGAGGTAGATAAATTTACACAGATTCTAACAGAGTTACTATTTGTTTATGCATGTTTTCACTCTGTGATAAAGAATATAAATCTTAAGGACATTTCTTTATAACAAATGTTGACTGAACAAAAATAGAGGTAGAGAGATAAAAAATTTATTATTATTGTGACATAGCTACCTAATGCTAAACTATGATGACCATGCACTAGTGGCAATTATTATAAAATGCAAAATCAACTTTAGGGCTTTTATAAAATGACATTCCATATTTAGACTAGGTCTATATTATTATGAATGATATCTCAATTCTGAGACATAGTAAATTTTTTTTGTATTATCATCCCATATTATAATCATTAGTTCATTACAAAATGGCAACCAATGATTGGGCTATGTTTTATTCAAATCAGATTGATCATTTTCCCAGCATCATCATTTTTTATCATGTTACAAAATGTTTATTAGTTTGTGATAAATGGAGAGTAGATGAATACTTTATTTATTAAATTTAAAAACTTGAAATATTTTATTAAGTTTTGTTGAATGATAACAATGCCTTATTGAAATTAGAAAAGAAGTAAAGCATATGTTCCTTAGACAGTGTTTAAAAAAATACTGCATATTACATCACTATAGCAGCAAGGAGAACACAGATACTGTCTTTTGCTTAAAATTTGTGTTTATTTTACCTTACACTTATAAATATATTCTTGATGTATAGCAAAGAAATATATACTGTGAATAGCACATTGAAGAAAGGAGAGCATGAGTTTTACTCTTTGTTTTCTAACTTTATGATTACATCGAGTGATTATTAACAAATGCTATACTTAACTGTCATGAAACTATGAGTCTATCAAAATTTATCATGGATTGTAATGTTAATAAAGGCATAGCTGAATATCATTTAAGGATTAAAATGTTCATGGAATTCTATATTTGTATTTTGTTATCATCAATTGGCCAAGGGAAATGTCAGAGGATAATGGAATCTAAGCTGAAATTATATATATATATTGTATGTATATGACTCATTTCAAACACACAGATATATTATTTAAAAAAAAATTTTCTTTTATATATATGGATTCATGTGTGTATTTATTATTATATATAAATACTTAATAAATAAGCAGTTGTAAAGAGAATGTAATGAGAAATAATATTTAATATTGATTTATTATATTTTCTTATTAAATAAGGTGTTAAATTATTTAACATTATTTTTGGTTAAAATAAAGCAGATCGGAAAGAAAGTGTCAAATAAAGTGATCAAGATAAGAGATTAAGATTTGAAAATGTACACGTGCAAAAGAGTGTGAGAGAATGAGAATGTCTGTATAAACATCAAACATTTTTACACAAATCTTTTAATGACTAAGATTGCAAGCTTTGTTTTTTTTTTGTATTATTTGGATTGGAGATATCTAGATAAGGAAGTGGTGCTTGGATGTAATAAAAGTAACAATTGATCCTAAGTTTTTTTTTTATTAATTGCGACAGACCATCAAACTTGTGAAGCTTTGTTTTTTATTTCAAGATAAGATTTCCAGGTGGTTATTTTCTTTGATTAAGGTTCACAATATAAATGAATGAAACAATATTTAGTGACACTTAGTTTTTCGTTATTATTAAACAGAGATGTAGCGATCAATCAGTTTTTTTTCAATGTTATTGAGGGCAGTTCAATTTTTGTTTGGAGGAGAGTGATCTAACAATATGTAGTTTTAAAAGAAAGTCAATCATTAATATTACTATGGTCAGTTTTTTAATGTTATTAGAGAAGAGCTGTGGCAGTCAGTTTTTTTTAATGTTATGAAAAGAGAGTGAGCGATTTGATTTTTTTTTCACTCTTAAAAAAAAAATTGAGGAAGAAAAAAAAAGACTTGTTTTAAAGTCAGTATAGACAAAGATGTGCATATATATAAGTAATTCCCAGCAAGATTAAGATAAAGAAGGAAAAATGGAACAAAATAGAATTTATTGGAAGAAGTTATTAACAATTCTATGAAATGATATTAATATATTTTGCTGTGTATAATATAATGAATTTGCATTGCTAAAACCATTTTTTCTGCTTCCTGATTAATACAGAATGGGTTAAGTCACTGGTCTACTGTGGACCCATATACCGGTCCATAGTAACCAAAAGAATGGACAAATTTAAAAACAGCCAAAAATGTCATCTCATTATCATCTTTGACAAGAGCCAAGAAGAAAGAAAAGATGAATAAAAGCCACATATATAGCCAGGTTTGAAGCTATGAACCAAATTTTTTGTTAAAGTTTTCCTCAGTCATCTAAAGTGTCTAAAATATTTTTTTTTAAACGGGAGAGGCAAGCAAATCCACCAGTTCATACTTATCTAAAAGTATTTATAATAACTCTTTTTGAAATGGTAGAAGGAAGCCAGTCAATGAATTCAGCGTTATCAAGAGCATCAGCAATAAATAATTTTAAAATGAAGAAATAAGCAAGTCAATTAATTCATGTTTATCTTGAAAGTATCTGCAAGAACTTTCTTTTTTTTAAATGGAGCAAAGACAAGCAGTCTGAAAATTTAAACTCAGGACATTTATAAGAAGTGAAAGTAATCAGGTAACTATGAACTTTCCTTAACAGATCTTTTATTATTGCTTATTAAAAGTAAACCTTAATTTATTGGTCAAAGCATTATTTTTTTTCTTTGATACAGAAACATTAAAGGCTTGTTTATCGATAGTTATTCTCAATATCACATAACCTAACACAAACACAGTTTAAATCTTTAAACTTAAATTTTCATTATTTTTTTTATTATTTTTTTTTTATATTATATATTGTGTAACGATATATAAATATGTCGTTACATTAAATTGAAATAAAAACTTTTAAGTTCGCATATAAATATAAGTGTATTAAAAAGAAAAAAAAACTAAACGCTAAAATTAAAATGTTTGTTAAACGTATATATTCGCACAGATGCTAAACTTTAAAAATATTTTTTTCATAAACAAAAAAAAAAGTATTTGAACATATTTTTTTTAAATAAAAAAATACAAGATTGAAATATAAAAATATTTTAATAAAAAAATAACGTAAGTTAAAATAAAAACAGGTATTAATTAATTCCTGTAATCTGTAAATGGAAATGATTGTTTATTAATTATCTAAAAGCTGTTTAATTAAAAAGTCAGATGAAAAGTTAGATAAGAGAAGAAAGAGAAATTAGCTTGACCAATGGAAGCACTAGGCCTTGGCTTGGACCCTAACGAAAGTGATGGATTAGTGACGTTTTGTTGATTGAATCCATGTGGATAATATAAAAAGGGAAATACAGTTTTTTCGGACAGTTCCAGCGTTGTGTGTTTGAGAGATGTGGTATGACGCACATACCACACTCTCTATATAAAAAAAAATGAAAAGACTGTGATACCTTGAACCAGCTATTGCCATCTCCAGAACATTACCTTCCAATGGAGGCGTCACGGGAATTGAAAGCAGAGGCCTGGATTCTTCTACCATAATCTATATGAAATGAACAATTGTTAAAATCAATTAAGAACTTTCGTCAAGTTTTACAAATTGATAAACAAGCCAACTGAAATGTTAAAACGGACTCTTATCTGACTTTTGTAAGTTTTTAAATCAAATTAATAATGTTTAATTTTATATGTTTTCCGATTGATAAACATCATTTCCATTTTTTTTTTCTTATTGTAAAGATTATTTAAATGTATGAAATTTAAGTTGTTTATAGATGCTTGCATGGATTCGTTTGCGGTTAATTATATTTTGGTTTTCATATTTGATCAAAATATATATAGACATTCGATGAATAATGATACCTTATGGTGAGTATCTAAAATGTATTTATTCGGATGTCTTTTAAGTTATTGGTGACAACGCAAGTATCTTATGGTGAATACTATTGGGTTACTTATAAGTTTCCCTCTGCGATTGTCGGTATCAATAATTTTGTATTTTGATCGTTTATGTTTATTTTGAAATGTTTTTGACCGTGGAATCTATGTAATCGATCTATACCCAACATTTTTAAACAAATCTGTGCGAACGTATTTAAATGTTAAAATTAAGTCGGGCGTGAATGGCTATATAGTTTTGTAAAGTTGTATTAAGGGAGGGTAATCTTAGGTTATTCATTTCGTAGTTGAATTGGTTCAATGGATTGGATATATTTGTGTAATTAGTAGATGTAGTATGAGGTCCGCTACGGGCAGGATTATAGATTTACGCCACACACCCTCTGTTTGCCTATGGATGGGTTTGTAAGTCGGCAGAAGACCGCAGTCCATTCCTATGGAGTTTTTTGTTTATTGTTCTACTTGCCAACAGATGTCACATTCCTGTTGGTGGAGAGTCAATGTCTTCTCTATTTCTACTTATTGTTCAGATGTACATTCCTGACAATATAGTATTTTGTGTTGTCGTATCATGCTACATTGAATACATGAATGTATCAGATGGATTGGCGCCAATTTGGTTGCGAAATTTGTTGCCTAAGGTTAAATCAGGGAAGAATATTTTCTTTTCAAATGCAGATCTATGTAGTCTATTCATACTTGACTATCTAAATAATAATTAAACTCATTGAAACTTAGTTAAATGTAAAATTAAAAGTTAATATAAAAATCTAAAATGTTAAACTTATTCCTCAAAATTTAAAGATTATTTTATATGTGCGTAAATAAATATTTTTATATGTTAATTTCTGGCAGTGGCTTTTACTCTGTGATATTTAAGATACAAATTAAGATATAGATTTTTATCTCTGCGTCTCCACTGAGCTAGTGACTTGGGCTAACGATCGGAATATTTAAATAAAGTGGAATCTTAACAGCGCGTATCTGCCTACTTTATAAATTTTTCTAGGCTCAAATGCCTAGATGGCGCCCTTGTAGTGCAGATATTGTTTTTGCGGTTAGATTCGATCTTCACTTTCATTCCAATTGGTACAATTGTAATATTGAAATGTTTTTTTTTTGTTATTGTTCTTCATTTATTATGATAATGAGCAACCTATCATTATGCATTTATAATGGGTTTTTTTTAATTATCTTGTTACATATTAAAATTGATATAATGTATTTTATTTTCTTTTGCTAAAAGGTTGCAAGATTTTTTTTATATATGTAATTTATGTATTAATCTCTAATATAGGGGTATACATTTTAAACATATATGTTAACATTACCGAATGTGTGCATGTGTAACTTCTTATACAAACACGTCAAAAGAATAGGTTATACATAATTAGTTTAAATATGGTAAATTATAAAGCAAGGCTTACATATGAATGGAAGTGAAATAAAACACAAGTTACATATGAAATTTATTTTTATGATATAATAAGTTAGGAAAGTCTTAAGTAAGCATTCCATGAAATATATATTTTTTAAATGTCATTTTAAGCCAGCTTATTTTAAAATATCCAAAATGACACACTTGTATATTAAATTTATTTGGTTATGCTTACATAAATTTTTGTATTAGTACTATATTGAATTAATGTAATAAAAAGCCATTTATCTAATTAGTAAATTTGATTTTAAAGAAGGAAAGAAGAATAGTATTAATAAAATATAATTATATATCTTAATTGGTTTCTGAGTTCTTATTAAAATATTGTTGTATTTTTCTTATCTTAATTCTATTGTCATCATCATCGCTCGCAGATATTAAGAATCATCATTCGTAAATATTGAGCAATCACTTGCAAATATTAAGCGCTCGCAAAATGTTGAATAAACTAGAATGTTGAGTTACATTTAAGTATTTAGGGATTATGCTTGATAATAACCAAATTTTAATAATTATAGGTGTATAATAAAAGAAAGCTAAAAGTATGTTATGTCCATGAGTTTTGATCATCTTCATCAAGAGATGAATATCATATTATTGATTGGAACCCTGTTTCAAATGATACTGTACATGAGTTATGATCATCCTCATCATTAAATAAATTATAATCATTAAATCTAATGTGTAATGTTGAGATGACCAAATTGAAACAAAATAATTCCTGTGATACATGACAAACCATGTTTTTCCTTTATCAACATAATCTTTTTATTTTTGCAATACTTCAACATTTTTAATTATTGTTTAAATTTCTTACTGACAAAAGTTGTTTTGTGTTGTGATTTTCATTTCATATTAAAGAAGTCATATTATTAAAAATGATATTTGGAATTTAATGAGTACAGAAATAGGTGCAGTGCTCTACTTCCAACAACAAGACATCCTGACATCAATGAAAGTGTGTCCAAATGGACATAACATGAACTTGTTCATGCACACCTCAGACTAGCAATGGTGTTGTAATATTCAAAGTTGCTACACTAAAATTGGCATTTGCAAATAGACATGGTTGGAAGGTTCAAGAATTCCTATTCTAACTATAATAATCTGATTCATATACAGTTGGTCTCAAAAATTAACTGACTGGAATAACTATATGAGAGAAATTTATACTACCACTATATTAAAACAGGTAAACAGAAAAATTGGAGGGGTTAACAAAATCATGGAAATTGATGACAGCTTATTTTTCAAAAGAAAGAATCAAGCAGGCTGAATACTTCTCAAGCAGTGGATGTTTGGTGACTTGTATAGGAAACAGATGAATGTTTTATTATCAAAATTGAAGACAGGAAAGTGGAGTTCCACTCTCATAGAAGCCAACAAACATAATATTGAAGAGGGGTCTACAAAATATTCAGACTGTTTGAAGGTGTACAAAACCAATGAATTACATGAAGCCAGTTACGACTATTTCCAAGTCAACCATATGTACAATTTCATGAATCCAGACATAGGAGTAAAACTGTGCTGTTCTACCAAATGCTAAAACAAGCATCAATGAGGGACAGCAAGACAGCACCTGGATTCCCATGTAGCAGAGTTCATGTGGAAAAGAATACCCAATAATGAGGATGTCTTTATAGCAATACTTAACAACATGAAAGAAATGTTTCTGCTAGGATAAATAAAAACATAACAAAAGTGTAATAATTACAATGTATTTTTTTTTAGTTTTGGTTTAATTTCTTTATAAAAAAACCACGTTTATTAGCAATAATATGAAAATCCCAGCATACTTTACAATGATGTGGCACATTTTCAGAGGGAAAATTTTTACCGTAGATCTCCATTTTGTATGGTTATATTCTATGTAAAAAATATAGTTTTAATGTATAAATTCTTGTTATATATTACACTGTAAGTATCATAGAAGTATAATTAATGTATTTTCATACAAATTACTTAAAAATGAAAATAATTTACTGTTTGTTTGATACATATTTAAAGTAGCAATTTTTTTGATTAATGGCATCATCATTGTAAGAATGCAAATCACATTTTATTTTTATTTATAATGTTGTTTTTAAAAATTGTTAGTGTTGGAAGTCACAATACTTGCATTTTTGGTTTGTTTTTGTAATTTCAAATGTCATTCTTAAAAGTTGTTAGTATTGAAAGTCACATTTCTTTTATTTAGTAAAAGTCACAATATTTCTTTCATTCTTAAAAGTTGTTGAAAATCATACATATTTCAAAGTCACATATATTTGAATGTATTTGTTATTGAAAATGATATATATTTATTATGTTTTACTATTTCTTTACATTTAGTTATTTTTAGTCCTGCAACATGGAGCATGTATTAGATCTAATTTGCCAGTTCACATTCATATCAACCTCCTGATAACTTTGTACATCTTGCCAAACTTTCCAAAATATCGTGTGCAAGATCTGTGTACATGTCTCTTTTTTTGCTAAAAATGTCATGTACAAGAGCCATGTACATTATTTTGGTCAGATCACAAGATTACAAAGAGTATATTGATATGAATGTGAACAAGTGCAGTAGGTCTAATATATGCTCCATGTCACAGTTATAATACCAAAGTACTGAAGAGTAATATAAAACTTCAGACCACTCAATAAATTATGGAGAGATATATATTAGGAAAAGTAGTTGAAAATAAAATACACATATAAGGGAACAAAGAGTTGTTAATGACATCATGGAAAAAAATTAATCTTTCCATTTTTCATTATGGTCTTTTATCAGGCTCGTCATCAAGAAATTGACCTTACATTTTTTGCCCTTTTGAGAAATTTTGCAAGTTTTTTTTTTACAGCTTTAAAATTCATGTATACATTTTTTATAATATTTTAATTTCAAACAACTTCAAAAGTTATCAGAATAATCAAATAAGCAGGTCTTCAAAGTTTCTTAAATTCTCCAATGATGAGTGCCTATTATATATTTGGTGATCTCAATCTTTGTGAGATTACTTCGAGAAAATATATTACGATGGTCTAAAACCATGATTTTTTAAAAAAAGTTTATGATCATTTCTGTATAGAAATTGGGTAATAATTATTGGAAATCAAAAATATATGTTATTACATATTTATTTTTTATAAAAATGTTTTATTTTTCAATATAAAAAAATATATTCTTCTGAATAATATTACAATAGAGATTATGATCACAGGAAATACAACTGTCTAGAAATGTTATCACTAAATGGTCTGTTATAACATTTCGTGATATTGTAAAAATTAAAAAAAATTTAAACTTTTTGTATTAATGATCAAAAATTTAAACTTTTAAAGCATAAATTGATAGATTTACTAGATATTCAAAATAAATTGTACAGAGTTTTAAAACAAGTATCAAACAAAAAAGATTTTGTTCATTTTGCAAATTGAATATGTTCTTCCTGAAATTTGATGAAGAAACAACACTCTGTTTTGATTCAAATCTAATTTTTAAAATAATTCCAAAAATCAAAGGTAATTTTTTCAAATCTATTTAATTTTTTTAAAAAAAATCTATCAAATGAGATCAAATTTAATAAATTTTGATAAATAGTAATGGTTTAATATTAAAGTGAAAGTTGAAAGCTTAAAGTAAATGAGAACAAAGAAATCTGTTGGAATACAGAAGGGTTAAAAAATTAAAGTGGAATTGTGCTGTATACCTTACTAATAGAGATGATGATAACAGATGGACTAAGAGATTGTTAAAGACCTAAAAAGAAACCACAAATGAGACAGATGAAATAAAGAAGTGTGCTAGGGTGATGTTAAGAAGAAAGTCTAGAGAAAAAAAAAACTAGACTGAACTTAGAAATACCTTGACTTTATGTTTGATCAGTAATTGTTGAAACTATAATGATGGTATGATAACTACACTTATACATTCAATGTTTATGTCTTTATATTACAATATATATTCACTTTTTAAAATTAACTGTCTCTTCACCTTCTCTTCTAATTTCACAAAATCCAATAATATCCCATTTAACATTAAACAGTCTTAATTATTGCAATCTACTTTGAGTAGAAAAAGTGATCTGCAGGTTTAAGTACCTAAGTAAAATATTGTCATCAAATGGCGGCCTAGGTTTACAATCAGGAGATTCTTTGCACTTTCCACTTTCAGTCATTAATCATTGCCTTGGCTGATGAGTTTATAACCTCAGAATAAGGAATATCTGTCAAGATTACAAATATAAATTAGAAAAAAAGTTCATTGCACATCCATTCATTCTGATATTAAGAAAACTCAACTAATATTTTAGTTAAAAGCTATTATGTACTTGAGGAAAAAAAAACCCATGGTGTTTCTTGATTTTAACTGTAAAGATAAAAAAACCAATAAACTCACCACAATAGCTGATGTTTGTTGGTGAATAACTCATCAATTTTTGTATACTATCTATCACATAGTAATAATAGCTGATAAGAACATATGGAGTAGGCATTAAGCATTTGCCCTGCTGCATTTTTAAGTTCTCAAAGAGGAATCACATAGCGTACTTTTAGTTAAAAGCAATCTCAATTCCTTTATTATTATATAATAATAAGTTAAAAATGTAAAAAGTGATACAAATATGAATAATATACAGTAAGTTATTGCTATAAATTTTTAAGATGATATTGGACATGAAGTAAATTATACACGTTTTTAATATTATGCTCTAAAAATAAATTATACCTAGTTTAGAAATAACAAAATAATACTCTTTTACAATCCTATTAATAAAACTAACTTTATTGCTCAAAATTGTTTTTATATTTTAGGAAATTTAATTTATATTTATCAAGTTTGGAAGAAAGAGGAGGATGGGGTGAGCGATATAGTTTATTACAAAAAAAAACAAAACAAAGTTTAAAAGCCGCAAATGTAATAAATTAAAAGAAATATATTTATTACGCATTTAAAACAAGGTGTTATGATATAAATATAAACAGTAGTCAACAATCTTTATTATTATTGAATATAGTTATGAATAAAAAATAAAATTATTTGGTTTAACGTAAGTTTTTATGACATTCATTGTTCTACTTGTCATGTTAAAGGGTTTAAATTACTTAATGGTTTGTTCTATATTCTATAGAATATTCTCATGAGATGAAAAAGTATCTGTTAAAAAAACCCAAAAGAATAGAATAAAATCTAATAAATATTATAGCTGAATGTAAAAGTTTATTGAGCTTTTGACTGATTGTTAAAAATAAATAATTAATTCTAAATTTATAACTGATTAAATTGTTAAAATCAAAAAGGATGTTCTTGGCCTAATTTGTATAGTTAGATTAGAAAAAATGTTAGATATTAGAAAGTGCTTTTATAAAATTCTTTGTGAATATTATACACAAACATACTTTTAATATAATATATATATATTTTTCTCATGTGTCATAGCATCAGCCGGGAAGCAAACCCGCTAATCCGGGACAACTGCTTGTAAAGCTTCCATCGCTGACCTCTCGACCACCAATGCTTGACAAATATAATATATTTATCTATAACATTCATACTTATAACCAATTCATCAGCTGACACAGGGCACAACCATTGACATACATTTATTACCTTTGCTAAGTGTTTATTAATACCAAATTAATACAGTTAATTGTGAAGATAATAAATTGAGTGTGCACGCAATTAAGATACCATTCTCTCCAAATAAATATCACAATCCTTTTTGTTTACAAGTTGCAATATCGATTTTAACTAAAGAATAATATATTTATCTTAATTAAACATGACCACATATAATTATTTTAACGGTATTTTAAATTTTTTCCATGTATAATAATCTATCTGTAACTTTTATTTTACTATATATAATTAATCATATGGTTAAAAACATCTGAAAAGACAAATGACTCCTAATTTTTAACTTATATGATTAAAATAATAGATCATGTATTTGGTAAAATGAAAATTGCAAGAAAATTATTTATCAGGTAAAAAAGTGGAATGAAGTCAAATTAATTATGACATATGGTTGTGAAGAAGAAGAAAAGAAAGAAAAAAAAGAATAAGATGTTCACGTGTTCAGAGTGAAGGTAACAAGCTCCAGAGTTTTTTTTACTTAGGAAGTACTAAAAACCTAAAGCCAACAAGATAAAAAATGTATCTGTACACACTTTGTTCAATTTAGAAGTAATTAATACCTTTTTTTCAGTGTTCTGTGATAATTTTCATTCAAAATCTAAAAAAAATCAAATCTTTAAATGATAATTTTAAAAACAATAAGGCAACAGAGATATCACATGACCAGTTATTTTTCATAATAGTCCTGCAGCAAGCAATTCACTTGTTCACCGTCAAGGTAACAAGCTCCAACATTTTATTTTAAAAGTACTAAAAACATAAACATGATAAGATGCAATTCATGCTGAGTAATATTTTTCTATTTTGAAAAATGCAATTTATGTCAAGTAATATTTTTCAATTTTCCCAAGATCCAATTTATGCTGACTACTATTTTTATGCAATTCATGCTGATTAGTATTTGTCTCAAGATGCCATTCAATCTGAAACAATATTTTTCCATTTTCTCAAGATGCAATTCATGTGGACTAGTATTTTTTCATTTTCCCAAGATACAATTCTTGCTTAACTAGTTTTGTTCCATTTTCCCAAGATGTAATTGATGCTCAACTAGTATTCTTCTATTTTCTCAAGATTCAATTTATGCTGACTACTATTTTTCCATTTTCCCAATCTGCAATTTATGCTGAACTAGTATTTTTTCATTTTCACAAGATTCAATTCTGGCTGACTACTATTTTTTCATTTTCCAATTAGTATTTTTCTCATTTTTCCAAAATGCAATTTATGTGGACTAGCATTTTTACACTCTCCCAAGATGCAATTTAAGCTGAACTTTTGTTTTCTATTTTCCCATGATGCAATTCATGCTGATTAGTATTTTTTCACTTTTTTTCACATGGAACTTATGTAATAAACAAACAATAAAACTTAGCTATGAAAACTATAGTACTTGCACCAAATGAACTCCAATTTTTATAGGACCTTATGTCAATCTAACACCAACTTCAACCTCTCTTTCATATGTTTTCACTGATACTATCATATGTTACCATTTACTTTCTCAATATCACATTTAAAAATTTATGTAAACCTATTTTGACGTATGTGTCTTTATGTGTAATAATTATTGTTCTTTCAATTATGATAAATCATATTTTCTTTCCTATCACAAATAAGATTGTAAACCTTTATTACATACATAATATTGTAAATCAATTTGCATGTAAGACCTTGTGTTTTCCAATGTAAGTTATGTAACCCTTTTTGAGTCTCAATCAACTTTATGGCTTTGAAACATAATAATAATAATAATAATAATAATAATAATAATAATAATAATAATAATAATAATAATAATAATAATAATAATAATAATAATAATAATAATAATAATAATAATAATAATAATAATAATAATAATAATAATAATAATAATAATAATAATAATAATAATAATAATAATAATAATAATAATAATAATAATAATAATAATAATAATAATAATAATAATAATAATAATAATAATAATAATAATAATAATAATAATAATAATAATAATAATAGTACAAGTACTATTATTACTACTACTACTCATACTCCTACTCCTCCTCTTCCACTACTATTACTAATAATTTCTGCAGTTAGTCAGTTCTTTCAGCATGTTTATTTCAAGAGCTCCTGTTTGAAATCCTAAGAATTTGCATTAGTTTTTTTAAAGATAAATGTCAACTTATTACAATGACTGAACTTGACCTAATTAGATAACACTTTAGTTCTAAAAAAAATCCAGTGCCTGTAATGGATAATTTGCAAGAAAAAATATTTCATTAGCAGCAATAAACCTTAGTACAGCTAGCCAACAAGAAAAATTTCTGGGTTTAAACCCCCAAAATTGCAATATTTCAGGTAAATTTAACATATATGAAAACAATTATTAACAATGAACTATGTCACACATTTTTTCTATGAATTTACAAAAGCCTTTTTTAAAAAAAATTACATTTATAAATCATTACAACTAATCAAAATGGCTTCCATATAATCACATGACAAAGTGGCTGGTTCCAAAATCTATTCTACCATATTTCCAGCTTTATTGCATGAAAAATATGTGCCAACATCCTTAAAAACATTTTCCATGTCAGCAATTGCAAAGATATTTCAAGTCCATTAATGAATAAGCCAATTTGAAGTTTCAGGATAACCAATGCAAACATTTAAAATCTAGACATAAAAACAAAAGATTGTAAGCCCCATAATCTGTGGTCTGAATGTCTGACATGCTGAGAACAATTTGTCAAAATTTATTATTACCATTTCATAGGGGATATTTTGCGTTATTTAAGACATTTTCCTTTGAAGTTCATCATTATATAAGCCACAAATTCCAACTGCTCTCTATATCACTTTTATCCAATTCTCTGGAATCTCAGCCATCTCAAGACCCTATCATACATGAACTAATAGCTTCAATTTTACACCAAGGAGAACTCTGAAATAGATACTGCACCAAACAAGTTTACAAGATCACCAACTTACCTCAAATGAACTTTAAATGCCCAGAACATAAATAATAAGATTTAGCTTTGACACCTATAGTGCTCACCACCTAATAATCACAATATATGTACAGCCATATACTAATAGAACACTATCTTCACTCACCCTTCCTAAATGCATTAACAAATATTATCATGTGCTTTCTTGTATTTATCTCATAATGGTTTTGTAAAATTTATGTAAATCTAATTTGAAATATGTATGTTGTTATGCAACAATTA
Source organism: Epiperipatus broadwayi (assembly GCA_028023455.1). Taxonomy (NCBI): domain Eukaryota; kingdom Metazoa; phylum Onychophora; class Udeonychophora; order Euonychophora; family Peripatidae; genus Epiperipatus; species Epiperipatus broadwayi. The sequence goes on along the minus strand of JAQFVV010006229.1, from coordinate 4,920,440 downwards.
TAACAATTATTATTCTTCCAACTACTATAAATTACCTTTTTATATAAGAAAAATTTAAAATCCTCATTGCATATGTAATCTCATGTGTCAAACTGTATCTAAAACTCATGTTTTTCACATGCAACTTATGTACAACATGAAAAATAAGACAACCATGAAAATTATAATCTTCCCAACAAATAAGCCAATTTATATACAGTCATATATTAATTAAACACCTACTTCAATACTATACCTCATATATTTTTTCCCTCATACTATCTGCACAACTATGTATTTTTCTCAAGATCCTATTTAAAAAGTTTATGTAAATCTAATTTGACACATGTATCTTGTTATGTAATGATCAAACCCCTGTTGCATATGTAATATCATGTATTAATTTGTTTCTAAGATCTTGTGTTTTTATATGTAACTCATGTAATCTTTTTTTAGTTATAATAAAGTTTATCTTTGAAACATAACAACAACAATAATAATAACAATAATAAAGAATTTGGTTTAATAAAGTACTTTTGTAACCTAATAATAATAATAATAGAGCGCCACCTGGCTACTCATACTGTCGCAGGTAAGTAAAAAGTCTCCTAGTTTTTTAAGATTAAATAGCTACAAAAGTGATTTTTTTTCTTAAAGAGTTAAAATGGTCAACTGAATGTTAACCTGAGTGGTTAAGAAATGAGTGTGTCCTAAAATAATTAGTGAACAATGGTAAAAATCAGCAAAAGCTATGGGTAGTGTAATAATTCTCTAGCATGGCAGATAGCTGTCAATTCAAACAATTATAATTAATAACATTATTTAGAAGTAAAAAGGAAAAAGAGTAGAAATAAAAATAGTGAAACAGTTAATAAGAGTTAGAAAAAAAATAGAGAGTAAAAAAAAACAACAAAAAAAAAGAACAAAACATCATCATGTTGGAAAATTACTCGCATTAACTAACTATAAAACAGTGACTGCCTGGTCAATCAATCCAGAAACTGGTCCTTCACAAAACACAAGAAAAACATATGCAACAATAGGAAAAACTTACAAAAATAACATAGACCTGGGAAAAAATAACAGATTTAGGAAAACTACATCAGATGATCATAAAAACTTAGATCTAGTAAATCAAAATGAAATTGAACCCCTCCACACACAATGGACAGATGAAATGCTTGATCAGATTGGGAAGAGGTTTAATAACATGATACCCAGAACACTTTTTGCAAAATGCGAAACATTTTTAATAAGAAATCAATAATGTGTTGGTGATAACAGATAATCACTGCACTCTCTATCATTTTCCCAAGGCACTCCTAGTTGAAACACTAAATAAAAATAATTTACTGGAGGCAGTATAATGCATAAGTGACCATCCCAATAGCAGATATGTAGCAGTTGAGTATTATAAAGAACTCTAGGAAATTTTGCAATTGTATGAGATAATGAAAGCAGATACAATAATATCATTGGAGCATTAAAAAATGCCTATTTCGGATATAGCTTTGACAATTTCCAAAGAATGATGAACCCATTCAGAAAGATTTTTTTTTCAACAAATATACCTCAAAGAAACATCAGTACCCATATTCACAAATAGTTTTGAATATAAAGTCAAGTTACATAAAGAAATAGACTCAGAAAACATCCCAAGACACATAACAGACCAAGAAGCCATGCTATACTTATATATATATATGAGGATTAAAGCCATATTGTTTTACCTATGGGAAAAGAGGCCACATAGCAATGCAGTGCAATGAAGAAGTAAATATAGTGGCAAAAATAATTATCCTCACAAATATTAGAAGAGAATCCAGCTAGCATACACAAACTCAGGCAGCAGGAAAACATAGAATTCTCCCACTCCCAATAAAACCAATAAAAATGAAAGTATAGATCATCCCCCAAGCAAGTCAATGGAATGGACAATTAACACAAACATAAATGAGAAAGATAAAAACCTTGATACATGGGCAAAATTACTTAGTGATAATTTAATGGAAAATGAAAATATCTACCTGCAAAAAGAAACAAAAGAACTGCCAAACAGTGATAATAATCAAGCAGAGCACACAATTATAAACAAAATGACAACTTAAATAATGGATACCATCACACAGTGTCTTCCAGTAATTGAAAATACACCTCTGGAAAGCAAACAAAAACTGGAAAAACCAAAGAAAACTAGAAAAAATAAAAAGAGTAAAACAAATGATGTGGAATATAGCCAACTAATTTCGATAAAATAACTAATAGATGAAAATATGAAAATTGAATCAACCTCCCAACATTCAAAAAATTTGAAAATGTCAGAGACAGTGACTCAATTAAATAAATATTTACATTATGAACAAACAACTCTAACCCTACTTCACGCAAGATAAACTTACAAAAGGAAATGAAAATCACAAACTTCAGTAAAATTGTGCACCACCTCCCCCTTCCACAACATTAAATAACATGGAAATAAAAATAACACTTAACATTCAAGATTTAAACTCCACAAAAAATACAACAAATTAACAAATGGATACAGACAATGCAACTCAGCATATTGGGTCTATTAGAGATAAAAATATATAACAGATCCCAAATCAACCCAGCAACATATATGAGCAAACTTGGTATTTGCGCATGCTTTAGGAACATATCAGAACCACCAAGTTAGACAGATATATTTATCAATCAAAAATGCCCTTTCACATCATTTAAAATAATTTTCATAAACTCCAATCTTTTGGTAATGACATTTAATCACAGAAGCTTTTCAATTAACATGATATTTCTATACATTCCTTCCAATCCTATTGTGATTAACAGAATAATTTTAACCATTAACTCCCTGTTAGCATCCAAAATTCCTACTCTACTATTCTTGCTGGAGATTTTAATATGAGCTATCAAAAGTTTATTGCAAAATGGGTAAATCAACTTGCAATATCGGTTATGAGTGGTGAAGGTTTTCTCCCATCAAACTCAACTGCCACAGGACTCACATAGATCTTATATTTTATTCTCCAATGTTACACCACCCAATAAAGTGGGCAATATATATATATATATATATATATATATATATATATATATATATATATATATATATATATATATATATATTTTTTTTTTATAAATTGACTATAAGGCTTAAAGATAACATATCCAGTCACTTATTCACTTATTTATTTATTAACTTACCACCTACCCACATTCCTACCAACATAATTATCTATCTATCTATCTATCTATCTATCTATCTATCTATCTATCTATCTATCTATCTATCTATCTATCTATCTATCTATCTATCTATCTATCTATCTATCTATCTATCTGTCTATCTGTCTATCTGTCTATCTGTCTGTCTGTCTGTCTGTCTGTCTGTCTGCCTGCCTGCCTGCCTGCATGTCTGTTATCATCACCTTCTTCTTCTTCTTCTATCTATTTTTCTATTTATCTATCTATCTATCTATCTATTATTATTATTTCTATCTATCTATCTATCTATCTATCTATCTATCTATCTATCTATCTATCTATCTATCTATCTATCTATCTATCTATCTATCTATCTATCTGTCTGTCTGTCTGTCTGTCTGTCTGTCTGTCTCTGTGTCTGTTTATTCATCATCTATCTATTTATTTATCTATATATCTAATTATCTGTGTACTATGGAGTTAATAAAGAAGAAATTAAAAATAAGAGTACAAACCTCAATAATATCAGTAAAAAAATAATGCACTGAAATAGAATTGGGTTTTAAATGACTCTAAGAATGATATTATATGTTGTAATGGTCCAGGTTTTTCATCAGAAGAGAGGAAAACATCTCACAGTGGTCAGACAGTCTTTTGATAGGATGCTGTGAATTATGCAATAAAGTATCTAACCTATGATCATATCTAAATTTACACATTAAATTTAGATACTTTTTGGTCTAGTTCATTTAGACCTCACCAATCTTTCAGGCTCCATCATGCCTCAGTATTCAAGCTCAGGGAGAAATCTGCCCTTGGCTTTCTTCAGGGGTAAATCTACACTATATAGCAACTACTGCACCTCTATACAGATTCCAATTGATTTAAAGATCCATCCAAATAAATTACTGTATCATTATATAAGAATGAGATGTGTGTATATCTGATTATAAGTTAATGAATGAATGTATAAATGATTTTGATAAACTAGAGTCCAGTTTACTTTAAATCAAATTAACAATAAACAACAAAACAAAAATTCAAAACTGTTTAACATGATAAAACTATATAATTGTATGTGTGTCCAGAATGTATTTCTACCATATCAATGATTAAATGTGTTCATTATTCCAAACCTTACTCATGATAGAGATACATAACAAGACACTAATTATTTATAAAGCAGATAAAATTTAATATAAAAAAAATTATTAAATTGACTATGAAGTTTACTAACTAATTTACAATAATGCACAAGTGTATGAGTAATAGCCTCATCATCCAATTCCAGTTATTGATGTTTCACCTTTTGGGGGACTCCCTATCTATGTATGGTTTCCTATGGTTGATAGCAAAGAACATCTGTACAAGAAGGTTAGTCATTAATACCAAATAAATAAATATAAATGATTAGTTAACAATAAAGAAATATAACACAAACTCTGTCCTGTAGTAGGTGTATGTGCTTACTATAATATAATATTAAAAAGCTTACCTTATTCCATATCATAGAGGTGATGATCAAATCTCAAGTCAGTATGGAAAAAAAGTTGACCTAAAGTTTATTTAACATTTTCACCCCTTTATTTTGTTGCTTTCACTAATAATGGACTTTTCCCAGTTATAGGCATGTTTCAAAATAAGGAAGTAAAATAAAACTAGAATTTTACAACATATATAAAAAATAATGCATAATAAATCAAAACTTTCTTTAAGTCATCTTGATTAAGGTTCATGAATTTGTCAATAACGTCCTTTATGGATATAGTCTATCTCTCTTCATATCATTATTTTTTAGTAAATCATTCATCATTTGCTAGAATTTCTCAGCAAAGTGCTTGAAGTGATGTTTCCATTTTATGTAGTTGCTTTTCTTCTCAATCCATTCAGACATTTAGTGTTTCTTTAGGCATTATGCAGGTAAGTAGATTAAGTCATTGCACTTCTATGGTCAGAACAGTAGCACTCCAGTCCTATGGCAATGTTAATTTAGCCAGAATACATTGCACAGCAATTTATAAAAGATATATTTTTTGGCATTTAATGGCTTATATAAAAAAAAATTTCTTCATCATTTATATAAATGCTGGCAATATTCTATTTCTTTTTTTTTCCATGTTCGAATAATAGCATTTTTTATTTTTAAATATCAATTTCAAATCAGTTCAGTTCTTTTGTTAAACTGCACAAATTTATCAAACTTTTCTCTATTTAAATGTTGGTTGTAATTTTTTTATAGTTTTGCACTGCAAAAATTATACAGATAATATAAAATATTCAAACACATCATGTATCTTCTCTTTTATTTGAACAGTCGATCTTAAGATGCTGGCTTTATACAGTTATTGCATCATTTGAAAATTAACAAAGATGACAAAAATGATCCGAGTTTACTTTTATACCACACTTAGTTTCTGGTATACTAGCTTTTCCATTTCCTTTTCCATTGCTGTGGCTGTCTATTATTGCATGTATTACATTAGTTGTAGTTAAAAAATAAAATTATGCAACAGAATTCTACTTTTATTTTCCACACTTGGTTGCATAAAAATTCACTTGACATTAGGTCATCACTATGCTTACTAAGTCTAAGTTTTAATTCATAATGTATAACACATTGATAATTAACTTATTGTTGAGTTTATATATATAAAGGATTTCTTTAACTGTTTTTTTTTTTTGCTTTTCATTAAATAAGAAAAATTAATTCATTGTGACATTTGTTTAATTTGGTACTTGATAAAGCAAACATTTGTTGTGTATATATATATAAGAAATAATAGTGCATATTCAACTACCTGTTAATTAAACATGTTTTAAATTGTTTTGATTTGGTGGTGTTGATAAATAAAGGTTGGTTTCAATAGGATTATAAGCTACTCTTACAACTCCCCTATCCTAACAGGGTTAAAATTTTGTGCTATAATCAAAATTTTAACACTTAATTAATGTATGCATTGATTTGGCATTGGATTGTCTGTTTTATTAAAAAATATTATAAAGCCTACTCATTTTATCTTCTGATATTTTCTCAACTATATCCATGTTTCTTCATAATTTTCTACTTCATTTACTACATTAGAGCAAAGTGGAATTTATATATGGGTCTCCTTTTTTTCTTTTAATATGATGGTTATATAGTTTGAACTCAACCGGTAATGTGTTTCTATTGCAGACGGCACATAGTTTAACTTGTTAGCCTTCATCCTGCTCTCTTTTGAGACTTCACCAAGTCCACATGAAATATTGGAATATCCATCATTCTGAATGATCAACTACTATCCCAGTAATTGCTTTTGGGCTTACCTTGGTATACCCTCATCATAAATTAATGACCCTATTTTTGATGTAATCTCCCTTTTCCTTCTAGTTTCAACTATGGTTTATGCCTTTTAACTTGCACATAAGCTAAGAGTGTTAATTATGTGGTCATTCTGACTGACCAAAATATGGCTTAAAATGTGGGCATTATATGTACCCATAATCTCTTCTTCTATATCTACCCAAAATGCATTTGGATCTGATGGGTTGATAATAGTGAATGGTCTCCAACATGGGTAATAACATTTTTGATATTTACTTTCCTGCTGTTTACTTAGATGGGGTGTTTTTATAAAAAATCTTATCTTCTATCTTAAAATTATGTGTACTTTTCTTCTTGCTTTTGTTCCTTTGCTCAGCCTTACTCCCAAGCTGTTCATATACTTTTTGTAAATTTCTTTCCTTGCCACTTTGAGTATGTTTAACCATGGGTTGGTACTTAACTTCCTTCATTGTACTCTTGGGTTGCACCCTATGTTTGGTTGGATGGCCATAAGCTGTGATTTAGTGAAACATGTAGTGCATCTATCAATGCCCTACTTGCTTTTGAATATTTTTTGTGTCTGGATCACAATGTTGTTCTCTCTTTTTTTAACATTATATCTGGGTTTGTTCCTTCGGGGTTATTCAGTTTATGTTTTTCAGGTCACAATCCTTGATGTTTATTCTTAACATTTGCTTCTTAAGCATCAGCAATTCATATGATTAATGAATGTGAAGAGACCTTCATATGTCTTATATAACTTGTAGAGCCATGGATCTAACTGTTTAGTTGTTTGTGGTATGATATTCACTATCATGATCCAATAGCTTCCATTAGTTGGATAATATGTTACATGGTGGAGGGATTTTAGATGCCATATCAGACATCTAAGATAGATATATTGTCTTCATTTGACCTTCCCAAACTGATGTGGTAGTGGTGACAGTTTTCTTTCATGGTGGTCCTTTGAGCTGATATTGAACTGCTTCAAAGGCTATTACTATATTCACAAGCTTTGTGCTTGGAGTACATTTTGACTTCCTGGCACTAGTCACTCATTTTATTTGGGACATTGATCGTGATTTCTGGGGTGTTTTCAATGTTATTTTATTTCTTTTTATTATTTTGGGTCTTTGGGTCGATCTCAGTCTGCTGCACTCCAATGGCTGCTGTCTTTTGGCATAGCTGGGATTCAATCACATTAAACCTCTGGTTAATGCCTTCATCTATCCAGCTGATCTGATCATGTGTCTCAGTTGCATTTTTCACCAATCTCTCCAGAGTTGTTTTGTCCAAGAATGTGTTGGTTTCCACTGAGGCTATTTTGTCCTTTAGACATTTGATATTGTGATCCAAGGTCTTTAATGTTTTGTCACACATCTCTGTCTTAAGGTTCTGCCATGCATATAGTTAGTCCATCTTTGAGCATATTTCCTGGAACTCCCTTTGGACTTCAACTTGGAGCTTCACCTGATTTGCATGCACCTTGTCCCTAAAAGTCTCCTGGCTTTTGTAAACCTCATTGCACTTAATATTTAACTGACTAATGATGTTAGACATGAACTCCTCAAATCATTGTTGCCATTAAAAAAGATTTTCCAATTGATTAGAAAGTTGAAGACTTTCTTGAATCATTTTTGCTGTGAAATGAGCAGGTTCCAATTCTGTTTCATTATCTTTTTCAAAATCTTCTACATTATCTAAATTTATTGCCAAACCTTTTTTCAACAGGCATTTAAAATATATAAAATTTAACGCATGTGTATAATACAGGAAAATCCTGATTTTAAGTGAAATATGAACTTCTTTATTACATAAATGAAAACTGCATAAAATTATATTAAAAAAAAATGAATTGCATAACTTCAAATTTGCATTAAAAATTCTGCATAAAAAGAGATCTGGGTGTACATTTATATATAAATTACTCATAAAATAACAAAGTTTTAGCTGATCTGTTACACAATGAATTAATTGTATGCTTGAGTCTCTGCAAATTTTAATAATAATTTTCAAGATTATTAGAAATATTAAGGATATTTTTACAAGACATATTACTGAAAAAAAAACAAGTAAAAATGTCATAAAAGTTTTATTCTATTGCTATATGCTATAGAAAAGTTGAATGGAGAAATAAATTAGATAAATAAATGTCTCCAATGTTTTTTTATTGATATCTTATATATAAAATAGTTATATTTTAAAAATTCATTCATTTTTAATCATAATTGTTTAATTCTTTAATGATTTGAGACTTATTTTTTTTTTGCTTTATATACTTTTATTAAACTTATTGCTTTTGTCTCAATTGTCTAAACAATTTAAGATCTCTTGTTTCTCCCTGAGTCTAGTCGGCACAAACCATCATCATTCTTATCACAGTAAACAAATTTTCCAGACACGTAGTGGTCTGGTGGCGCCCTCTGTATCAGAATTGATTGAGTATCTGGCACATAGGGTGTAATGTGTAACAGGCACATACGTACGTTACATTGTTTTTTTATTAGCAAACATGAAAAGAATAAAATTTCACAAATAAAAACTTCTTTTTTAAGAATTAAAAATTGAAAATTAAAAAAATCTATCTTAAACTCGTATATATATAAAATCACACAGATGAAAAAAATTATTAAAATAAAACTTTATTAAAAATAGAAAAAATATTTTAAAAGCAAAAACTTAGAAAGATTTAGAGATAAAAATATATCTTTAATTTTGGAAAACACATTAAGTAATCAGAAAATGGAAATGATTGTTTTAATTAGTTAAATGTAAACTAGCCTTGGGCATTTAAATGTATAAGCAACAGTCAGATAGGAGAGAAAAACAATGGAATCAGACCTCAGTGAAAGGAGCATCACATCGATGACATAATGTTGAGTTAATCCACAAAATTAACATAAAAGGAAAGGTTGGAAATAAAAAGAGTTATTACGATGTGACTATAGGTGTAGTATGGAGTTGAAGGAGAAGGGATTGAAAGATGCACTTTCAATTCCTTCAGCTGCTCAAAAAAATGAAACATCATTTTCCAATATTGCGGGCCACAGGACATCAAGGTCCGGAAGAATATCATCAACCATAAAAGACCAGCGAAATAACTGCACACCGATCTCCTTATGACTTCGTGGGATTAATACCTTACATTACAAGAAATCAGAGAAAACGGACATTTTTCAAAATAGTAAGAAATATATAATTTATGAACATTTCTAAACAAAAGAACTCTAAATACTAAACTTTTCAATATTTATAAATATAACAATTTCCTATCTGACTAAAGTAGTTAAAATGTCATTTAATGTATTTATTTTGTAAAATCATTTTCATTTATATATTTTTTGTTCTTTAAGTTTTATTATGATTTCTGTTTTCCGATAAATTAAAATATATCAATGATAAACTTAAGTTGGGCATGAATGGCTGTATAGATTTGTAAAGTTATATTAGGGGAGGGTAATCTTAGGTTATTTGTGTCGTTGTTGAATTGGGTCAATGGATTGGATATATTGATATAGTTAGTAGATTTAATGCAAGATTCACTACAGGAAGAATTGCTTGTACCCGCCGCACACTTCCTCTTACCTAGGGAATGCGATTGTAAGTCGGCAAAATGACCGCAGTCCATTTCTATGGAGTTTTTTTATTGTTCTTCTCATTAGATAGATGTAATATTCCCATCTGGTGAGAGTCAATGTCTTATCTTAACCTATTTTGTGTTGCCGTATTCGTATTACATTGAATACATCAATATATCAGATGGATTGATGCCAGTTTGACTGCAAACTTTTAGCCTAAGGTTAAATGGGAATAGAATGTTTTATCTTCAAATGCAAATCTATGTAGTCTATTTATACTCAACACTAAATAAAAATGCATTAAATTTAAGTTGTTTATAGACACTTGCATGGATTCATTATCGGTTAATTATGTTTTGGGTTTTCATATTGGATCCAAATATATAGACATTCGATAAATAATGATACCTTACGGTGAGTATCTAAAATGTATTTATTCGGATGTCTTTTAAGTTATTGGTGTCAATGCAAGCATCTTATGGTGAATGCTATTGGGTTACTTATAAATTTCCCTCTGCAATTGATGGTATCAATGACTTTGTATTTTGATCGTTTTTGTTTATTTTGAAATGTTTTTAAACGTGAAATCTATGTAACCGATCTATACTCAAACATTTTAAAACAAACTTTTATAAATCCATCTGTGTGAACTTATAAAAAATTAAAATGTAAACTTATAATATTATAAAAATTAAAATGTAAATTTAAATTCTAAAATCAAGTTAAAATCCAAAGCAAAAGTTATTCTAAAATAATGCTAAATTTTATATATATGTGTAAATAAATGTTTGTGTGTTAATTACTGGCAGTGGCTTATTTTATTCCTTTTTATATATTCTTAGATAAGAATTTATTATAAATATAAATCTTGGCTACTGTCTGAGCTAGTGACAATGGGCTAATGACCAGAATCAACCAATATAAAATAATAAAAAAATTGTTTTTTTTTTACCTACATATCTGCCTACTTTATAAATTTTCTAGGTTCAAATGCCTAGATGGCACCCTATAGTGCAGATCACATTAAGCTCAAATCTCTGGATCATTACAATATATATATTGTACCTATATTGATATAGGCACATATAATTTTTATCTAAAATTATTATTAAAGTAATCTTTCATAAAAGAAAAACATAAAATTAAATGTTGGAGAGTTTATTGCGGTTTGTTTTGAAAAAAAGATAGGAATTAAATAGTTTTCTAACGTTAGTTTTTGAAATAAAAAAGCTACAATTAATTAGTCAAAAGGGGGGAGGGGGAGTCTTGGTTTGAGAACTGAAACTAAGGTTATAAAAGGAAGTAAAGAGTTTTTATTAGTATTCGTAAAAATATAATTTAAAAAGTTAAAATGTACAAATCTCTTTCCATTCAATTTTAATTAAAAAAAAAAAATGTTAAAACTAAATAGTAAATTGTATTAAAAATATATGTGCATATATATGTACATTTGTAAATATATAAAATGTATGTGAAAGTTAAAGAAGATTATCATTAAAAACACGGTAATGGCTATTAGATATTAATTAATATAAAACAATACATTTTTGCATGGCTATTACTAATTAAGCAATCTTTCAAAACACGTTTATCAAATGATTATCAATTTGACAACAGATCTTTGCCAGAGATATGAGAAAGACAACAAGGTGCAGGTATAAATAGACCTTTTTTTTATCGGACAGTTCAGTTCCACAAATTAATTGAGTTGAGACAATCAGTTCACAAAATTATTGAGAGAGTGCAGTTCAGAAATTAATTGAGTCAGTTAAGAAACAAAATGCAGTGCTGAGAATATTTTGGAACGCATGTTCACCTCCAGCCCAGATGTCTGAGAAAACAGCAGATCTGCCCGTGAAATAATGTCAGCTTAACATCTTAGAAAATCTCCGTCAGTATCTATTTGTCTCCGATAGCAATAATCGTGAAAATCAGGAAACTCAGCAAGGAAACGTCCCAGCCAGCTGGTAAGCATTTATAATGGAAATATCCTCACCGAAAGCAGCCTCCAAAGAACAAAATTCTACATCAACATTCAAAATACTAGGTAAAACATTTGCTTATTTTCGTTTATACTGTAATAGCCATTGCATTTCATTAATTCATGCGAATCCTCCAAGAGTCTAATTATATGAACTCGATATCATACATAAATAAACTATTGATATGTGTGTGATTAAATTTCAAATGCTATGTAGTCCTTTATTATCATTATTATGTGTGTGCATGAGATAATATGTGCATGGTCATTATATCAATATTTATTAGTTAAATTAGAATGTTTTGTTATTAAATCTATAGGAATGTTTAAACTATTTAGAAATATTAATTTAAAATATGCGTGTGTTTTATTAGAATTATAAAATGTTTAAATTTAGTAAATAAATGTTAGTTAATAAATTATCTTTAAAATTAAACTATATTTGTCGGTCAATTCTTTTTATCAATTCTTTTTAACAAATTCTTTTATCAAGTCTTTTAACCACTAATTAAGTATAATCTATTAGTGATTACAAACAGCTGAGCTAGTCGTGGATTTAGGCGTTGGGTTAGTGGCCATTGCTCAAAGTGCATTATTTATTCATCCTTGAATAGATAGCTGGCGCCCGTGTTTATACACAAACAAAAAAAGGTGCTTTGAACTTGGTGTTGAACTCAACAGCTGAGAAGAAGTTATGTCCTGGAAATGTAACGCTAGTTATATATTTTATAGCTATCGTTTGGGCATACATACTCTCCGAGTATGTTCTTCTCTGCCTAAGAGACTGGTGTTTCGAATACACATAATCGAATACGGTTCAATATATATATATATGTGTGTGATTCTAAATTATGGGGAACATCTTCTAAGTTTGAATTCACATTTTTATTTCTAGATTTCAATATTGGACATTTAGCAAAAGGATTAAAGTATAAATGTATTTGTCCATATGTTATACTCATTTTAAAAGTTATTAAAATGTTTTTTTATTATTTAATAAAAGTAGGTATGTTTATACAGCATTAAAAAAACTATTATGAGATATTATTATTTCTGTTGATATAATTTATATTTTTATGTTTAAACAATTTAACTTACACTCGTATACACAGGCATTATACACTTTTTCATATATTTATTTTTTATATATCATTACCAATAAGAATATATATATATATATATATATATATATATAGTAACCGGACCCATACAACCCCTTTATTACCTCGGTTGTAACAATTTCCTGATGAGCATGTTGCAGGAAGGAACTATCAATTGGCATTCCACAATGCAGATGTTACCCCCCTATAACAATATTTCCTGCTCATCAGAGGATGTAGCACCATAGAGACTGGAAGCATCTAGACATTTATGTTTGGTTTTCCAAACAGCTCCACTAGAGTTCCATATCACTACAACGTGACTTACCTAGGTCTAGTTATCCCAGACATATATTTCCAGATATAAGTTGATCAGCATTTTCATTTATACTTTATCATCAATAAATGATTTTCATAATTTTAATTTCATTTATAAATTTCCAGTAACAAACGTATTTTCACGCAGCTATATTTATTCATAATTTTAATTTCATTTATAATAAAGATGTTTTGTTTATCTTTTAAAATACATATAATTTTAGCTTAAGGAATACGTTTTGTCTTGTCTTTTATAAACACACATAGTATCGAATATTTTTATAAAATCATTACTTTCATTTATCCAGTTTGTTTCTTCATATCCGTGATATGACTGCCTTCAAAAGGGGCATTGCATTTCAGCTGAATGGCATTATTTCCTTTCTATGATATTTATCCAGGCAAATCTTGGAAAATCATGGCTTAGAATGAAGAGAAAAACTGTTACCATTTACCCTTCCATTGTTATGTTTTTCTTAATAATGTTTTCTTTTTCCACCATTAATAGAGGTCCTTTAACTGCTCTTAATATCTTTTTAAAATTGAATATTTTTTTTTCAAAATTCTTTTTTAACAGCTACTTGAAAAATATCTCTTTGAAAAAAATAAGTATTTGATCTCCTAAAAATCTCTTTGAAAAAACTTTTTAAAAATCTATCTAATCTGCCTCTGAACTTGCAACTTGACTATATATATCTGATTTTTGGACTGATTAAACAGTTCAGCCCACGTATCCTAGTCATCCCACAGCTCTCATTTAAGTCCGATTGTCTTTCTCTTCATAATGATTGGATAATCTACTTTTTTAGTGGGATAGATAAGAAAGCATGAAGATTAAGCCATGTTTTTCAATTTATTAAGACTGCCTCAAGCTTTTATCACACTTTATTCGAAAACATCATTCCAAAAATTAAAAATGTAATCTTTTTAATAAATGCCAGCTTTTATTTACATCGTAATTTGAAACTATAAAATCAATAATGATTTTCTTTTAACTATAAACTTTTTGCTTTATTTCTTTTTTAATTTGATCAAATCATGCTAGTCTTTTTAAATGGGGGGGTCTTTTGAATATATATGCATGGAACAGTATATCTGTTTCAATATATACATACAGCCAAGGCTGAAATTTAAATAATTTTTATTCACCCTCTATATTTAAATTTTTCACATATTTTATTGATAATACATTTACTTTTTTTTTGGCTATAAATGTATTAGAAGATGGTATAGAAAATAAAATTAATTAAGCTTTTACCATTTAAAAATATATTTATTGTGCAGATATTTATAATAAAAAACAATATATATATATATTTTTCTCATAGGTCAAAGCATCGACCGGAAAGTGAACCCAGGACAACTGCTTGTAAAGCAGCTGTTCTGACCACTTGGCCACCAATGCTTGATAAAAACAATATATTTAATAGGTGATTGTATAATGTTGGTTATATTTGCAATCAAGATAACTGACATCTATCTTGCATTCATAAGACAGTGCTAGTTTTTGAAATATGATTGATGATAATAATGGGAAGTGACATATTGTGTGATTTGATATAGTAATAGAATGAAAACATCTAAAACCAGCCAATGCCTTTAAAAATTGAAGCTCAACTTTAAAATTCTGGTGTTTGAACATCTTATGACATTTTGAGTGATGACTACTAGATCATTTTTTACAAGTCATGAGAGGTGCTTTAAAATATTTAAATCTGAAAAACCTCCAGCCTTTTTCATAGTTTGTTAAAACAGGAGCCGAAACTTAATTTGTAATATATATATATACAGATGGGTATACTTCATATTTGTCTATGCATACATTTGTCTGTTATTAATATTTGCATTATATCAACGTTTTGATTAGAACACACCCGCTTTTTTTCTTTGTAGAGAAAATAAAGAAAAAAATGAAAATAACAATCCCCAAATTAAAAATTAAATTTATTTAAAATTAAAAATATCTTAAATATTTGACTTTAAATTGAAATTGGTGTTTTAATAAAAAAATTTTTAAAAAAAAAAAAAGAGTTGGTGAAGGTTAATAATGAATGAGAAATCTATTTATTTTAATTTACAAATAAATATTTTATTTAAATTTGTTAGATATATGATTGAAATGTTTTGTTAAATAAAATACAAAAACAAGGTTTGAAGAATTATGGGGGGGGGGGGGTAACAAACGCGAAACCTAATTTGAAATCTTAAAGGTTTTTTGATCAATAACTTTTACATAGATTAATCAAACAGATAGTAATTTTTTTGTCCAGTAAAACTTAGCAAATGGTTTAGAAAACATAGTGATTAAAAATCCATTAGATTCAAATATCGTTCTTTATTTATCATTATACCCTCTTTCCTTCACATCTTTATTTCATTTGCCAAAATATATTAGTCATCTGACTGAAAAATCTAAAATCAAGTATTTAATATATCTTTAAATTAAAATGAATAGTTTTCTAATTTTTTTCAGACATCTGTGTAATATTCTGGAATAAACTCTTCTAACTATGTGCTGATCAGTGAAAATGTCGGTAAATTGCTAATATCAAAAACACAAAAATCCATATATGAGGGAATCTAAAATATATATTAATATATTTATCTATGAAATTTTTTACTTTAATATATATATATATGTATAAGCTTTATTTTACAGCAGTGGGGTATCTGCTTCCGTATCTATAAATTGATTCAAACCCAGATAGAGCAATCTTTAAAAAAACACTTAACATATTTAGGGCATTTTTTAAATAGCCAATCCATAGCCCACTCAACTACCCATCTAATATTATGCAATAAATATGTTATTTTAAGCTAAGACTTAAATCAAAAACTGAAAACCTTCCAAATAATCAAAACCGTGCAGTTGGAAAGCCTGGGGATTAGCAATTCTTTTTTAATGCCATTCTGTATCTATGTATAGATTAGCAACATGGTATAGTCTTCAGTTCTGGAAAGTTGCACTCTAAGATCAATTCTGATGCTGGTATTTTTAATGATTGGGGTTGTTATGAAACTCTTGAGAAAAAAAGTGATTTTTTTTTTACTGTTATTTTAAAAGATTGTCAAAAAATGGTGGAGCAAAATCCTAATTTGTTTTACTTATACATATAAAAAAATATAGATATAATATTCTATAGTTTAATTTTATGTATTTTGAGTAGCACCATTGCATGTAATGTTGATGTAGTAAATTAATTAAAAATATGCATTCTTATATGTTGTTGTTGTTGTTGTTGTTGTTTATTATTATTATTATTATTATTATTATTATTATTATTATTATTATTATTATTATTATTATTATTATTATTATTATTATTATTATTATTATTATTATTATTATTATTATTATTATTATTATTATTATTATTATTATTATTATTATTATTATTATTATTATTATTATTATTATTATTATTATTATTATTATTATTATTATTATTATTATTATTATTATTATTATTATTATTATTATTATTATTATTATTATTATTATTATTATTATTATTATTATTATTATTATTATTATTATTATTATTATTATTATTATTATTATTATTATTATTATTATTATTATTATTATTATTATTATAGCAGTTTTTAGCCTAATATTTACTTATTATTTGCACCTTTTTGTCTTTATTTATTTGAATAAAAGTAGTAATGTAAAAACTTAAAAGTTGGTTACTATTGAATTAGACATTATAATATAACTGGAAGATTTGGCCTTTTGGCTCATCCATTAATCAAACCACTTAAAAAATCAGATATCAAATAAATGCTGTTCTAATCTAGTTTCAGTTAGTATATTGTTGTATGAAAAGATTATATTTACATTCAGTCTATTGAATAAAGATTATTAATATTATAAGAAATTAATCCATTCGTAGTAGCGCCTCCAGAAGCAAATCACTTTTGAATTAATTCCTGAGGTGAGTTTAAAGAGTCCAGCATAGTCATCATGTCAAATATTTTCAGCACTCAATTATTACTTTTACCACCTATCCACTCACCTCCATCCCCAACTCATTCTATACTCCAAACACCATTTTATGTTATGAAGTACTTTATAATCTATTTAAAATATATGTATTAGCCATTTGTATTGTCCTACAGGAATCGCATATTATCTTTGATGATTCAAATAGTGAATTTCTGAGAAAACATTTTAATAGAACAGTAAATATATATAGAAGTGCATAATGACGATATGTTGATAACAAACATGTTTTATGCCTATAATATGAGTTTTGGTATATTTAAACATAGCTGAAGATTTTAATACAATCTTAGATTTTTCTAATATTCAGCCGTTAGCTAACGTAGCTATATATCTAATTACTGATTGGCACGTCTGTATCTAGCTATTTTTAATTATAGAGAAAAACAAAGGGAAAATACGCCTTAAAAAGCCTAATTAGTGCGCAAACGGCTAACCAACTCGCGATGAATAATATTTTTTTCTTAACTGTTCCTCTTTAAAGAGATATTTGAAAAACCATTGCATGCAGTTGGAATATTTTACTTTTTAAATGCGGCAGACTGATTCACGGTATTTCCCTCAAGTTTTTAAAATTCTATTATGAAAATCTTCTTTACAACATATATATATGCCCATCTTTTTCTCAATTATTTATAAGCTTCTGTTTATTTGAAGAACGTCCGTGCAAATTTAAAAAAAAATATTTCCAGCATTCAAATTTATATTTAAATAATGCTAAAATCTAATGGTAACAAGTTCTAAGATTTACAAATTTGATTTTGATACTATTAAGCGTCATTAAAAATTTATGCAAATGATGAAACATAATGTCATTAGGTAATGGGTAGATGCAAATGTTATTTTAAAATAAAAGTGGGAAAAATGAAACCTTACTTTTCCTATTATTTATAATAAAGTGAATGATGATTCACTTATTATCATTATTAATTCACATTTTTCGTGATACAACACGTATATATGTATATGTGTGTATTTTATATTTAAAATTATAACTCGTTCATATATACAAATTTTTATTTTACTTTTTAAAAATAATATTGCTGAAAATTTTCCTCTTATCCTCACACATATATATTAGTATTGGATATTTTTTAAAACTTTGAAAAATTCTTATGCTAATGGGTAGGGAAGTGAAAATATTTGCCATTTTATAACATAAGTATTAGTTCCATTTTAAAAATAAATTTGGGACAAATAATAATAAATTTCAATATGTTACTACTACTAATTAAAAATAATCATTGCATTTAACACTATTTGATTCTTACAGCTTAATATAATATAAGTGATATAATTTAAATGGGGACTTTTTCTGTCACTACCACACCAGTGCTGTATATGTTAATCAGTGATTACTCAAGTTTACAAAAGATGATATTAAAATAATAGAAAAGAGAATGATATTGATAATTCCTTTTGCAGTTTATACTGTATATAGATTGAGATATTTATTACATATTGTTTAGCAATAAGACGTACTGGAAAACCATTAATATGCTTAATATCATTAAAACACTAGTTTTTATCTTAAAAATAAAGCATTACAAGACATATGAGATTACCATAATAGAAATCCTCAATTCATAATTACTTTTGTTCAGTTTTCATTATACTTTTAATTATTGACACATTAAAGAAGATGATTGATACATATTATTCAAGTCATTTATATTTGTTATCACCAAAAGAAAGATTATTTTTGAAATTTTTATATGATCATTTTTTATTTGTATCTCAGTGTGAAAACTTTACAGAAAATTCTCTTTGATTGTCCTCTTTGCTGTAATAATAAATCTCATTATCAAAAAAGTGATACACTTCATTCATTCTTCAACAATTATTGATCCACTGCAGTATAAAGACTCCTCTAAAATTAATCCCAATTTACTTATCCTTAACTTTTTCTCCAATACATACAACAATTTTTTTTTATTTCATCTATTCAGCTCACATATGCTATCATTCTAAGGAATATACAATTTCTTAAAGTCCAGTTTAAAACTAAAACTGTCTATCCATTATCATCCATCTAAGAATATGTACATTCCAGCTTCATTTCAGTTATTCATTCTGTCAATGATTCCAGAAATACCTGTTTGTTCTCTCTCATATATTTAGTTATTTCTGCTATGTATCTCCTTATATTTTGTTCAATAATCTGAAGTCTCTGAATTGTTCTTCTTGTAAGTATCCAAGTCTCACATCCATATACAAAAATTGGTAAAACTTATCTATTAAAAACCTTATCTTTCAAACATATAGTCATATTTCCTTTAATATAAAGTTACTTCTATCAAAAACATATCCAAATTTAATTCTGTGATTAGTTTTAGCCATTATCTTTCAGTCGAATAATAATTTGACCAAAGTATTTGTAGTTGATCTTTATTTAAATTCATGATCATCAATCTTTATTTTCATCTTCTGAGAAGTCCATTGGGCATTATTTTATTCTTTTTAACACTGTAGTCTTAATTTCTTATTTTTATCTGATAACTCCTGAAATCATTTTTGAAACTCTGAAACCTTATTTGCAAAAGCAACTGTATCATCTACAAAATCTAAATGACATAAATAAATCTCCATTGACTTTTATTTTCTAAGTTTCCCATTTTACTTTACAAAATACTTTTTGTAAAATTGCAGTAAAAAGGTTTTGGAGATGTATAATCTAAAAAATGTTGTTGAATTTTGATAAATATTCTTCAGAATATGTGAAAGTCCTAAGTGTATATCTTGATGATTCAATGCTATAATAACTGTAGAAATACTTATAGAATCTATAAATGCAAAGCATAATGGCATCTGACATTCATTGGTTCTTTCTATAACTTCTCTTATTATTTGGATGTAATCCACTGTGTTAAAACTACCTTTATATTTAGTTTGGCCTTTTGGTTATTTAAAAACTAAAATACACTGTAGATGAATTGCAATTATATTGATAAAGATTTTGTATAAAGCTGATAAAAGACAGAAATATATGTAATTTATAATATTCTTATCACTACTTTTAAATACATTATTATTTTATATTCTTTCTGTCATCTAGTATATATTTATGATTTAGACATTTCATATATAACTTTTCTGTCAATTTTATATTTCTTCATCTGCTTTTTTAAAATATCAACTATAATTCCATCATCTCCTGGAGCTATCCCCTTTTTTATAGATTTAATTACATGTCTCATTTTTTTCATTTCAAATGCTGAACAATTCAGAAAATGTAATAACTGTAGAATGTACTTTGTTTGCTTGTTCGTTATTGCTATACAATTCTTTATAAAAGTTTTCCACACATTTATGATAGCATCTCTGTATTTAGTTCAATTTTTTTTATTACAGAAATAATTTTCATTCCACTATCAAGATCACATGACTACCACCTCTTATGCTTGTGTATAACTGTTGTTAAAACAGGCAAAACTTACTATATATATTGCCACACACAACAACAAGCTAGAGTAATCAATGGATGCCAGAAGGCTTGTGCATAAAATCCCCATATAGTGCCTACTCATCCAATATCCCCAGACTATTTTCTGGCTTTATGGCCTTCATCAGTGAGGAGCCTTGGATCTGAGAGCATTCATTACTCTCACTTGTTGTGCGTGGCAATATATATAGTAAGTTTTGCCCATTTAACAATATCAAGATATTATATCAGATTTTTGAAATTTTTATCTTCATCTATATAATTCTTGCCAATGCACAATAATATTTTCTTACTTCTTATTAACTCTTTTTCATATCATTTTAGAAAATGATTGGTATTTAATTAATCTTAATGATTATTTTTTTATATTTTTATTCTTTTTAGTCATGTATATTTTGTCTTATTAATAAATTTTCTGGTAAATTGCTCCTTTTTTGTATCTATTTGTTACAGTTCTTAATAATGTATCAGCTGTATTCTTATTGATATTAACTTAAGTATAACCCATATTATTTAAAAAGTGTAATTTAAAGAATACCATATTTTAATGATGCAATCACTAATTTTAATGATCTACTTTACTATCATAAATATTTCAAAAGAATTCCAAAAGAAGAATGTTTTTGTTTCATTTCATTAATCATAAGGAAGAATAGAACTTTTCCAATCAGTATGGAAGCAGTACATTTATTTAAATTTATTATATTGCTGACAATCATACTTTAAATGGATGAACATTAGATTTTTAACACAATATTGAATCAATAAGTGAATCTAAAACTTCTCAGTATTATTTTTTCTGGACTACTATGTTTTTTTTTCTTACTAACTAAACATCACTTCACATAAGTGAAGCATATGCACTACTTTCTATGATGCAAATTTTAAAATTTAATTATCCTGAAATGGATAGCTGAAGAGTTGGAGAGTGCAGAAGATTGAAGTTTGAAGATTTGCTATCTTGACATAAACTAAGCACTGTTTGTATATATATGTAGGAGATGGTGATACGGATCAAATGATGAATGCTGTGCACAAAATATGTTTATTGGAGATCATTTATTTTTTCATATGTATGAATTCATGTACATCAGTTTTATAAGATAGATTAGATGGTTGTAGAAAGTTTGAAAGTCTGACTTCAAATCCCTTATAATTGTACTAAATATGTATAATGTAAAATAACAGATTGATTTTTATACCATATATATTTCATTCACAACTATATATTTATCAGAAATATTAAATGTTTAAACACCTGTTCTTTTTATTATCACAACAGTTATAAAGTTTTATTCCTGTCTTTCACTGATGATAGCAAATAGCTTGAAATCATGATCTGAAAGTGGAATTAAAGTTAGAGATAGTGAATGCTCGCTCTGATGTTTATGTAAACAGAAAACTACACTTGACGGTGTTTTTGGTAGAATGCCATCTGTTATCATAAATACAAGCATTAGCAAGTTTTTTAACTTGTGTTTTTTTGTTTTTCATATATATAAAAGGTGTGAAGGTTGCCTTGACAGCAGTGAGAAATATTGATTACTATATTTTACTGTGAATGTTTAGGTGGTTACTGGTTGGAATCTAATTATATATATATATCATGCAGATGACATTATCTTGGTTCATCTATGTATGATTTATGAATTAATGTTTTGGCTGTGTCACACTGGCCATCAACTGGGTAATGAATATAATCAAAGATTGTTGTAAAAATGTTGTAAACCTTAATGTACAAGAAGATTAACAATTTCATTCATAGAAATATCAGTACATTGATATTGTAAATTACACATGTATGAATCTGGATAATATTTCATTTATATCTATAGCCTATAAAAATTTTTGTTTTAAATTATATATATTGAAGTAAATATTTTCATGTATTGCTATTATAATAAAGAATAGAAATAAAGAGAGTATATACATGTAAACAGAGATAACCTTAGCCTTTTGATGTTGCCATGAAACTAACAATTACTACTAATTAACAATTTTTCTGAGCATAAACAAATTTTCTCCATTAACATATAATAGCACTTTTGTTGTGATTTTTATTGAAGTATATATTTTTATAACATTTCAATTTTTCATAAATTTTATTAAACTCAATCTCTATTATCAATTTTTTTTTTCAACCAATGTTAATGTTGATAAGTCTATTCTTCAAAGCAAATATTTTAAACTGTCAATTATAATTCTAAAATAAAGATATACTTACATAAATAATACAACCAGGAGTGAAATATAAAGAATTTAAGATTTTGAAATATATGATAGCTTTCTTCTGAAAAATCTTGTTCTTCATTAATATTTTCAAATTCCTTCATCTGTTTATATGTATCAGTGAAATACCAAATTGTTATTCATTCCTTAAGTTTGTTTTTAATATATTAGATGTGGATATACTTACAAAATTCAACTTAAACAATTACTTTAGCCTCAATGAAAATCTCATTATGTTTTATGTTAAATAGAGGATATATCACAGGTCCTTTTATTTGAAATTTGTAAGACTTTACAGAATTGGGCAAAATGCTTTCATATGATTTTCTACACATTCTAAGAATTATCTAATTATCAGTTGTTTATTAACTTATTTTTGTATGATAGCCAGAAATTTCTACAAAATGTAGAATACTACCAATTTCTTAAATGATATATTGCATTGTGTACTAGTGGCACTAAAATAAAAAATGAATGTATGCCACACTTTAAACATTGATATTTCAGTTTCTTTGTTTATTTTCTTACATTTCAAAAAACATGCATAATAATATCAATAAGCATTAAGAGTTTGCATAAAAAATCCACATACCATGCTCTCTCACCTCTTACTTTCTACCTTAAACAATAATTTAACAAAAAAATAAGATCAAGAAATTTATACACTGATTTTAAAATCTTTATCATATTAATTCCATTGATATTCTTTAATAGGAATATAATAAATTATTTTTCTAGATATAAGCACACAATTCTGTCTTCTTTATTTTTTGTTTAAAAAATAAAATTCTATGCTATAACTAATGTTACACAATCTATAGATTTATCTCTATTAATTCTTTTATTTAATAATAAATAATAGCAGTAACAGTGACTCACAAAAAAAGTATGGGTATTCCAATCCAGGAAATAAAAAGACAAAATAAAGAAAACATTAGAAATGAGTTTATAATGACTATATAAACCAATCTGAGAGACTCAAATAAAACATATCAGAAACATTGATGTACTTATTTGACATATGACACTGTCATTTAAACTATTCTTAGAATCCAAATGCTTAGTGTTCTAATTAAAATAATCTATTTACTGTGTCCACTAAAATATTGATATTAGCTGACAAAATTAGGAGGTTAGAAAGATAAAACTTTGCAGGGAATTAATAGCAAAGCAAAAATAAAAATAGTCTGGAATTAATTAGCATAATTCAAAAGCAAAGCTAATTAGTTTTGAGTATTATCTATTAGTAAATGCAATAAGGAAACAAGTTTACAAATCCAGAGGAAATATTTTACATGACAAAAAAGCTTAATTAATGGAGTGTTTTTGATTACAGATGTTATATTAAACTGATTAAGTCTAGTTATTTAGCTTAAGATATTTACATTTACCCCATTGGTTAGAATACTCCAGAAAGAACAAAAAAGCTACACAAGAACAATAATTTATATTGGACTAAGTCTTGTCCTTAAAGTGATATGTAAAATATAGTATTACTTCCTAAATATATATGTTAAATAAAAATTCTTTTGCATCTTTATGATTTTTTAAAAACTATGGTTTGAAATAGTGGAAAAATGAAGCAAAAGACATTTTCCCCCTAAAGATCCAGTCCCTGGAATCAGAATGGTGACTAGGAAACTAAACAGGTTGCTTCCATCTTTATTATGATTTTCTATGCTTCAAAAGATGATAAAGTGTAAAGGTAGTATGGAATATATATAAATTGAAAATGATATGGAAATAATATTAGCTTATAGTTAGATAATGATTAAAGAATTATTCTTTAGTGAGAATAAAATGTGGTATATATCTATTAAATATATTGAATTAGTATTTTTATACAATATAGTGAGTTCACGGTTTATTGCTTTTTGTGTTAAATTATTTTCTAAAAAAATATTTATTAATTAGTCTGACTATTAGACTATTTAACTTTGTTAATAGGGAATTGGAACAATCAGGCAAAAATTTGTATCACATGGAAAACCTGAATTGCAGAGTTTAATGTAAGTAATGTTGCTGAATATCCATTATATATATATATAATCCAAGTGGAGAATTTTATTAAACTAAATGCAATTGATGATACTAAATATAAGACAGAAATACTCTTATGTTTTTAAAAAAAAAAAGAGTTATTGAAATAGTAAATAGACTATGTGAGTCTGCTTTTTTGCTGCTGTATCTTATAAAAAATTAATGATATGGAATAAATACTTTAGCTCTTTCTATCTTAAAGCATAGCTTGCCTAAATCAATAAAATAGGGAGGAAGCAAAGGGAGAAAAAATTAAAGTTTATAAAACATTAACTGAATGTTTGTGGCTGTGGGAATTTTACAGAGGGAATTCTCATTGATAAGCTCATATAGATCATATCTGATTATAGGCTCAGACAACTATTATTGTCTAAACCGAATTTATCTATGAAATCGCTATTGATAAAGGAATGAACTATGAACTGTGAAACAAAGTTAAAATTTATAGAACATGTTGAAACATTATTTTCGTTTGATATTTTGTGATGCTGTTTTTTAAATTATTATTAGAACCCTACTGTACAGACTAATGCTTTTATTTGTAATAAAAAAGAACTTTGTGACCATAGATATAGTCAGCTCCTTATATAGCAGAAAAAGAGATTTTAAGCTAATTTATTTAAATTGTTTTTTCATGCATATGTATTTCTGTCTCATTTGTATCTTAGGTACTTTGGATTAGCGCTGCCATGATGTAATTAATTATCCGGCTATTTGCATACTATTCTTGCATGTTAGGTTTTCATAATAATCACAACTATGATATTCTGCCATTGCAAGTCCCCCCACACACACACACACTGAAGAAGGGTAGGTATTCTGCCTCTTTTGCAAACTGCAAACACGGACAGCAAAATTATTATGAAAATCTAAAATAATTCGCAAAGTTAAAATAATTATGGCTGGACGATTACGTCATGGGAGGGCTAATCCCAACGTATCTGTATTTTATTTCATTCCAAAAAACTATGCTATTATTGGCAGTATTAATAATACAATAATGTTTTTCACCTAAAATTAGGATTACAATCTTCTTAATTTTTATTCATTAATTTTTAAGAATTATTTTGTATTAGTTTAACAAATTTGAAATTGTGAGATTCTTTAATAAATTAATCAATATAAAAATTAAGGACCAAGTACGTACACTTTATGACTTTTATATAACGACATGAGACTTAATCTCATTATCAAAGCAGGGTAGTTATCGTTATAATAAATTTCTTTTTAAATTTTTTTATTTATTATTTAATACATGTATATAAATATTTAAAAATATATTTATATATATAAAAGGAATCCTTTTTATTTATTTATTTTTTGTTATATAAGCATGCAAACTGTATATTTTTTTTTTTTATAAGTTATAAACATTTAATTTTCTTTTAGTATCGTATAATCAATAAATGCTACTTTAATTAAAATATGTTTATTTCACTTTCAAATAATCGTAATATTCTATAATTAGTAGTAAAATTAGAATTAAAATGAATTACAATATTTTTATAAAGTAATTTTCATTGCATCACTTTTAACAAGGTAGGCACTGATGTAGTGAAAATTACACTACCGAAAATATTATTCAATAAGTAGATAATCTCTAGTCTAATGAATGACTAAAAAAAATGTTAATTAAAATGAATTATTTTAAAGTGAGTTAAAGAATTTGTGAATATTATATATGTTAAATATTTAAATTAACATTTTTTTTGTCTTAAAATATAGAAGTACGTATTACATTTTGAAATAAAGTACTAGTTTTCTACTTCATTTTTTTGCGTAAAGCGCAATTTAAATTACGTATTACATTTTGCAAATTTAACAACTATTAAAATATCTTTCTTTTTATTTTAGAATTTTTTATTTTTATTTAAGTAAGTTGTATGATCAATAGTTTACATTCTCTTTTATCTTGATATTATTTAAAAAAAAATCGCAATCATAAAATCAATTAGATAAATAATTTAGCTAAATATATAATAGTTGGTTTATAATTTGGATAATTAAAAAAAGAAAATCAATCTAATTAATATTTTGCTTTATCAAATATTAACTTTGCAATCTAGTACGAAATTCTGAAAGTAAATTGTTACGAAAAGCATAAAAAGATTCAAAGCACTTAATTATGAAGCAATAAGCTAAAGTACTAATCAATCAAACTAAATTAAATTTTAATCTTAACCTTTTGCCAATAAAATCAAATAAACTCAGATCACATAGTATAAACCAAATTACTAGCAGCAGGTAATTACTTTGTTCTATTTGATCTGAAATTATTAAGAGTATTTAGACTTGATTTATTTTAGGTCTCAGTTTTTTAACAAGTATATTGTAAGTTATAGAGAGTATTGTATAAGTTCAGTACCATACATTAACCATATATTGTTACACAAAATAATATTTGATAAAGAAAGAATGCATTCAAATAATTAAAGAAAATAAAAATCAAAACAACGATCTATTATTTTAAGATGGTATCCAGGAAGCAAACTAATAGCAAAGCCATGTTATCAGATTTAATACAAAGATTTGGGATTCATTCATGATAAATTATGTAATAGATCTTTAATTAAGAAGGTAAAATAATGACATTATTAATGCTACCGTTATTCATTGTGACTAGTTATCTATTAAAGTAGAATTGTCCAAAAGTGTTATCTATATAAATTTTAACTTTTGTGCAAATTAAACGAAATGAATCTGACTGATAGTGAAAATTTGTGAACTTGCAGGCTTATGCAGATAAAATGAGAAATGTTAAATATTTGAATGAGTACATTAGTAATGCATATATTGCCATTATTTCTAATTTTTTGGTGCTTGTGAGCATCTGTTACACACATATACACATATATTTGTGTGTAGGTATATATATATGTAAATTTACAAATAAATATTTGAAAATACAGTAATTAAAAGTTTATAAAAATTATATGTATAACCATAACTTAGAAGCGCTTTCAACTACCTTGTAGCTTTGTCAACTATCACTTTTAAAATGTCAGCTTTCCCATAATTCCATGTCAACTTTCCCATAATTCTGTGATCTTAACATTTTCTGCTTGCCTATTAATTAAATTCTTCTTGTGTTTATATATTAACATCGCCTCTTTAATTTTTCTTTTATTATTATTTCTTTCAGTTTCCAATATTTTTACATTATTATAATCAAAATCAAAACCATATATACATGATTTATTATGGTCATAAAAAACAGAAGCTGATAAATTATCGCTATTTTAAAAATTTTGTTTTGTATTTTGAATTCCTTTTAAATAACAATAAGTGCTCTTTTGTTCTTTTTTTCCAATGTGCACCTCAACTCACCTATATATTCATTGCCACACCTACACATCCATTTGTAAATGATACAATTTTTATTTGTGAATAAAATTTTATCTTTTGAATTGTTTATTAATTTATTTAATGTAGGTGGTGCATAAAATGCAAATATAAAATTTTATCTTTTGAATTGTTTATTAATTTATTTTATGCACCACCTACATTAAATAAATTAATAAACAATTCAAAGGATAAAATTTTATTCACAAATAAAAATTGTATCATTTACAAATGGACATGTAGGTGTGGCAATGTATGTATAGGTGAATCAAGGTGCACATTGGAAAAAGAACAAAAGAGCACTTATTGTTATTTAAAAGGGTTCAAAATACAAAACAAAATTTTAAAAATAGTGATAATTTATCAGCTTCTGTTTTTTATGACCATAACAAATCATGTATATATGGTTTTGATTTTGATTATAATAATGTAAAAATATTGGAAACTGAAAGAAATAATAATAAAAGAAAAATTAAAGAGGCGATGTTAATATATAAACACAAGAAGAATTTAATTAATAGACAAGCAGCAAATGTTAAGATCACAGAATTAGGGGAAAGTTGGCATGGAATTATGGGAAAGCTGACATTTTAAAAGTGATAGTTGACAAAGCTACAAGGCAGTTGAAAGCACTTCTAAGTTATGGTTATACATATAATTTTTATAAACATTTAATTACTGTATTTTCAAATATTTATTTATAAATTTACGTATATTATTTTGAAGAAATACAGACATCGATTTGTAATATTATATATATGTTTTCTCAATATTATAGTCGGCAAAACTTTACAAATAACTTGCATTAAAATGTAAAACATGTTATCTTCACATGGGATCAGACTTTATATTAATAAACTTCTAATCAAAGACAGTAAATTGAGAATGGTCACAAGAAACCTTTAAAATGAATTCCAAATGGTTTATGATTGATAGTGATAATAGGACTACAGAAGTGAGAGCACTAGTCTTTCAAAATGATACATGATTTCATGGTTTTGGCAATTATAAAACCCTTAACTTGCAAATGTACTTTTTACAAAGTATTACTTTAACATAATAAAAAAGGGTATATCAAATTGAAAATAAAGATCCTCTAAGATGTACTTATTTAGTACAATGTTGGTGTAATTGTATTTCAGAAGATGCATCATCCTTTTTAAAGTTCCTGGATTTACATTGATTAGTGATAAAATATATTCTAAAAGTAGTTGGGTTTCTTTTGTTTCAAACTTCTATTAAAGTTCTAAATGATTTGTGATCACCAATACAGGCATTTAGATAATTTTATGCAGCAACATTTACAAACCTCCTAAAATAATATTGTTTTTCCTTTCTCTACATGATTTTTCTCTTCATGATTTTGGAATATGTGAATGAAGTTAGATTAGATGGTTAACTTTTACAATGTATGGATTTAATCAACATGAACTTACATTACAATGCCAAACAAAGATGAATGTTCCATTTACATAAATGGAACAGTGTAACAACTTCTGTTTTACATTTTTTCAACAAAAAATAGTTCATTATTATCTACTGAGTTATTGATATTGAATCATTCTCCTCTCAGTTACCATAACAAATAAAGCTAATCACTCTTGGAATCAATTGTTGTTGAAAGTATTCTTTTCTGAGATGAAATTTAAGGAAAGCTAACTAGAAATGATATATTGAATATCTTGAATAGAATACTAATTGAAATTATTTAGTAAGGCTGTAACCTTAGTAAATTATTACTTAATATAATAATGGGCGTTTAATAAAAATTTATAATACTAATTGAAATTATTCAGTTTTCTATTACTATTATAGATTTAACAAACTCATAACAATACTTGTCTAAAGAACAATGCATTTCAAGTTAGACCAAATTTGACAATGTTTTTATAGGCAGTTTTTGCTTCAAAGATTTGGAAATTACTAACAATTTGTAAAATCATTGGATCATAACAATCCAAAACAAGATTTAATTGTAATTCCTGATTAGTTTTACATAAGCTTAGTGATATGTTAAAGTATCTTTAAAAGAACTTCTACTAGTGGAGACCCATTACATTTTTAGTAGGGGTAATTCACTGCCAAAAGGTAAGTAAGGTAAACTAAACAGAGCATATCTAATTTTGCAAAAACACAACCATTTTATTTTTTCATAACAATTATTGCTAAAAGTTCTAAAGTAATTTTTGTTTTTATTAAGTGCTGTTTGACAAATAATAATAACTAGTGCAAATTGACCTTTACTTTTTATTTCATTTACTTCATATAATGTCAATTAGGAAAATGTAATATATACATATAACACTACACTAATGTTTTATTATATTTTTCTGTAATAAATATTTGTGTTAATTTATAAATATTAATTACAAGTAAAAAAGGATATTTTATTGTTCAAGATGAGAACAAATAAATTTATTCGCTTTGAAGAGAAACCAGAATAAAAAAAAAAATATCATTCTCAAATAATTACTGGCACTGCCACATCCAGCAGTTCCAACAGACTAGTTTCATCAATTGATTAAACAAAAACAAATGAATCTCAGAGAACTTGATGAATTTCACTAAATATGATATTTCTGACAGTCTATAATTAGCAGCATTTTTTAATAGAATCTCAAGCATCAATTAAAATAAATCTTTTATAAACAATTTAATTAGTTATGTTTACATAATAATTATATAAAATATTAAATGATTGTTATATTACATGGAAACTAAACTCTCCATACACTAGTGCCACTAAGTGCAAACCAGAATAATCAATGGATGCAAGAAGGCTTGTGAATAAAATCTCCATCTAGTGCCTACTCATCTAATATCTCCAGACTAGTTTCTGGCTTATGGCTTTCATCAGTGAGGAGCTTTGGATCTGAGAACACTACACCTAGATGTTAGAATCTAATGCAACTCTCCAGCAGTCACCTTTTATTTTATTAGATAACCATAAAATTTGAGTCCAAAATCAAAACACGAAAATATTTTCCAATTCAGTTTCATTAGCTTGTATAGTTGTATAGATTTGAACTCAGTTCAGCATCCATACTTTTTGCTGACTTTGTTCTTTAATAACCAGGGTTGCATTAGATCCTAAGATCTAGGTGCAGTGCTTTCAGATCCAAGTCTACCTCACTGATGAGAACCACAAGCTAGAAACTATTCTGGGGATATTGGATGAGTAAGAACTAGATGGGGATTTTATGCACAAATCTTCTTGCATCCATTGATTACTCTGGATTCCACTTAGTAGTGCTACTGTATGATGAGTTTAGCCTCTGTGTAAACTGCTTGTGTAAGCATAAAGAATGGTCATCATGTGATGATTGTTATTTATATTTGAAGCACATACTTAATAATTAAAATTCATATTTTTTCTTGAAGTGCTGTGGCATCACAGTACTCATAAACCAGCTACCACAGACTTCTGACTCTTCTGATTAGGTTGGCAATATTTTAAGAATTAATTTAACCTTCTAAGACTTATCTCAAATCAAAATCCTATTTTTGATTGAATATTCAATCAAGACTCTATAATTAAAGAATTATTTATAATATAAAAAACAAACTCTTATGAAATTCCAAATTTATTTTTCCAAATTCAACTGTGAAAGCAGCTAGATTTCATCTTCCTAGACTCAAGTTAAGTCTCATGAACAGATTTAAAAAAAAACCATGACTATAGTTCTCATATGTTTCATAAATAAAACTTATCTGCCACTGATCAATTTATATGTAAATCTGGACAAATATATCAATGATTTGCATCTATGGTAGTGACAGAAGGACTTCGTAAATCCATTGATAAATCTAGTTTATGATTGAAATTTCTAAAAAAAAAAAGTATAATATTTTTCAATAGTTAAGTTAGCTAAAAAAATTCTTATGCTAAATAAATAAAATATATGAAAGTTTTAAACATATTTAATAAAGATATTACACATGAAAAAAATGAATATATCTGGCTACAAATAATTTTTACTTAATAAATGACCTGTATTATTCACATATTTATCTGGAATGAGTGATGTCATGGTTGTGAATGCAGTAAATTTGATATTTATAAATTAAAATGGAGTAAGTAAGAGATTGTGATCTGGGTTAACTGATAATCACTTCAACAAAATTTATATTTTGAAAGTCATTCGTTTTGTAGTTTAAAAATGTTGGTTGAAATAAAAGTTTTGGTTAGTAAATACATATACTTTCAAATTTGATTTTTCTTTGTCCATCTTTTACCTTAGCCAATCATATCATAATCATCCATCAGTCCAAAAGTCAAACCAACCTCTCATTCCCAATACACTTTTGAAACAACCAGTTTACATTTCTTAAATGTGAATATGTGTAGCTCATATTGCAATTTTAACTTTAACTACAAGCTAGAAATAAATCTGGGAATATTGAATGAGTAGAGACTAGATTGGAATTTTATGCACAAACCTTCTTGCATCTATTTATTATTGTGGCTTGTATTGGATTGCACTATGGTATGAAGAATTTGCTATTGTTTAAAAGACTGTTGTAAAGATGTTTGAATTGCAGTGTATTATCTGAAGGATGTACAACATTTTTTAAACATCTATCCATCTATATATATATATGCATGCGTGGGTGGGCATATAGGTAATTTTAATTACAACATACCAATAATTAGTGAAAAATTTAAAATGATACCATGGGATTTATAGCAATATGGTTGCTAAAAAGAAATATATCTTATTGTAGATATTGCACTTCATCTATTAATAATTTACTGCTCTAGAACTCATAAGGAATTTAAGCATCATATGTGACAAAGCCTGAATATGATTTATTGGCTGTGAGTTCCAAAATTTACACTCATGCATCAAACCATACAGAACATTTAACTATTTATGCTACCACTATTGTATGCCAGTAATACTTCATATATTTTAGAATTTAGACCATTGGATAAAGAAATCCGTACTGTCTTTACTATTTATCATGATTCTCCTATTCTTTCCATTGTAACACATGCCCTTTCTCTCATTCTTTCTTCATGTTTTTTCATCTTACTCATCAATCACTTATATTAGAATATACTTCATAATCATAAGTTTCTCATATCATTTGCATGTCTCTCAGCATTATACGTGAAACGTGATTCCCATTCTTTTAATTATATATGTTACAATTATGACATCATTTGCTATTGTTTTCTGAAATCTCCTTTTTTTGTTTTTCTATTTTTGTCCTTCTTTTGGGGTTAGAATGGTTATATTGTTTACAAATAGCTGCTAACGACGATAATGATACTATATACAAGCGTGAATATATTATGCTTGAAGTTAAAATTTATATGTGTGTGCCTTTATTTTATAATAGTGAAAGAGCATAATGCTTTAGCTTTTTGAAATTAATATTTTACATTATTGTTTTTATCTTTTTTTTTTTTTTTAAAAAGCTCAAAGTCATTAATTAATGTTTAAAGTTGAAATAAGGTTTCTTCAATATATGTATAATCCATTTTACAAATTAGCTGAGTTAATCCTCTTTTGGGATGCCCCATTTTCATTTGACTGTATGGATTTGGGACCCATTAACTACTGCATTAGCTGAATAACTAAATTAGACGGATCTCTCACCTCAGCCAAGCACCTGCTTACATCAAGTCAGTTTTCTTTTGCTAGACTGCACATACAGACAGAACTCTTGTTCACATTTAAACGTTGCTTCCATTATAAACAAAATGAAATGTGAAGCGCGAATGCTAAGAACTGCGATCATAATATGAAGGGAAAATAACGTCACTGCTCTTCCAAAGTAATATTTATTAATTTGCGCACACACATATATAAATATTTGACAAGGATTGAATTTAGAATAAATTAGACGTGTAATAACTATAGTAAAAAAAATAAGTATGTATGTAATGAACTACGAGTAATATTAACAGTGTCAGTCATAAATGTATAATTAACTATAGTACATATGTTGTGTGTGTATATATCATCATCATCATTATCAACCATTATCAATCCACTGCAGGATGAAGGTCTCTCCAAGTTTAATCCATCTTCTCCGATCTTTAGCTTCTCTTCTCCACATCACCCCTACACATTTTCTTATTTCATCCATCCATCTTACATGTGGTCTCCTTCTGGGTCTTTTACAATCTCTTGGAATCCAGTTTAAAATTTCAATTGTCCATCTATTATCATCTCTTCTAGCAATATGTCCAGCCCAACTCCACTTCAATCTTTTAATTTTTTCAATGAGGTCAGTATCACCTGTTTGTTCTCTTACCCATACATTGCGTTTTCGATCTCTTCTTGTTACTCCCAACATACATCTCTCCATACTTCTTTGAGTGGTCTGAAGTCTCTTTATTGATCTTCTATTAAGTGTCCAAGTCTCAGATCCATAAGTAAGAACTGGTAAAACACATTTGTTAAAAACCTTTCTTTTCAAACACATAGGCATATTTCCTTTTAATATCAAGTTATTTCTACCAAAAGCACTCCAACCAAGTTTAATTCTATGATTAATTTCCTCTATTATGTTTACATCTGTATTAATAATCTGACCAAGGTATTTGTAACTCTTAACTTCTTCTAATTCATCATAATCAATCTTTATTTTCATATTTTGAGCAAATCGATTAAACATTACTTTAGTCTTTTTAACATTTATCTTTAGTCCTACTTTCCTACTTTCATCTGATAACTCCTGCAACATTTCCTGCAGCTCGGAAGCATTATTTGCAAAAACAACTACATCATCTGCGAAATCTAAATGACTTAAATAATCTCCATTTACTTTCACTCCTTTAGTTTCCCATTTTAATCCACAAAATACTTCTTGCAGCACTGCTGTAAAAAGTTTTGGAGATATGGAGTCACCTTGTCTTACACCTTTCTCAATGTTGACTTTCCCAGTATCATTATGTAATCTAATTGTTGCTGTTGCATTTTTATAAATATTCTTTAAAATATGACAATATCCTGGATCTATACCTTGATGATCCAATGCTTTAATCACTGAAGAAATGTTTATAGAATCAAATGCCTTTCATAATCTACAAATCCAAAACATAATGACAACTCATATTTATTTGTCCTTTCTATAACTTCTCTCAATTCTTGAATATGATATACTGTACTAAAACCACTTTTAAATCCAGCTTGGTTGGTGAAAATCCAAGGTTCTCTGTAGACGAGTTGTAATTATCTTGGTAAAAATTTTATATAAAACTGATAAAAGGCTGATAGGTCTGTAATTTCTAATATCTTCTTTATCACCTTTTTTAAATATTAATATTATTACTGCATTCTTCCAATCATCCGGTACATCTTTATCATTTAGACATTTGGTATATAACTTTGCTAATATTTTTTCTGTTTCTTCACCTGCTTCTTTTAATATATCAATTATAATTCCATCATTACCTGGAGCCTTTCCTTTTTTCATACATTTAATTGCATTTCTCACTCCTTCATTTAAAATTCTGGGCAATTCGGAAGATGTAATAGATATAGGAGGTACTTGTTCTTTATTACTATATAATTCTTGATAAAAATCTTCTACCAATTTCATAATGTCATCCCTCTTTTTAGTAATAATTCCATCTTTTTTCCTTATTGCAGATATAAATTTCCTACCAATACCAAAATGTTGTTTTACATTCTTAAGACTTTTATTTTCTTCTACAGCTTTTCTTGCTAGTTCACAGTTATACTTTCTTATATCATTTTCAACTCTTTTCCGCACCATTTTACAAAATTCGAGATATTCAATTCTTTTTAATGCATCATTCTTGCATATCTTCATATTCCTTCTTTTCTTCATAAGTTCTCTAGTCTCAGTAGAAATTTTATTAGTCAATTGCTGCTTTTTTCTACCAGCTATCTTTGTTGCAGTTTTTAAAAGTGTATCAGTTATTTTCATATTAATTTCATTCAAATCTGAATCATGTTCAAAATCTACTAATACTTGAAACCGATTTGTAAGTTCTAATTTAAATTCATTAGAATGTTTCTGAAGATTAGGAATATCAACTGTAAATATAGTTTTTCTTAATAATTTTTGTCTCTCTAGTTTTACATTAACATGTATCTTACCCCTTACTAATCGATGATCACTTCCTGTGTTAAATTTATTAAGAACATTACAATCTTGAAATATGTATTTCCTGTTAGTCAAAATATAATCCAATTCTGATGTACCTTCATTTGGATGCTTCCATGTCCATTTCCTTCTAACATTTTTCTTAAAAAAAGAATTCATAATATAAAGTTTTTCCTTCTCTGCAAACTCCACAAGTCTATGTCCTCTCTCATTTCTATTACCATAACCAAAATTACCTACAACACTTTCATCTTTCATTTGTTTACCAATTCTAGCATTAAAATCTCCCATAACAATTTTAAAATGTTGTTTACTCTGATCAAAAGCCTTTTGTACATCCATATAAAAATCTTCTACTACATCATCACTGTGAGAACTTGTTGGGGCATAAACCTGAATTATCTGCATTTGATATCTGCTATTAAGTTGTATAACTAATCTTGCCACTCTGTCTGATACACCATCAATCTCCACAATATTGTTCTTCCACTTTTTATTTATAATGAATCCTACTCCACTTGTATTTCCAATATTTGTGCCTTTATAATAGAGCATATGTCCACTTTTTAAATCAATTGTCTCTTCACCTGTTCTTCTAACTTCACAAAGTCCAATAATATCCCATTTAATATAAGAGAGTTCTTCTTCTAATTCTTGCAATCTTCCTTCACTTGAAAGTGATCTGCAGTTGTAAGTACCTAAATAAAAAGTTGTCATCAAATGGCAGCCTGGGTCCGCCTCCAGGATATTCTTAGCACCCTCCGCCTTCAGCCACCAACCGCTGCCTTGGTTGGTGACTTTACAGCCTCCTGAGATTAAGGGCCATGCTTTATTTTTGTCTGTCATAATTGTTGTATAATTGGGAAAATCTTTATCATTTACACAAACATTCATTCTGCCTTATCAGGCACTGAGAAGAAAGACCATGGTGTTTCTTGATCTTAAACTCAGAGGTAAAAAGCCAATAAACTCACCACGCTGGCTAATGCGTGTTGGTGAGCAGCCCATCCATGTTCGTATACTATATGAATAAACATATAGTAATAACAGCTGCAACGACAAGAACGTATGGAGTGGACATTAGGTATTTGCCCTGCTCAGTTCCTTTAAGGCCTCCAAGAGGAATCAAAGGGTCTCCTTTCAGTTAATAGCAAACTCCTTTCTGCAGCCGTGTATATATACACATATATATATATTGTAACCTAAAAATAGAAAATGTTACTAACTCGAGACTAGAGTATAACCATCTCATTTCATCAACGAAAGAAACTAATGATGACGAACTCATAAACAAAATCATAATATAAATAGTTAAGATTAAGCTCAGGGTTCGAATGACATATGCCACTATAATAAGAGTAACAAGGATAAAGAATAATAAATAAATATTATTAAGATAAATGCAGTTAATGATAAAATTAAGAGAAGACTTCTTATACTCTCTCTTTAAAATATAATAGCTCATAATATTTAAAACATGTGTCATTAAAAGGATTAGGTTGCTTTAATTTCTCTACTCATAATACATACAACACATCTTATACAATCATAATGAGTATCTTGATGCCATGATCAGATTTAACATTAAATTTCTTTTTTTTTCCCCTAATGTGTCATAGCATCAGCTGGGAAGTGAACCCGCTAACCCGGGACAACTGCTTAGTAAAGCAGCTGTCGCTGACCTCTCGACCACCAATGTTTGACTTAATTTTTTTTTATTAAGTAAAAGCATACATTTTCATGTTTTGCGACATTGACTTCTTTAAAATAATTTTGTCCTTAAGTGAAATATTTTTTTCTAATAATTTTATATATAAAATGAATATTTCACGGTTCATATAATGAATATTTTAATAATTATAAATTTTATTCTTTTTTTTTTTTAATTTTGAAATCTATTAAACAAATAATGAGATTCCTAGTAAACAAAGCAGAGACATATTCATACCCATAAGATAATGTCTCATTAAATTACAATAATAATAACTTTCAAATTTAAATTAAAGATGAAAACTTTTAATTTGGAATAAAAAACAATATACTAGGATAGCATTCAGGACATGATGAGTAGATAAAGAATTTTATAGCCATTCAAAATATCACAATAATAAATTTCTTTAAATATTTTTCTGAAGTAAACCAAGTAATTCTATCCTTTGAATTAATGCAGAAGTGATTTTTAAAACAAACAATAATCTTTAAATAAATGAAATTGACTAAAGTGATTTAATAATGAATAAATAATTATAACTGTTTTAATAAATAAAATGATCTTTATCTTGGATGATTTCTTAACATCAGAGGTGCAATTTTAATAAAGTGATTCTCAAGTCAAATTCTTAATATTCCATGTAATCTCAGTGCATAACAAATAAAGACAATTGTGTGATAAACTTTACGATATTTAGATTTCTGAAAATATGCGGATAATGATAAACAGGCAAAAAAACTTAACATTTATTAAACATTTAAAAGCATTTAAAAGACAAATTGTCTTGCTATTTTCAGTACTATCAAGATGAATTCTTAAGATACCATAAACAGAATTCGAACTCAGAATTTTACACGACCCACTACTCTCAGTGTCATCTCATATTGCTGGCCCACATGATAACCCTAGGCACTAACAAGGGCTTTGAACGTTCCATCATCAGATTTTCAATGAAATGGAAGGCTAAAGAGTTGTGAGTTGGAATAGTTTGAAGCCTGTCCATTAAAGTATGAAGATTGGCTATCTTAACATAAAGCTGAGCACTAATTGTATATATGTGTGAGAATAGTAATCTAGACCAACTGATGATTGCTGGTTTAGCATGAAATATGTATATTGGTAATTATTTATCTTTTCAACATGTGTGTGATCAGGTGGGCCAGCAATATGAGATGGCACTGAGAGTATTGAGTAATGTGAAAATCTGAGTTCGAATCCCACAATATTACTTATATAAATGCAGGTTTAAGCCTGTGCAATGTATTAATAAACAATGTAATATGGAAGAAAATTATGTCTTTTATTTTTAAAATGAATAAAAATACTTGATGGTTAATGAAAACTTATACAGTATTGATATTTTGAATAAAGTTTTCGCATTTAACAAAACAATCACTCTTTTATAAAATCCCTAATCAGTATATTTAATATCAATAAACATCACATGACCACCACTTATAGAACATATCCTTATAGAACATAAAATTATCAATCCATATGATGAGATGAATGTTGAAGAAGATATATATTATTTACTGAAGCTTATATATACAATTTTAAAAATGTTAATATTAAATATTTATTGAATTTACATCTTGAGGTGAGGACAAGGTAAATAAACTACACTCAGATATACTAAGAGTGCAATTGAAGGTAAAGGTAATGTTCCTCATTACCTACAAAATTATTAATTGTCAGAATAAAGTCATAGTAGTACACTACTTATAGCTTTATACCAAAATACATCACAAATAAATCCACATTTGAGATAATAAAAAGACAAAATGAATGATGGCATAAACTCAAAGAAAGCACCCATATCTGAGGACAATAAATGAACTAGAACTTTATCATTTGTCATAAAGATAATGAGAATGGACGATCAAGAAAGACAATAATAAAAGAGATTTGCTTTAATAAAGCATTATATGCTTGAATATAAGATAAATGAACTATATAACTTACTAAAAATGTCAACAATATAAAGAGAGAGAATAAGCTAAATCTCTTTAAAATATACACTAGCAAAATAAAAATGTACTCAATACAACAAAGAGACTAATGTCACAATTTCTTTTAAAAATAACAATTAATTGATGCATAAAACTGATAAATTAATAACTAGTGCCAAACATTGCTTGATAAAAAATTATGGCATAAAGTAAACAATAAAAATACACATCAGCTTCCATCTCTGTCAGTATCCACAGATAGACTCAAAATAAATAACATTATAATAGGGACAAATATAATACATTTAAAATATAGCATTATCAATGTATTAATATTCTGAGACCTTATGATAAATATACTTCATAAGTGATTTATAAAATTGTATCAAATAAAATACACAAAATAATAATAATACATAGCCATTTACAATATCATGAATATTTAAACTTTACTAAAAATAAAATCCTTCATCTTGGTGTTCTTTCCATTTGACGGGATACAGTCACTGAATAGCATTCTGAAAAATATTGCAGATTTCTAGGATATTGTAATAAAGCATATTTAATTTACATGCACATATTTCACAAATATGATTAAGCAAAAACTTTTAAAAAGCTAGCACAGGTATAGATAGTCATTTAAATTGATGAAGTATATTTCATGGCAAAAGCACAAATAAGACACACATTTAATATTTCAATATAATGTCATATTAAACTTCATATATTTTTTGAAAGCACATATTAATGATAAGCATTAAGGAACAATTTTTCTCAAAAGCAACATTTTATAATGAAGCATAATACTACTAATAATATTAATATTAATAAAGAAGAGCAGATGCTTTAGAATAAATGGAGAATAATAAGTTCATAGATAAACTTCCATATCAATAATTTATTCAGACTGTTAATAAAGAACAATAATTTTGGAAATAGAAATAATAGTAAATTCAAATAGCAAATTTCCATGGATATTTTAGGAATAGATCACATTTAAAAGCACACATTATATTATAATACATTTCCAGAAAATATGTATAATTTAATAAGCTATAAATTCAATGGTGTTAGGAAAATATATTTACTTTTTTTTTATTTTTTATAAAATATAGAATTTTATTCAGAAATTTAATTACAATATATGACAATAGTTAAACATAGGATATATTACATGATAATTAGGGGATGAAAGCTCAATATTGATATCTTGTTTGACACCAGCCAAAAGGACTAATATGAAGCATATCAGCAAGTAACGAGGCTGGAATAATATCTTGTTGATATAGATGACCACGCTTGCATGTCTCATATAGTTCAGCAATAGGTCTAATCCTTTGTCCATGCTCCACATGACCAAGTCAACCCTTTATATTGGAGGTTACTTCCATAACAACTCAGGATCTGGGCAATAATCATGCAGAGCAAGGTAAGTTATCACAAAAGGATGCAGGCCATTCAGCCTCAAATTACTCTCCAGAGAAGGAGATTTCTGTTCAGGAGTGAAAGGGATCAGCTTTGGGGGCTAGATCAATAACCTCCATGTGGAGTCATAGATGTAAGAGGGGGCAAATTCTGGTCCCTTTTCCAAATTTTTTCCATTTTGTTAATATAGAGTTTGAGTGGACGTTCTAGTGCATGATTAAAGGTGAGCCAGCACCGTGTGTACCATAGTGAGAACAGTACAAATGTTTATATTCGTATCTCTGGGAGGGATCCAAATAGTATATTGTCAATGAGAGTCGACAGGGTAGCGTATTGTTATTTAACATGGAGGCTATAAGGACTCTGTAGGGGTGAAGAGAAACACAGTGGCAGAGGAGGTGAAGACAAGTTTCATCCTCTCTGAGGCAGAGCGAGCAAGTGGACTCTATGTTTGAGAATCCTCGGGGATGCACCAGAAAGTGTTTTGTAGGCAAGGCATTAATATTTATCTTCATCAGGAAATCAAAATATTTGGGTTCAAGGAACCATCACTTAAAATTCTTGATTAGCAGATGGTTGTTAAGCCTGAAGATAGTTGATCCTGCAGAAACATCAGGATTAAGGATGTAGTATGCATTCCAGAACTTGATTTTCGTTGAGGATGATTTTATAGGAAGTATAATATGTTTGGAGATAAGACATGCAAGGGCTTCCAGCCAGTCAGTACCAATAGAGGGTGGTTTATCTGTGGGAGTGACCTCTCTGGAATGTAAGTAGTTAGAAT
Source organism: Epiperipatus broadwayi (assembly GCA_028023455.1). Classification (NCBI taxonomy): domain Eukaryota; kingdom Metazoa; phylum Onychophora; class Udeonychophora; order Euonychophora; family Peripatidae; genus Epiperipatus; species Epiperipatus broadwayi. Next base: position 4,877,957 of record JAQFVV010006229.1, on the reverse strand, counting down.
ACTGCAGACACATTCTGTAGAAAGAATTGTAGGAACATTGAAATATAAAAGTATTTATGGAATGTAGAGATAATCCATTGAGTTTTGTGTGTTTCTGTAGATTTCTCAAGCTTATGGTTGCACCTTTCCCCGTTCTAATCAGATCAGTGCACATCTTGTGTATTTTCCTGATGAAGACTTTGGTAAAATTGACTACTGGGGTGAAATAGGATATTCTAGGGAATATTAGTATGTTGATGAGGGAGGACTTGGTGAACACGGACATGTAAACTTTGGATAAAGAGGATGTGATTCTCTGTGTGGATTGAAGTAGCTTTCCTGATATATACAAGGCAGATGACTTGGCCATATTAAATTGGAGGCCGGATTGATTGGAGAATTCTTTAAGTATGATAAGAGTCTTGGAATTAATTTTTTTGATGGAAGGAAAACGGCCAAGTCATCCATATAGGTGATGTGATGAATTGAAGTATTTAAAATTGGGATATGAATGCCAGGAAGAGATCTCTCAATTTGAAGAAGCAGAGGGTTGAGGTAAGTAATGAAAAACAAGGTGCTCAGAGGAGAGCCTTGTGAAATGGAGGATGTGATGTAGAATGGGGGAGAAAGCTTCCCATTAAGTGAGATGCTCAATTCACGATTGTAGAGAAGATTTATAATAATATTTATGATTCCAGTAGAAATGTCATGCTGACCAAGTATGTTTAAAAGGGTATTGAGTTGAATAGAATCAAAGGCAGCTGCAATGTTGAGCTTCACAACCACCGGTCTAGATTGCCCGGGGGATCTGATGTGGTCAGTAATGATTTTAAAAAGATTGATAGCATTTGTGGTTGAGCTGCCCTTTTTTGCAAATTGATATTGTGAAATAAGGGGAAGAATCTTGTTTTGAATTTTGTCCTTGATGATAGATTCAATGACCTTGACCATCAGTGGAGTCATAAAGATGGGCTGCAGATTCTCCAGTGGGGAAGGAATTATATTGGGGAAGGATTTATGTTGTGCTTTAGAAATGGCACTATTGCTATGGGATAAAGACCATTGATTTTATGGACACCGAAAGAAAGGTGATTAACCAAGTTGTACATGATTGGAACCAAAAATTTAGACAGGTGTAGAAGGAAATGGGGAATTGCATGGAGCCCTGGATGGGTCCTTTCAGGCATCGAGGTTAACTTAGTCAGAACATCTCCCTCCGAGATGCCATGGTCAGAGGGGGAAGAATACCATATAGAGTCCTGTTTAGAGTCAGGTGCATGAGTGGAAAACTTTTTCCTGAAGAACAAAAAAATTAGCATGTTAGATCCTGAGTAAAGGTTATTTCCAACTGTAATAGATGAAGGGGTGGTTTTTTTGTCTCTATGGCCCAGAGCCCACCTAATGTAGCCCCTGGACCAATTGTGGGGCTGGTTCAAGAAAATTTTTGACTTTTTGATAGAGAGATACTCTGCCAAAATCAACTGTTTATTTTTGTATTGGCATTTCAGGTTGATGATGGATTCTATAAGAATTGTATCAAGGGGAAGATTTTTAAGGGTGTTGTTGAGTGATTCAAGTTCTATCAGGAGTGAAGATGGCCCTTTATTATGTAATGTATAGTTTGAGATTAATGACATTAAAATATGGATGAAGGCAAACCAGGCATCGAACAGTGGCAAAGACAGGATATGAATTTTGTGAAAATATATGTATGCCTCAGAGATGATGGCTTCAGGTGATGTAGACTTGAGAAGGATTCTCATGGTTGTTCTCAGACCTGGAATATTGGTTGACTCAAGATTTAGTGATAGTTTAATGGATAATGCCAAGTGGTTGGAGAAGGCTATAGGTTGAAGTGAGGGGTCAATCAGAAAGTGTAAATCAGGAGTATAGTAGATTAGGTCTATGAGAGAGGTAAATCTTCTTGTATAGAAGAAAAAGGCATTCAGAGAGAAGAAGCCCCCTCCACTCAATCTGGTATTAAGATGATGTATATATTTGGATGTAAATTCCTGGTAGGAGGTGTTAAAGTTCCTGAGGAAAATCATTGGATAAGGGTTGGAAGCAATTGTGATGTTAATCTGTTGGATTATATTTAAAAGTGAAGGCTTTGTGGAATAAGGTGGCAATAATTATGTGGGTTTATATAGTTAATTTTAAAAGATTCAAATGGGCTGCTATTGGAGATTAAGATTGCCACTCCAACAGCAGATGAAGGAGAAACTGAGTGATGAAAATATCCCAGATTGCCAGGGAGGGTCAGGATTTTGGGGTTTGAAAATTGGTGCAATTTGGTCTCAGAGAGACATACAATATGTGGCGAGTATTGCTTAAACCATTTGGCCAATGCATCCACTCTATTTAGGAATTCAGCCCCCTTATATTAAGTCCCACTATATTGAGCCTCATGAGGCATTATTTTAACAGATAAATATTATGTATTTATTGGGAAATTGGTGATAATTTGGTAATGATTAAATGAGTTTTGAATGTGTGATCACGCACTCAGCAACTATTGGTTCTGCCAAGAGGACATATCCCAGCTTTTGCTTTGGTGTTCTGGATCACAAGCCATCCATGTAAGAAACTCCAGTACTAGCATTATTTTAACAGATAAATATTGTGTATTTATTGGGCAATTGGTGATAATTTGGAAATGATTAAATGAGTTTTGAATGTGTGATCACGTACTCAGCAACTATTGGTCCTGCCAAGAGGACATATCCCAGCTTTTGCTTTTGGTGTTCTTGATTGCAAGCCATCCATGTAAAAAACTCCAGTACTAGCTTGTTGCAGATCCACTATCTGGCCAAAGGCTCCCTCTCTAGACTCTTTGTAATGCAGACCTTCAACAGAGTCTGGTTCAACATTCTATGCCCTGGAGGTCTTAGGTAGCTTTAATTTAATGTCCTTACCTGGAACAGGGGTTTGGCAAGGTTTGCTTGTATCTTTATTGGGTAATTCACAATTTCTTGTTTGACTACCTGCCTTAGGAACAGGCTTGCATTTTTTCCCCAGGTTGCTGGGGGATAAGATATTCAGAGTCTGAGGAGTCCATGCTTTTGTTATTTATTTTTTTGAGTATAATTTGTTCACTGAAGATTTGGAATCTGTATTTTGTTCATTTGCCTTCCTTTTGTTGGGCAGAAACAAAGGGGAAGTCTCCTCCATGACCAAACATGCTGACTCAAAAGACTCATCCAAAGCACATATGGAGAGAGCGGGTGAGGGCAAAGAGTCAGGACCAACCCTATCAACAGGAGACGATAAAGAACATGTGGAGTTTTCTACTGTTTCAGATGCTGAAAGGACCACTGGAGATGTTAGAAGACAAGTGAAGCTTTCCATTGGTTCAGGTGCTACAGGGTCAGGCCTGAACATGGGAGTCTCCACAGTCTGCATCACTGGACTAGAGTTATAGAGGTAAGTTTTGCTTTTAATTCTTTTGCAATTGTGGCAAATTCTGGCTGGGCAGTCTCTCACTAAGTGGCCTCTCTGGTGGCAGAAGAAACACTGTGGAGGAATGCCATAGAAGGTAATGACAAGAGGGGAAGTGTCCGCATAGTAGAAAGTGGAAATGTCATTGGGGTTTGATTCCCTATTCAGTGAAAAATCAAAGAAGGCAGTACTCAAATAAACTGGAAGGTCTATGCCCTTAATCAGTTGATATCTAAAGTTTGATACTTTGCCATAGGGCCTGAGTATTTGCTGCACCCTCCTTGAATTTAAGGTAACAATTTCTTATTTTGCCTGACAAGATTGTAGGACGATTCATATCAATATTACAAATGATTTTCCCCTCAAGATACTTGAAGGATTTTTGGAAGATTAATTTATGAGTGGGATTGTTGAACTCAATTACCAAGTATCAATTATTGGGATGCTGCAGAATTTTATGAATCAGATTCCATAATTTTTTCTTTGTTATCTCATAATATAGTTCATTAATTGGGAATTTAAATAGATCACAAGAAGTGTTGGTGACAGCTAAGATTGAGGTGTTTTCACTGTGAAAATTAAGAAATGATTTATGTAATTGGGGAGGAATAGTATTATTGAATCTGTTTACTATTAAGTCAATTTATTTTTGCTCTAGATTTAGATTGAGTGTGTTGGGATTGCTACAAATATCAGTTAAGTTCTCCTCAATCTCTTCATCAAATAAATTGAATAAATCTTTGTGATTTTTTGAAGCTTGCCATGCCATAACGTTAGGCTCAGTAAGGCCTGCCTGTGTAATGTTAGCATAGGAGGGCTTGCTGTTAATTAAAATCTTAGGTTGATTTTGGGCAGGGGAGGCATTTAAATTGGAAGACTTTATGTTAGTTTTGCTATTTTTATCAAGTTTTTTGTTAATATTTTGAGAAACTTTTGACTTATTAGAAAAATTAAGAGAATATTTACCATTGCTATTTTCCAAGCTTGGGAAATCTGAATTTTTAACAATCTCACTGGAGGCTTCATTTTGAAGGTTATTGGTTTGAAATTTGGACTGTGGATCCTCTGTGGTGAACTTTTGAGAACAGGTAATTTTTTTATTGACAGTAGCATCTGTAGATGGAGTGGTAGGCTGCAAAGAACAAAAACCTGTGTTATTTTGCATTTCCAAGATGGCTTTTTCTTCAGCTTGTTAAATTGAAGGTTCTGAAATCAGCTATCAGTTTCTTCAGAATCAAGCAACTTAGCCACTCTTAATTAAGCAGAAAGGTAAGAAGTTCAAATATCAAAGAAAATGGTTTTCACAAGGAAAGACCAAGAAAAACATAGAAAAAACTAACTTTCTATAAGAGCCTAGGAATCAATGAAGTCAACTCTAAACTATAGAGGGCGCTTTTTTAAATATATTTATTTGTTTCTGCTTAAAGCAGACATAATAAAAAATATTTTGTGAGCAAATCATTTTTATGCTTCTGTAAATGATAATAATTGTTCTTTAAAGACAATAACTTCTTAAATAATTGTCCTTTAATAAATGAATGTTATTCTTTAAATAAACATTTAATAATAATGCATTTTATATAAAGTTTAAAGTCATTCATTTATAATGCATTGTTTTTTTTTTAAAAATATGTATAAATGTCCAAGTAATGTATGTTTTACAATAAAAACTAATGTGTATGAAAGAGTCCTTAAAATAAATAAATTATTTCCTTATCAAGATACGTATTAGCTCAGGTAAGGCATTTATAAAATATTTCACAGTTATGAATCAGGTTCTGCAATTAAGATTTAAAGACTTTTCATTAAAATGAAATTACTTCAAAAAAAACTTTCTTTTTAATACATGAAAAATTTAAAACATTCTTTAAATAAAAGTTGCTTAAAGTATAGTTAAAATAGTTTAAAATAATTAATGGTCAGAACACTTTCAGAATGTCTTAAAAATTTAGTTGTGTAATATCATTACCTATAGTATGGAAAATAGAATTAATAAAAGTTCTTTCACACAGAAATAGTTGTTATATCCGCACTTACGAGTGTGCCAATGTTATAACTGCAAGTCATACTGTGTGGTCAGCAAATAACGTTCGCTACTGTTCAACTGCATATGCTCTCCAATGAATGGTCTGCAACGAATGCTCTTAATATTCTCTGTATTCTCTGCAATGGATGCTCTCCAAACAAATGGTCTGCACTGAATGCTCTGCCACAGATGCTCTCCAATGAATGGTCTGCACCGACTGCTCTCCAATGAATGGTCTGCAAGCGGATGCTCTCCAAATAAATGGTCTGCAACGATCTATTTCTACAGTTCGCTAAAGTTCAATTCCCATGATGTTCTTTCAGGCTGGCTGCTACAAAACGGTTCACAATGGGCCTACTTTAGCCCCAGTCCAGTGTAGCTGTACACGAACTCTTCGTGGTAAGCACTGCGACTGCCGTCAGCTATCTCCTATTGGAATTGAACAGTAGCTCTACTGTAGATGCACTCCATACTGTCTGCTACTCGCTACTGCATTACTGCTCTCTACTGCTCTCTATATTACCCTGCTTGATGTTACCCAGTCTTCTTATCACTCTCTGACAACTGCAATGATCAATCAATGCACTGACCAATAAGGTAAGGTCTCTTATCTAGAAACATTTGTAATTAGCAAATATTTCTAGGAATTGTCGATTGCCATTGCGTCAATGCACTAATTAAATTCCTCAGCTATAAGAGCATGATCTAAAAACAGCCTTACGAATAAATTCTAGTTTTTTCTGGAGTACACAAAATGTCTTCCATTTTACAAAACACTACAATAGTAATGACACCTTTTTTCAAAATCCATCAAGGTATTTAATTTTGGAAAAAATGATTTAATTTCTGTTGAGTTTTCTTTTGAATTTCCCATAAAGCACTTCCTGTAATATATTTATAGACCTGGGAAGTTTTATCAGTTAAGGGTTGAGTCTGGACAAGAGTTAACTTAGCAATTCATTCTTTTAAAACTTTAAAACAAAATAAAACTAATTAAAAATAGAGACAACTTAAACAAAATAACAATTAGTTGATCTTTTTTGCAAACAAATAAGTAAGCATGTGCAGCTGTATGTATCAACTTTATTTATAACACAAATCATGTGATTAATTTTTGATGAATAAATTTGACACTTAATTACTCCTAATTGATTTATATTGATCAGAAATCACAGACTTTCTTTTCTAGGAATATTATTAAAAATAAACTAATTTGCATATAATGTCTAGACAATTAACTAATTATTACATCATCTTTAATAAACATTTTTTAAAACAAACTGTTTAGCAAAAATTGAAATGTATTACAATAAATAAATAAATAAAAATATTACATAATAAAATTTACATTATTTCATCAGAATATTACTTTATAATATTTTTTAAACATCTTTAAATAAAGTTCAAGAATATTTTAAATTATATCTTTTTGAAGTAAAGATATTTAAAATAACTTAAATATTAAATCAACAAGAAAGTTCTTAAGAAATTAAAGCTTTAACATGTATACATTCTTACATTTATCCTATTAATACTTGTTTGTTAAAATTGAAAAGAATAAAGAGTATTTTAAGCATCTTAGGTCCAAACCTGAGATTAGTTGATTGAAAGTAGTATAAATGTTAAATCTTGTTAACATATTTGTCTTCAAAAATATCTAAAAGATAAAATATTAAAGAATAAGTTAATAATATCTATTAAGATGCAATTGTTTAATAACATTCAAATTTATATGGAAGTTCAAATTTGATCTTCTGTGTACTTTTAATATAAAGAAGTAATCACTATTTCCAGTGAAAAATTAATTTGTTTTCCAAATTAAATAACTAACATTTATATCATAAATTTTGTAATTAAAAGTTCATAGAATTAATCTCAAATTTAATCTGTATAAAATAAAAATGATTTAAATTGTTGTTTCATTAAATTCTTTAAAGGTATTGTTCTTTTTATTACCAATAAATATTTTAAGGAAATAATATTTGTTTTCAAAAAGAGTTCAGCTACAAGCAAGTTATTACATATTCAAAATCAAAGAAGTGGGAAAATTAACCAATGGGAATGCACAATTTAAAATAAATTAGCATGCAGATGATAATTGTTGAAAAAGAGAAAATCAGAGGGAAATTATTAGTTAAATTTTGAAAAAAAAATATGTTTACAGATCAGAAATAAAAAGCAAGTAACTGGGTTTGTTTTGTTAAAAAAATTTGCTGAAATCTTTTAAACATTATTATTTTTTTTTAAAAGACAAGTAATTAAGTAAGACTAGCTCAAAGATTTCAAACTTTATAATATCAAGTTTTCATTAAGATGAATGGGTAAAACCAAAGAAATCTCTGCTGGCTAAGCTGACAATCAATAAGTTTGCTGAAATATCTTGGAATCATTATATTAGGAAAAATATAAAAATAATGAAAAGAAAAAATTGTATCTTGGTACCAAAGTGTTATTATGTAATCACTGAATGAAGAAACAGGTTGTAAGTATTCTGTTGATGTATAATTGGATGAATAAGCAAGATAAAATATTTATGCATTTTAAGTATTATAACACTTATGTAAGATTAAAGTGGAAACAATATATGAATGACAGAATAAATATTTGTGACAAAGATAAATGGACAGTTTTCAAAATAATTAAAACTAAATTAAGAATAAATCAGAATGGGAATGTTTGTGTATTGAAAAATGTGCTGAAAATTAAAATATAACTTATAATTATATCTCTAAATGTAGATTTTACTAGGAGAAAATATTTAAACATTATTATCAGAGAAGGTGTAAAGTGCTCTTTATTAAATGAAAAAATTAACAAGGATTACATCAAAAATAATATGAAGACAAGTATCAATAATGTTGGAATGATCTAAATAAAATATATCACATAATTGGAAAATAACCTTCGATCGATTGTGGAGCAAAGGAAAAAAAACTTAAACATTGTAGATAACATGAGAGCATTGGAATTTTATAGTTTTAATAATTTTCATATAAATATAAAAGAAGTAAAAATAATAAAAAGATTGATGTGTGACAAGTTGGAATTATGAAAATCAATTGAGATACTATTAATAAAAAAGATTAAAGATTTTTTTTATGATGAACTTGTATGTTAGAAAAAAAAAACTGATAACATTACTTTGTACATATAATTAAGTTCATGTTTTAAAATAACAATATGGGGGGAGAGGGGATCAGTCAAGAGATAGGGAAAGTAATAATTAAGGCGATTTGTTTATCTATCCTAGTAATTGTTTAATATTCTTTTTATTTGATTGAATATTATGTACATATAATTAAGTTCATGTTTTAAAATAACAATATGGGGGGAGAGGGGATCAGTCAAGAGATAGGGAAAGTAATAATTAAGGCGATTTGTTTATCTATCCTAGTAATTGTTTAATATTCTTTTTATTTGATTGAATATTATTAGACCATTAAAATAAATGTATTGTAACAGTCGCTGCCTGCATCTCTATATGCATTGAGCATGACATGCATTTTCTAACATCGAGCAGCAATTAAGAAATATTCAAAGGCATCCAAAATACATTACTATAATCATACCTTTGAAAGGTTCTTTTACTGCAACCTTTGCATGCCACTTTAAGAAAGAGATTGCTCCCCTGCTTAAGGGATATGATCATGTAAATAATAAGAGTTATAATCTCTTATATTTTCTTTTTTTATAGATAAAATCAATAGAAAAGTGAATGCCTAACGAATGATTCTTGATCCTGGTAAGTTTAATCCCTGACTAGCTCAATCAACTCATGATCTCGGGATGGTGGTTTGTTGCTTCGTTAACAGAAAAGGTCAAACAATAATATCATTATCAAATACACAGCACAACACCATACTTTAAAATTAGATGTTAAATTTATTAAGCCCTCCATGATTATATAAATATTTACAGAATAAAGAAGAGAATAAACACACACATAAATGATATTAATTAAAATTCAAGCGTATAAATAATTTTAAATAGTTTCATAAATGGGAAAGGAATGGTCTGAAATTTTCCCCTGCTTACACTTTAAACTCAAAACTTGGAATAAATTACTAATTACAAAAACAATGTGTATTGGCCATGGTATGCATGTGTTTCATAATAAAAAAAAATATGATTTAGCCATGAGTTAATGATATTTGAATCTTAAACATTCCATAATATGCGTCCTAATGGCGGACAATAATAATTATTTTGAACACTTTCTAACACACTTTTATTCCTTATGGAAACAATCCTGCACGTAGCAGATGGAATAAATTTACAAGGGGAACAAACTCATGCTCAACTACAATTTGAATCTTAAAAGTTCCATAATATGAGTCCTGCCCATAGCGGACAATAATAATTATTTGGAACACTTTCTTACACACTTTTATTCCTTATGAAAACAATCCTGCACTTAGCGGATGGAATGAATTTACTATTATTTCAAAGCGAAACACATACATCCAATGACCAAACCACCCAACTATTTCTATTTAACTATTTTGAAATACTGAAATATTTTATATTTACTTTCTCTTTTCTTTTATAATTTATTTAGATACTCCAATGAATTACGTGTACGTTTACGTTAAAATTACAAACTAAATATTTATAACTGAATTACGCAAATCATTGGTTCATTTAATAATAGCAATATTAGTAAAATAACAAATTACTCATAATAAGACATAAAAAATAGATATAAAAACATAAATAATACTTCCCAAAGGCTTCGTTCTTCTCCAGGCTAGGATTTTGAGGGTGATATATATCTGCTGTGCAGGTGATTACTTAACAGGGCTTCAATGGAGGTTGGCAAATTGTCCATAGCAGCTACACTTTAAGAAATAGAAAGTCACATCACTGGATGGCTATGTAGGTCTTCGAGTGGTGCGAATGTACCAAACTTGGTCTTCTACTCCATGTCCATTGCTGTATCATGAATAAATCTTGATTCCATTCCCTTATTGCTTCCTTTCGTCTTTATTTAATTGGGCAGTATTCTTTCTCCATTCAGTTAATACCTTTTAAAATACGTTCAGCTATTAATGACTCTTCCACTTGTTCAGCATTCTGAAAAAATATTTCTTTTTACACTCATAATTCTGCTTTTCCATCAGCACACTCTGAAAACTATACTGTTAACTCAAAGAGAATGGGTAAGAGTGCCCGTGAGTATCAACGAATATAATCCAGCTAACTAATTCAATTTCACCTGACCAGCCTTTATATATCTCCCCCATTACAGGGTGTATTCTCTCATCCCCTCCATAAATTATTGCTTTTACATTTCTGTTTTTAATTTAAAAAAATTAATCCCTGTTTTTAATTATTTAAGTCCAAACAATGGATTTAATTTTAGCTATCTTCTTGGGAAAAAAAAACTATCTTACGATAACTTTATCTTTTAATTAATTTCAGAATTTCACAGACCATTTAAATTTCAATCCCTTGATTTCTTTAAACGATAAAATAAAATCACATTTATTTAATTAAATAATTTTGAGTAGGTGTCAAGCTGAATGACCACTGATACAATTTCTACATTTTCCCCCCAAAAACATTATACAATAAAAGAAAGAGGTCATTGGCTTGCCTGCGGTCATGAATATTAAGTTCTAAAAAAAAAAAATTATAAAACTGTATACTTGTTGTCACATAAAAATTGTTTTTAAGTTTTCCAAAAAGAATATTCAACAAGCAACAGAAAAAAATACAACATTTGAGAATCTGAAATAAAATCAAAAAAATAAAACATGTTTACTGATAGGTTACTTGTGAATACATTTCAGTTTCCCACAATCATTTCTTTAATTCCCTCCATATTGATTCATATCATAAATAAAAAAAATATATAGCATTTATTAACAGCAAAATATCTATTTACATGTGGTGTCCGCATTTGTTTATTTATAAGTGTATTATCACCATTCATCCTATTTATTTACAATATATTGTGTGTGTAAGCAACAGAGAAAATATACCTGCGCAGACCACTCCTTTTATTATAATATGTACATTTGTTTGGGCTGCAACTATGCTTGCAGCCATCTTTGTGGCAGTCATTTAAGACTGACTGTCACAGTATATAAGTTATGAGTTAATAGAATATACACACAAAAATAGTAAAATGAATATATTATAAGAAGGGGGAATGTTCTGGGTTCTAGTATAATATGAGAATGACAAATGGTGGTATTTAAAGTTTGATCTGATGCTTAACTATTGATGCTTTAATATCATGTAATATAGTTATAGCTAATTTTATTTTATAAGTCTTCATAAGTATTGTTATAAGATAGATATAAAACAGATGCAATCTTGTATTAGGAAATTACAACTTGAGTTATTAGGTAAGATGAAGATAATAATTTTTTTTGATGCAGGATGCACCAAAGAATGGTTTATCCACATTCAGTTTAATATTCTAAATGGTAAAAGAAAATTAGTGCAGAAAGAGATAAGTAGTCATACTGGATAGGATAAAGGATATTATTTGTTGTATTTTTGTTATATAATTGAGTAATAAATCCATAAGAAAATTGAGTATAAAACAAATAGAAATCAAATGGTGCATATCATAAAATAAACACATAAAAATGTAATATTTCATAATATGATAATGACGTTATTTTAGTTGAGAATAAAATATCAATCTATATATTTTTAAATCTTCTGATCTTATCAGCACAATATATTAGGGGTAATGGATGAAAAAAATAATTGATTATTCAATATACATATTATTTTGTAATATAAGAGATAAAATTAAATAACACAGAATATTTTATGTATTAGCAAGGAATTTTATTTTAATTATGTCAGTGTAACCCAAGGGGAATATAAATGTTTAAAATTTTACACATACTATTATATTATATTGTTGTATATTTTTTTATGTTGTTTTAAGTTAAGTCATTTATTGATTCTAATTAATTATTAAAAATTTGTAAATAAGATGTTATTAAAAATAATATTTTAAAAATTAAACCAAGAATCTAGAGTTGCATTTCTTTTGTGGGGATCATCATCACTATGCTATCATCAGAGAGCATGAATTGTAATATACAGATTCACCAAAACATACGATTTGAAATTTGAAGAAGAAATTAATTTAGTACAAGATATTGTACCGCAATTATTTGGGAAAATATTTCTTAAATGGGATCTTAAATTATTGTTAATTGTCTTGATATCATCAGTCATTGATAAAATATATCGCAAATTGAGTAAAGTACGTTTATTTCTATGAAATCAGGTTAGGAATTAGTCCTCCTATTTAAAGTTCTACATTATAATTACAACTTGGATAACAATAGTGAGTTATTAGTCAATAGTAAAGAACAGTAATATAAAGTAGTAATATAATTTTAATTATAGGTTAATGTTATAAGTCTTTTCTGAAATGATATACTGCCTATAGAGTTAAATAGAATCCCTCTTGATATTTTATAGGTAGTTTAAACAGCTAATTAAAATGAATGATATTCATGAGATCTCCTTAATATAATATTTTATTATGATTATTCTTAATGATGATGATGATGATGATGATGATGATGATGATGATGATAATAATAATAATAATAATAATAGTAATAATAATAATAAAAAGATAAATATACAATAGAATGATCATTTAACTGATTAATTAGGTTAACTTAAATTTAATAATTATAGATACATTATTATATTTATTTAAGTATTATCGTTAGTCATGGAAATATTTGGATACTTAATAAGTAGGGATGTTTTGGTATTCTTATGTCATTGAATGAATACTTTGATATTTATTTAATGTTAAAGGGGTATGTAATCTTGTAAATAGGATCAGTTGGTCTTGTAATTACTAAAACCAATTAAATATTATTTAGAAATAATAAGAGTATTAAATTGTACCTAGATAAAGTTATAGCATAGTCCAATGTAGAGACTAGTCATTTCTTCTAGGGATTATTCTCCTATTGGCAGGATACAATATATATATATATATATATATATATATATATATATATTGTACCTTATATATATATATATATATATATATTTTTTTGTACCTTACCAACTCTAGAAACCTTCTGATTAAACTCTAAGGTACTACTCCTTCAATCGAGTTGCTTAATCAACTTATTAATTACAAACAATATTTTAACTAGCTCGTACCCATCTCTAACATACTACACCTAAAAAAATTAACATTTAAAATAATTTACTTCATAAACTAATAAAGTCAAAACATAAATTAAATAATAAATAACTAACGTTCAAATCCAATATCCAACTCATTTATTATTATATTAACTTAAAATCTGTCTAGCTCATTTTATTAATAAAAATGGTTGATAAAAATACTAAAAAATTATGAGACTCAACATAGCATTTAGCAAGGTACACAGTTGGTTTAATATTAAGAATATATCCCTAAAAATACAATATCAACAGCATAAGAATATTACCCCTACCTGATTTATAAAAACTATCTATGATATTCCCATGATTAACATTACACATAAAATAAATTCTAATTAAATAATTATAAAATTCACATAAATCACTAAATGAATACTGTCTGACCAATACAAGATATAGAATTTATGCACAATTTGGCTTGAAAGGCCGATATGAATGTAATTACAATTGTATACAGACGCTATAAAAATAAATGCTGATTTATAAATCACTAAAATAATTCTATTTGATTTTATTAACAAATAAATTTTTTTACACATTATCATCTAGTCTAGCTCTTAAAATTTATATTATCTCTGGTTCATTTCATTTTAATAATTATATACAAGATAATATAGCTAAATATCTCAAATGGTGTACCAGATACAATGACCTCAGGCCGGATGCAGAGCCTCGTATTATGGGGAAAAAAACCTACCATTACAAAGAGAGCATCCCAGCACATATATATATATATATATATATATGTATAAAAGGGCACTGAACAACAAGGAGTCTACATCAGCATTCGTAGAACATGAAAAAGCTACTGGACACAGATTTGAAGCCACCAACCCCAGAATAGAGAGTAATTACCATAGATGCAAAATAAAGGAGGCATATTTCATAAATAATGACACCCAATCAATTAATAGAAAGGACACCTGTTTTACCATTTCAAAGAGATGGACAAACTAAGTCAAACAATATTTTAAATAAACACCGAAACATCTTATTAACATAAATTTGAATACTCCCCCTCATCATTATCAACCACACACAGCTATGATTATGAAGCCATAGAGCTTTGAAAGCACTAAGCTTTAAATAAATTTAGTAAAATAACTTCTTTATGAGCGTTATAAGCGCATAATTATTGATATAGCTAAATATAATGAGAGAGATTTTACATATACTCATCTATACTTCAAAAACAATAATAAACAAAATAAAATATCTTAAGACTGTTAGTATAACACATCTACTTAATTTTTCTTATCAATAAAATATAAATAAAATTGCAAACTCTTATAAACGTAATATTTAATCTCTTTAATACATACCAAAATATGTTCATGTCATATTATACTTTAAAATTCTTATTATACTTTTTCAGAAATATCAAACTTTCAATATAATTATCATATCAAATAATCTATAAATTGGCATCATATAACTTTCATATTTAGCAATAATAATATCTTTTGCAATTATAATCTTAATAGTCATAATTTATTGCTTATAGATCATGTGCATTAATGTAATTATAGAATTAATTCTTATAATTCATGTATGGGGATGAGAAGATCAATAAATCATAACAAATAAACTCTCAAGACATGATATAATTCAAAACAACATTAATGAATTTATTTATAACAAAAACATTTTTTTTAAATTTACAAGATATAAATTTACACAATTTAAATATTTACAAATTTAAAAGATAAAACAAGAATTATATTTAAATGTATTTACACAAGAAATATTCAAAAATATTTTTAAATAGTCTTCACTCTTGACCATTTACCATAGAAAAAATAGTATAAACAGTAGATTTTGACAGTAATATTATTGCTATCTTTTAAACAGAAGATAGTAATATTCATCATCACCATTATAATTTTCAAATAATATCAATAATTATTAAGGTTCAATATCTAATATCATACCTAAATAAAAGCATATATTTTGTACTTTAAAAAAAACTATGGTTATAGTGATGTTTACCATCATTGCACCTCCCAAAATAAAATTAATAATGATTAAAAAATGAACATGTAAAATTATTCCTAAAGTAATAACATATATATTTTTATACATGTTTCCATAAAACTTTTACTTTTATTATCCAGGTAAATCATCAACATCATCTTCTGGTAATAAAGACATATATTTATATCTGTTCATATAAATTTGTTTACTATTTTATAAGTTCTATACTACAAAATTTATATAATAACTCTATAAGTTTATCTTTTTAAAATTTACCCAATTTATCAAAATAATCAGATTATTTTAAATAATCAAAAATTACTTATAGGTATTTTATTCATCTAACTTAATTTGTATCTTATCAATATCATTCAGATGTTACATTCATCCATTCTCTCTCATAGACAATATGCATTTGACATTTTAGTGATCTCCATTATTGTTGTTGTTGTTGTTGTTGTTGTTATTATTATTATTATTATTATTATTATTATTATTATTATTATTATTATTATTATTATTATTATTATTATTATTATTATTATTATTATTATTATGTTTCAAAAGGCCTTTATTGTCTCAAAAGAATTACAAATTTTGCATTTACATAGTTTGTCTACATATAATATCCTGGATTGTCCATTATCATTTGAACACCATTAGCAAATCAATTACTTATAATAGAAAGTTGTAATTATAAATTTTATTAAATGCTCACTATTATTTCAGTAATAGTTTTAATAAGGCTGTAAACCTTAGCAATGAGCGTCTGAAAAAATCGTCACTAGGGACCTCTGTAGGTCTTTTAAAACACATGCTTACGCTATTTATATATAAAAGTAGGTCGAAGTAAAGAAGGGATTCTCTTTTGGGATTCTCTCTTTTCTTCATAGCGTAAGCATGTGTTTTAAAAGACCTACAGAGGTCCCTAGTGACAATTTTTTCAGACGCTCATTGCTAAGGTTTACAGCCTTGTTAAAACTATTATAATAGAAAGGAAAAAATTGTTGCTAAATTGTCCTTGTTGCTAATTTGACATGCATATCCTTCTAAGTTTTTTTATAATGTTTAATTTCCTCAATTCACTATAACATAGATCTAATCTTAAGTAATGACCAGGTTGCTGCATAAATGTCAGGTCTGGCCAGTCTCTTATCCCTTTTCTGTATTATTTCAAGTTTATTTGAAAAAGTAACTGGATGTCTCCTGGAATTGTTACCAATTAGAAAAGTGCATCTAGTACACCAGTATGCATATAGCACAAAGGTTGCTGCCCTGACACTTGGTGTTAATCCTTCTCTAAATGCAGAAATCAATTGATGCATTGTTACATTAGACCTCCTGTAACTGCTAGTTATGAGATTTTTTATGTGCCTAAGTCCCTCACAGTGATATAGCAGATGTGATAGGGTTTCCTAAGCTCGATGGCATAACCCACAAAAGGGACCAATTGACGTATACAGTCTTTTATGGCAAAGAAAATATGTGGTAGGTAATGCAGATAGATTAAGTTTTATTAGAAAATTGAAAAACTTTGGTTCTAAGGCCCATCGTTTATACCTTTTAACCAATTGCTTATTATTAATTCCCAGTATTGGTTCTAAAGCAATTGTGTTATTATCTTCATGCATTAATTCATAAATTTCCCAGTATTTGTATTTATTAATAAATTGCTCTGGGATTTTTGATTCTGTTTTACAAAGATGTATTAATTGTTCAAAATATGATAATTTTTTTGGTGGTGGTTTATCAGTTGGAATGACCTCTATGAGCTGCTTAATTTTTGGAAATTGTTTAATAATATCAATTATATTGTTCCTCATTCTCTGTTTTGCAAAAATACCAATATCATGTAAGCCCAAACCATTTTTATTCAATGGCTGACATAGTTTTGCCATTGATATTGCCACGACTTTCCTTGACCATAGTAGTTGATTGCAAATGGTCTTAATTTTGGAGATAAAAACTTTTGAGAAAGCAACCACTGGCATAAAGTAAACTATCTTAGTCATCATCAAACTATTAATCAATTGAATCTTGGAATATACTGACATATAGGTATTGGATAGAGAGTCTGCTATTTTCTGTATTTCATTTTTCAATTTGTTCTGCAAATGACATCTCATTCCAGTAGTCCCTAGATGGAATGGAAATCCAAGGAAAGAGCCTGGCTTTTCCTGGAAAATGGATGTACATGGCCTTCCTGTGAATATAGTCCATGCTGCTGTTTTTTCTGGATTGAAACTTAGTTTAAATTCCTTTGAGTATTCTTCTAAAATCATCTGTAGTTTTGGTATCTGCCTTTTTGATTTCAGGAAAACTGTAATATCATCCATGTATGCAATGCAGGTCAATTTTTGACCTGTTCCTGGGATTTCCATTCCCTCAAATGCCTGTTGTAATCAGACAAGAAGGGGATTTATATATAAAATAAATAAGATGGCACTAAGTGGAGACCCTTGTGAAAGTGATTTAGTTGGTGTGAAAGCTGGTGAATTTCTGCCATTTAGAGTAATGTGAAGCTAACGATTTAAGAGTAAATTTGTTATAACATATATATGTGATTTTGGCATTTCAATGTCATTCAATAATCTCAACAGTATAGATATATCAACATTGTCAAAAGCCGAAGCAATATCCAGCTGTACAACAATCGGGCCATATCTTTTCTTTTCTCTAACTGATGTCAAAATAGCCTTAAATAACATAGCAGCTTGTGTGGTAGATGAATGTTTTTAGCAAATTGAGCTGGTGAAATCATCGGTAAAATAAATGGTTCTATTTTATCTTTAATTACTTTCTCCAAAATCTTTATGGGCAATGGACCCATTGATATTGGCCTTATCTCTGATAACAAAGGAATGGGCTTCTTTTTTTTATTAAACGGCACGATCGCGATTGTATTAACTCCCTCCATTGTTATTATTCCCTGCGATAAATAATTTGCTAGCTGACACAGGCATTTGCTAGTCAGTTTGTCAAGGTATTTTAATATGAACAGTGGAATTCCAGGACTTCCTGGGTGATAGTTGTTGTCCATTTTATTCATTTTCATTATAAAATCATCTATAGTATATGGTGATTCAGTCTCTGCCATTCCAAATACATTTGGCTGGTATTGTATCAATTTTCCTGGTCCCAGCTTATCTTTAAAATAGTTAAGAATTGGTAATATCATATTATTTCCAGTAAATGTTTCATTGTTTATTTTAATTGCTAATGGCACTTTGATTTCAGGTCCCCTCCCTAATGCCCATCTAATATATTGCCGAGTCCATGTGTGTTGATGCATTAGGCATATTCTACTTTTTTATTTTTTAAATAGCTCTTCAGTGTTTAACATGCTTTGTTATAAGCATTTGTTAGTATATGTATACGTTTCTGTGTGTGCTGATTAGGAGTTATGGCCACAATACGTTTATGAATTTGTTCTGCAAGCTTCAACAACCCTGAGGGAGGTGGCTGATTTTTCATTATATGATTAATGTTAAATGACAGGATATTAATGTAAGCTAAATATTGCTGTATTGGGTTAAAGGTCATTGAAAGAATTTTATTCCACATAATATAAGTCTCTGAAAAAATAAATTCGGGTGTTAAGGTTGGAATCAACATTCTTATTGTTCTAGTTAATTGCATTCTAGAGACTTGTATATTACTGAGGTCAATTGATATGAACTTAGCTGAGTGATCAGAAATTGCTGAAGGGATTAACTTCATGCTTATTAGATGATAAAACACTGGAGAGTAAAAACAAAGATCAATTAATGATGAAAATCGGCCATTATGAAATGAAACAGCATCTTCAGGTAAGTAACCCCTTGCACTCATCAATGGAATTGATAATTTATGTATCCACTTATTTATAAACTCATCATATGTTACATTGCAGTCTCCAATCAAAATTATTATTATTATTATTATTATTATTATTATTATTATTATTATTATTATTATTATTATCATCATCATCATCATGTTTCAAAAAGGCATCTTATTAATTCTATAAAAGGTTACATCAAAAGTGTTTTACATAATTTTGGTATATACATTGATTTATTCTGTTACATAAGAATGAATATCTGAATGATATAGTTGAATTTATGGCTTCTTGAGTTGTTTGAACTTTTGTGACTTGAATGAGTTCTTAAAAAAAATTCATAATAGTTGATGTACAAGTTGCTCTTTTGATGATCTTTTTGTAGTTTATAGCTTGTATGCATATGATTAAAAGTCTGAGAAGCTATTGAAAAAGTTTTTCTCTAGTAGTTTTTGTTGGATACTTTTGTGTTGTGTTATAGCATTAATTGTTCTTTTAATAGTGACCATGTTGCAGCATATAAGTGGAGGTTTGTTATGATTTTATCTTGATTCCTTATTTGTGTTAATTTGTTGCAAAAGGTGGCTGAATGCCACCTGGTGTTATTTCCTATTATAAAAATGCACCTTGTACACCAAAATGCATATAGTATAAGAATAGTCACTCTAATGTTTGGTATTGATTTTGTTTTGTATGCACCAATTATATTTTCAATTGATGTGTTAGGTTTTCTGTATGTGTGAAAAATTATTTTTCTTATGTGTTCGAGTGCTGTGATTGGTATAGCATGTGTTGTAGGGTTTTTTCTGATCGATGGCACAGTCTGCAAAAATGATCTATTGTGAAGTACATTCTCTTATAATGCAGAAAATAGGTTGTGGGCATGGCAATGAGATTTAATTTTAAAATAAAATCAAAAGATTTTGGTTCCAGTGCCCATTTTTTATATTCTCTTAGTAAACTTTTGTTGTTTATCCCTAACATTGGTGCTACATTATTAATATTATTTATTTCATTTGTGAAATCATAGATATTCCAATATGAATATTTGTTTGTATATTGTTAAGGTATGTTTGCCATGGTTTTAAATTCATAAATAATTGTTGATATGTATGATTGAATTGGAGGTGGATGATCAGTTGGGATGATTTGCACAAGGTGTTTTAGTTTTATGAATTGCTGTAAAGTGGTAATTATAAGATTTCTTTGTTTTTGGATGTGAAATATGTTGATATTGTGTAAACCTAATACATTTTTAATGAGTGGTTGATTGAGCCATTTTGTTGAAATTGCTACTTTTTTTTTGGACCATAGTAGTTGATTACAAATGTTTTTTATTTTTTATTTAAAAAACTTTTGAGAAGGATATAATCAGTAAATAATAAACTATTTTTGTTATGATGAGCTGGTTTATCAGCTGTACTTTGGAATATATGGATAAATATGTTTTTGATGATGAGTTTACTATTTGTTTGACCTCCTCCTTTAGTTTATTTTGTATGTGGCATCTCATTCCTGTAAGTCCCATATGGAAAGAAAAACCAAGAAAAGAAGTTGGTTTTGATTGGTATGTGTTTGTGCACAGCTTTCCAGTGAATAGTGACCATGCTGATGTTTTTGTGGGGCTGAATTGCAATTTATATTGTTTGGTATAGTCTTCAAGAATGTTTTGCAGCTGGGTAAGTTGTTTTTTTGATGATAGGAAAACAGTAACATCATCCATATATGCTAATCATGGTATATGTTCTGCAGTGCCTGGTATCTGTATTCCAGTAAAAGATTGTTTTATTTTTTGAATGAGAGGGTTAATGTATAGTATGAATAGTAATGAGCTGAGAGGTGATCCTTGAGATATTGATTGTGTAGGAGTAAATGATGGGGAGTTTCTTCAATTGATTGTTATATGGATTTCATGATTTAGAAGTAAGTTTACTATTAGATATAGATGTGTTTTGGGTATATCAATGTTATTGAGCATTTCTAGAAGTATAGGCATATATATTGAGTCAAATGCTGCCTCAATATCTAATTGTACAGCTATGGGGCTATATATTTTTTCTTTTCTTATTGATGCTAGGATTGTTTTAAAGAACAGAGCTGCTTGTATTGTTGCTGAATTTTTTTGCAAATTGGTATTTTGAAATAAGCATTGTTAATTGTGGCTCTATTTCTTGCTTTATGATTTTTTCTATGATTTTAATCGGTAATGGCCCCATGGATATAAGTTGTAAATTAGTTAGTGAGGGAGTAATGTGTTTTGTTGAAAAGAACAATTACAATTGAGTACACTCCTTCTATGTACTGTATTTTTTGTGTTAGATGGTTTGTTTGATAAATTGCATAAATATTTGGCAGTGAATTGACTAATGTGTTTTAAGACAAAAGCTGGAATTCCAGGGTTACTGGAGTGGCATGCATTTGGTATACTGCTTACTTTTTCTATAAAAAACATTTGTGGTAAAAGGTGTTTTTGTTTCTGTTGGGCCAAATAAATCTGGTTTAATTGTTTGTAGTTCTCTTTTTGAAGTTTTTCCTTGAAATAATGGTATATGGGCAAAATCATGTTGTGACCTGCAAATTTTTCTTGTTTTGTGTGTAGTTCCATTGGTACCTTGATGGTTTGTGGTCTTCCAAGTGCCCATCTAATGTATTTCCTTGTCCAAGTGTGTGGTTTTGTAAGACATAGTTTACTTTTTTTAATTTTGAGGTAGCTTTTAAAGGTGTGACATGCATTATTGTATGCATGTATAAGTTTATATATGTAGTTTTGTGTTTGCTTTGAAGGGTTAATCGTAGTTAATCATTTGTGAATTTCATCTGCTAGTGCTAGTACTTTTGATGGTGGTGATTGCTTCATTACTATATGATTGATATTAAATGAAATAATGTTTATAAATGCTATATATTGATGTATAGGATTGAGTTTCATTTCTTTAAGTTTGTTTATCATGATGTAGGTTTCCAAAAAAACAAGTTCAGGTGTGTTTACTGGTAATAGAACTCTAATTGTTCTTGTAAAGTGAAGTGTTGATATTTGGATCTCATTGAAGTTAATTGTTATTGTTTGTGCTGAGTGATCCGAGAAAGCTGAGGGTGTAAGTTTTATTGTTACTAGATGGTGAAGCACTGGAAATCAATTAGTGAAGAGAATCAGCCATTGTGAAAGGAAATTGCATTTTCTGGTAGGAATCCTTGTGCATTCATGAGTGGGATGGATATTTTATGAAGTCATCATTCTGTGTATTTCTTGTATGTTGTGTTAAAATTGCCTATTAGTATTGTTGGATTTGCTGTGTTTGCTAGCATGAAATTGATGTTTGCTACTATGGTATTGATTTTATTGTGTTGTATTGGCATGTAGATTTAGCAGTATATTAATGATATATGTTTGGAATGAGTTCAAACAGCAAATAACTAAATTTGATAATAAAATAACAGAATAATTTATTTACACTAATAATGAAATAAATAAAATAATGAAATTGTTGCTTATATATTCACAACTACCTTTAAATCGTCTTGTATTGGTGGTCGAGAGGTCAGCATGACTGCCTTGCACTTGCAGGCAGTTGCCTGGGTTGCGGGTTCGTGTCCCGGCCGATGCTATGATACTTAAAAAAAAAAACTACCTTTAAATCACAAAATAAATAAAATACAAAATATTGAAGTTAGTAAACATTAAATTTAAATATAATTACGAATATACAAAACTCTTTAGTAATATTAATTCTAAGATCTTATAATAATATAATATAAATGAAAGATCTTATTCATATAATAAAATGTTTTTATCATGATTTTTGTTGATAACATAAACTTATATTTTACATTTCACACACATCTTTGATAATAATCTTTATGTACTTGGGTACTAAACCTGCAACACGGAACATATATTAGACCTTTATGTGCCTGTTCACATTCATAACAATCCACCACTTGTGATGATAACAAAATAACGTATACATGGATATTTCTTCAGTCAAAAAACACATGTACATGGATCTTTCTTTGGCAAAAAAAAACACATGTATAAGAATCTTTCTTTGGCAAAAAAAAAAAAAAAAAAATGTGTAAACGGATCAAGTCATTGGGAGATTGATATGAATGTCAACAGCCACAGTAGCTGCAGGACTAAAAATAAGTGAATACATTATAAAATTTGTAAGTAATTTTCATAAAACTGCTAATAAACATCAATCTTTATTTTTTTTTATAAAGAAATTAATGCAATAACTACAAAAAATACATATTAATTAATACACACACCAAAGTAATGATTTTGATTTTTAAATGTCTTTTTTTATACAAATATATAAAGAATATTACACTTAGACTTTTAAACGTTTTTTTAATAAAATAAAGCAAAAAATCTTTATTATTTTTTTTATTAAGAAATTACAGCAAAAACTACAAACAAAGATAAATGATTTTGATTTTTAAATGTCCTTATTGAATATGTTATAAATTTTGTAAGTAATTTGTATAAAATATATTAAGTACATTACCAACAAGATGGAGATCTGAAGTAAAAATTTTGAATTTTTCGCTCCACAATTGAAACCACTTAATTGCAAAAGTTGATGGGTTTTTCATAAAACTGCTAATAAATGTTTTTTTTCTTTTTTTTTATAAAGAAATTAAAGCAAAAACCACAAAAACAAAACAAAACAAAACAAACAACTGCCAATAAACAACTTTTAAACATCTTTTATATATATAAATGTAAATATATACATTTATTAAGCACTAGCAGATATCTAATAATAACGTACAAGGCTAAAACCTTATAAAGAATATTACACATATAGCAAACGAAAAATAAATGATTTAGAATTTTACATGTTTTTTGTTTTTTTTATAAAGAAAGTAAAGCAAACGTCTTTATTATTTTTTTTTATAAAGAAATTAAAGCAAAAACTACAAAAAAAGACAACTGCTAATAAATATATATAAAGAATATTACACATACACCAAACGAAAAATAAATGATTTAGACTTTTAAATGTTTTTTTAATAAAGAAATTACAATAAAAAAAAACTACAAAAAAGACATATTAATTAAACACATACACCAAACGAACAATAAATGATTTTGACTTATTGAATACATTATAAAATTTAAAAGTAATTTATATAAAATACAAGATGGAGATGGGCAGTAAAATTTTTGAATTTTCGCTCCAAAAATAAAACCACTTGATTGCAAATGATGCTGGATTTTTCATAAAATTGCTAATAAATGTCCTGCCTCCCCCCCCCCCTTTTTTTTATAAAGAAATTAAAACAAAAACTACAAAAAAGACAACTGCTAATAAACATCATTTTTTATATATATAAATAAATTAAAGCAAAAAGTACAAAAAAGACAAAATAAACATCTACAGAAAGATCCATGTACATGTTGAAAAATATCCGATATGATATCAATTGTGATGTCACCAATGAAGGACTATTTCTTTCAATATGACTTCATCATGACATGACACATTGATTGTGTGAAAAAGTTCTAACTCCCCTATCCCCTCCCCCCTATATTTCAGTGTTGCAGGTTTAGTCCCCAAGTACCATCTTTATAAATTAGTCATTATTTTAATTAACCTTCTTGGGTGTCAATAATTATAGATAATGGAAATACATTTTACTATGGCAAGTATTATGATATATCTTACAACAGAGTTCTTTTCTTACAGTATAGCTTTCTTCATGTAAGAGGTAAAGTTGTATTCTATAAATGGTTAATGTTTATATTGGAGAAAAACTACATAGTTTCAGGCATTTAAGTAATGTGCTTCTTCTTCTTTAGCTGTCCATAATAAATACTTTTCTGATAGCAAATATTATCATGACTACTGATATAGTATTGAAAAATATCTTAAAACAGAAAGTTAAACAGCAATCTGAAGCATTTTTTCAATCGTAATCTGTAGGAAAGTATTTTAAGTTACAAGCTTAAGAGATAAGGTCATGTGATCTATGACTCTTATTTTGACTATTTATTTTAAGTTGTTATTTTTCTTTTTTATTACCAATAAAATTATAACAGCTATGGCATCAATCTTATTATTTGTCTGGTTGTAACTCTTCATTTTTTTCTGCTTTCTTACTGGTAACAACTGATCTATTACTGGCATCTCCTCTCTTCCCAGAATCAGTCTGTATCTGATTTCTTCTTTTCAAGACGAAAATCTACTATTGTTTTCACATCTGTTTATACTTTTTTCTCATAACAAAGACATATCCCAATGACTTCAGTCTTTAATGGTTTTTTTTATTTATTTTGATAAATGTATTTACTATATTGGACAAACTAATTAACTGTATTAATTTATACTGAATGTTTTTCTCAAAGCTGGATACATGTTTTTTTCTTCACATTCAGATGTTTCCCAAATAATTTTGAAAATAGCTTTTATTTACAGTGTCTATGAAAAAAGGGAATGAGTAAAAATTATGACCCAACTTTGAAATTGTTTCTCTAACCTATTTAATTTTAATTCTTTATAATCTTTAATAAAATTTCTGAATTGACCAACAGATTTACCACACACACAAAAAAAGGCAACATATTTGTTAAACTTCTTTCGGAAGACAAATCTGAAAGATCATAAAACAGAATATACTTTCTCTTTTTTTTTAAAAAAACATTAGCATGCATTTAAAAACTTAAATAAATTAATATTTTTTTTCTTTCCCTTCATTTTAAATTATGATTTTACAATTTTTAATTTTATATAATGCATTTCCAAACAAAATATTTTATGGTTTTATTAAATCTATATATGATTTTTTTATTATTTCTTAAACCGATATAATTACATGCTACGTATATATATAATGTGCAAAAGCCTACACACAAACCGGCATCCTATAAAATTTAAAAGTCAATTTAATATATTTTTTTATTAAACAGTTTTTAATAATTTGGTAGCAAAGCAGCTTTGTAATACAAATGATTGTACTTGTAATCGATTGTAATTTTCCTTCCACTCCTTAAATATGAGACAGTAAACAATAAACTTTTCTATTTCTTATTTCTATATCTAATTCAAAATCTTATCCACAAATTTATTCTTGAACAAAGGCAAAAAACTCCATGGTGATCATGTGATGTTTAGTAGTAATTTATTCTTGACTTATAACTGCAGTTTATTTCTCTAACTACTATTACATTATGGTTTTAATAATTTTACTAAATAGTATTTCACCAAAATAATAATCACTACAATATCTAAATTCAGTGATTCGACTAGCTTTCAATCATCAAAGGAATAAATATAATTTTTTATTTCTAGGATATATAAAAAAATAAACCATTGGACACAAAGATATATAATGCAACACAAACACCAGAGGATTACCTCAGGTTTAATATTGTTAAGCTATCAACAACTCATAAATAATAAAACATCAATGTCTATAGGCCTATTCCTGGATTATTTTCTGAGACCTAGAGGCTAATAAATACAGCACTTGGATATTAAGTCTTGCATCTTTTTTAGAATTAGGGGCTGATAAATACAACAAATATTTGGGTCCACTCTATCCTTTTTTTTAACACTACAGGCAAGTGAATACATCACTGGAAGAAAGTGTTGGGTCAGCCTTTGAAATAAGTATGCTCTAAGAAATCACATGACAGCATAATGGTATCAAATCCACAAATAATTCCTCCATCTATTACCAAAAATTTAAAACACAATAAACTGCTTACCATAAAAATGTTTAATAGTTTTTATCACACGTATATATTTATTCATTTTTAAAATTTTTATCGGTGCAAGTTCCATCTCGACTCTCTATATCATAATCCATCTAATTAGAAGTGATTTTCTGTCTGATGGATGGTTGCAATATGGTAGAGTTGAAATAAAGAATGCACTAATATAAAAAAAAAAAAACCAAATTTGAAAGCACACACATATTAATTTTACTTATTCATGAACATAGGATAACGTGTACTGCTCATTTTTATTAGAATATGATAAAGTTAAAGTTACAGTTTTAATCAGTTTTTAATTAGAAAATCGTCCTCAAAACATACTACTACGCTATTTTTCTTTTTACAAAATTTTTTGAGAGTTAACTTATATGTGTGTGTGTGTGACAACAAATGATAAACTATCATTAATTTTAAAAAATCACAATTAAAAATTAATGTATATTTTTACTTTTAAAATTAATAAAAATAGACGAAGAGATAAACCAAAATTATAAAATTGATAAAATGTATATTGATATAGAGTAAATATTCTTATGATGAGAAACCGTTAATTTTTTCTCTTTTCAAACTTAATTGAGGCATTAAAATATTGCGCCATCTACAGGGAGTTTTAGTTAAAATTATCTTTTCCATAGCAAATATTAAAGAAGTTTTCGTTGATCTTTTATAGGATGACCCCAAAATGCTCGAAGTATTATTTTAATATTTCAATTTCTGTTGAAGATCTATATAGTAAACTTCCTGGAAATTGGTTTAGTGAACAGTTTCATTATCGAAAACAGCGGAATTTTACATCTAATAAAAAGATATAAATATAATATTTTCAAACCCCTGTGCGATTTTTGGGTGACTTTGATATATTTACTTTTTTTTTTTAAAAAAAAGAAACTGATATTGAATTCAGCGTGCAATTTATGGATAAGATAAAAATAAACAGTACATAAAATATTTATGCAGCAACTATTATCAGAAAAATGCATTTTACTAAATACAATTTGTAATTTGAGAAAAAGTTCAATAGCCATGGCAAGCAGTTCAAAGGATTGGTAGATCAATTTCAAGATTAATTGATGTCTCATCCGATTTTTTATACCATAAGAAACAATCAATTTAGATTGAATTACAAAAGATTTTTTATACTGCAAAAAATTTAGATGACAAAAAATTGGGCTCAAAATATTTAAAATAGGGTTAATTAAAATATATACATTTATACGAATAAAAATATTTCCAGATACATACACACACACACACACATAAACTATAGCTCAGAAGACAAACTGCTATTCAAGTGACACATGTAGCACTTCAGATCCATTCAAGAAAGTTTTTTTAATTTTCTCAATTAGGATTTGATCTAAAAATCTTTAGCTTTTGAGTCCAAAGCGCTATGTAATATGAAATACAAAATGCTAAAAAAATAAATAAATACTTTTTTATTCCAACAACTTTTGCAAAGAAGAGAGCATCATAATAAATTAAAATGGACTATTTAATCATTCATATATAATAACATTTTAAATCACATCGCTCCTAGCCAATACTTAAAACTAACAATAGTATAGCAGCAATATGTTGTCAAGGCAACAAGGTAACATTCAGAGAAATGTAGACTTGATAACAGATTGCTGATCTTTTATGAGTTAACTTAAAACATTGGCAGGAATGATTTGACTTATATACGATAAACAATTAGCTATGCATACTTATGGTTTAATAACATTTTAATATATATTTGTCAATATGGTACAAATACAATTGCATAATTAGCAAAACTTAAACAATGAATAATTTATATATAATTCAAGAGATACATATATACAAATACAAAAAGGGTATTAAGAGCAAAGCTTTATTAACACTAACAATACTGTAGTGCTTAGAATGCTTTAGACTAATCATCATAAATATAACAATGTTAAGTACTACAGTATAGTTAAAGTCAATAAAGCTTTGCTCGTAATACAATTTTTGTATTTGTACATTACATTTGTAGTGATAAAGCTTTTATAAATTTTACTCATTTCAAATAATAATGCATAAAGAAATTATTATCATCACTAAATAACTAACTATCCAAGTATTCAATGCAAAAAAGTAAAACTATACTAACTCAGCCTGTACTCCAGAAAAAACATTGACAAAGATAGAAATGTCATTCCTTCATCGGTATTCCCTCATGACACTTTCTAAAGATCAGTTACATTATAAGTACATACAAATGATAGTTTAAAGTTTTAATTATAAATTTATTTAAATTGATTATGTAAGTAATATTTACTAAGACAGTAACCTCAAGAATATGCGTGTAAAAATGCGATAGTAGGGACCTCTTCCAAAATGTAAGCTTGTGGTTAAGACCTGTAGAGGTCTCTACTATCACATTTTTACACGCATATTCTTGAGGTTACAGTCTTAGTAAATATTGCATACAAATGATAGGTCAATGTGTGTCTAAAGAAGTGTGCTAATGACATTTTACCTGCATCTAATTAAATTGTTAAATATATTCTTTAAAATTTATCTTTATTTATATCTTTCCAAATACATTCATTTTATATAACAATGTTAAAATAGAAGGTGTTACTAATACTATAACTGGTCAAATCAGAAGCACCTGAAGAAATAAGTAAAAAATATTCTTTGAAAAAATGTGTTCTATATTAACTTGTGTGTTAATTAAATAGGTAAATGTATATAGAATGCTATAAATGTAAATAAAGTGTGGATTTTTTTAAAAAACAAAAACAAAACTTTTACAACTCATCTAGAAAATGGAAATAATTCAACATATAATTACAATGATAAATAAATTACTCCAGTTTGTTTTTGGAATTGTTTAATCATAATACTTTTTCTTTTCCTTAATGCAATCACTTAATTTGATATAGGATCCACTTGTAATGAGTTTCTTATGCTATCAGCCAAGTAACTGTAATAACCATGACAAAGAGAATGTGTGTTTTGAACAAATATATTTACATCCTTTAACTTCACACACAACATTTCTTACTGCAACTATCTTTTCAATTTGTTTTAGTTCAAACCCTCAGGCATTTAAAAAGCAATGATGAGAACAGGCTTAGACTATAATCTGACAATACTTAGCATAATCTTGTCTTAAGACAATACAATAACTAATAAGTCAGTTTGGAAGTGGATTTCAGATAGGAGTTACAACTAGCAAAGATTTAATGTTTTGTACTAATAAAGATTTATGTTTTGGCACCTTAACTTAGAGATTCCATGCCTATCATGGAATGACTTAAAATAGCTTGTCACACATAATATTGATAAGGTTGTCATGCATGAAAAATTACTCATTAAAACAAAAACCATAATAATAAACATGTGATTCATAGAATTTCTGAGAAAGAAAACTTATTACTTACTGGATAGCTTTATTATAGCAATACCATTAAAAGATAGACATATTTTTGGCTACTTTAATGCATGTGTTGATACAAGTTACATTTTGGCCCACAATTCCTGGAAATAATTATATTTGTGCTATAAGTGATCTATTGTTAAGGGATTTTTCAAAAACACAACAAACATTTTATTTAGGCAAAAAAAAGCATATAAAGAAATGTGGATACATCTATATTAAAATGATGGCATTTCATAGATTACATTAGAATTAGGATCTAGAATACAAGAGAAGTTCATATTATGTGAGCATTTACAAATACAGATTATTGGACTGATCTTAGATCAGTAAGCATCAAGATTAAAATGATAGTTGCATTAAACATCTTATTTTAATTGTATCCATAAGAAAATTAATATTCATTCATTAGAATTTTACTATACATATTAAATTTCAACTGCTATTAAACACTTAAATTATTAATTTAGATCTCTAAGATTGTCTTATTACTAAATCAATATATTCTTATAAGCAGTGTGTTATTGATACAAGTAAATATATTGTGTTTATGAAAAAGATTAGTGGCTATTTTTAAGATGATTTTATTACTAGCGATTTGATTTAAAAATATGCTAATAATTATAGAAATTTGAAGATAGCAGTTTAATTGTTGATATGAAGGCTTGATTGTTGGATTAAAATGGCAAAGATCATTTTGTCACAAATATGCTATTTTTTTACTTAGCAGAACAAAAAGCCAGCAGTTCAATGGCTGACAAAAACACTAAAATAATTGGTGAATAAAAACGGTAAAGAAGATATAGACATTTACTGTTAATCACTTGCAACTGAAAAAAATATTACACAGATTGGGAAAAAGCATTAAGTGCTAAATGGAATGACTTTGTAAAGGTAGATAAAAAGATTGAAAAGATAATGTATAGAAACAAATTTGGAAGAATAAGTGGAAATAATTTGGAAATTAATGACATATCAGGTGAATTGGCAAGATATTCAAAAAGTTTTTATAATGATCAAAAAAGATAAGGTTTTTAAACAAGTGTACAGAATACTTTAATCACATCAAATAATTCCAAATAAAATTATCATTGGAGATTTTAAGTTTAGAATTGAAAAACAAATGAAAGATAAAGTTTTAAAGAAAAATTTGATTATATAAGCAAAAAAGAATAAGGCTTTAAAGATAATCTTGACCTTTTTACTATCCAGACAATTATCTGGATGCTGAAACACAAACATAAACCCCAAAATCTATATACATTAATTTTTATTGCTATATGGGTAGGTCAGAATCATAAAGGCTCTTGGGACTGTGACAGGAACAAAAGAAAATAAAATTCATTAGCTTAATCCATTTTATACTAAATAGTTTTACTGGGATAATTTATAAATCCCTCTAAGCATAATGCTATGATAAAATCAAGTAACACACATTGTCAAGTTATAGAACAGATAAATAGATGAATAAAGACTTCATAAAAAATAGTTTCAGAACCTATTATTTTTTTAACAATTATTTAATAAGGTTAATAAATGAATAATAAATAAAAAAAATTAAAAAGTATAATAATATAACAATTCCAAATTTAACACAATGCACACAAAATATAATTGTATGTAGAAAATAAAGTTATTTCTGTTACTTTCTACTAACTAAGAACATTTTCTTTGAGTTATTCACTTTTTTAATAATTAAATCTGAAAACATTTTACAGTAAGAGCTAAAAAATGTAAATTTAGCTTAAACCTTCTTTCCATTTTCTTATGAAAATGGAAGGTCCTATACAATTTTACATTTTGGAAAATAAAATAAAATAAATAAAATGTTTCAACAATAAAAATCTAAATCAAAATTATTCATTACTATCAATTGTTACTTCATTAAAAATTATTTATAAATGTACACATGCACATTGCAATATCTTATTGCTGTGGATTTCCTTTTCTTAATTAGTTTGTATTTATAATTTTAAGTGAACTGGTTCCTTCTGGTTTTCACAAATATTCAGATTAAAATTGTAATAATAATTTCCAGGCTAAATTATCACAAGTTAAATTTATCTATTGTTTCCATTAAAAATTTGCTATTAATTTCTTTTGTAGCTTTAAATTTTCAGTTTATATTATAATATTAATTTCCAGATTAACACAATTTCAAGTTCAGGTTAGCACCGACTAAATTTATCCATTATAAAAGTAATTTCCAGATTAAGACAAATTTTTAGATCAGGTTAATGTAGACTAAAACTGTCATGATTTAAAATCACACACCTGGCTTGTTTCAAACTTCTCCCAGGCTATTCTCTTCATACATTTTCTTTTAGTAAAATTTATTGCATGTTAAATTAACAATTCTCAGCTTTTTACTAAAGCTTAGCACAGTTTTTTTAGTTCCATTTTAAAATCCATGCTTGAAAACTAGAAGTGAGATGAGTACAACTTTAGACTAGAATCTTAACTTCTCACTATGTCTCTCCCATGAACTGAACTGTTACTGCTGATGTCTTCTCAACATATATATCAAAAATGACTGATATTGATTAGATACTGAAGTCCACTGCTTTAATCTGCTTCCTGTCTTATTTTAGAACAATATTGTTATCCATCCAATCACACATTACCTCATGTATGACATCACTAAAATTTGAACAGATTTTTTTAATCAACTGAAAATTTTATTCATACCCTAGTTATAAAAATTACTTTGTAGTTATTTTATATTTTTAATTACTAGAAATAGATAATTCTTTAATTATACTTTAATTTGTAAAACATTATATTTTGCTTTAAAAAGATAAAGAAAAAATTAAAAAAAAAAACAATTTTTATTAATTAAAAATAGCATTCTTATTTTTTTAAAATTATAAACACATTGATAAATAAAATTACTAGAGAGAGAAAGAGAGAGAAAAAAAGAAAAGATAGAAATTATTTATTTATTTATTTTTATACTTTCTTTTACAACTACTTTTAATAAACATTAACTATTTATATTATTTAAATATGTATAGATTTTGTTATATTATCATTTAATAAATTATATTGGTTTAATAACTTTATCAATTGTTATTCTAAAAAACACATGAGAAAAAAATTTCTTATTTCCCCATTCTGAGTTTATTTATTTTAAAAAGTTTGTGATGTATGAATTGGTTAGAGTTGGCCACTGTTACAATACTACACTATATATATATATATATATATATATAGTATATATATATATTATATGTGACTTATATATATATATATATATATATATATATATATATATAAGTCACATAAATATATATTTTATACTTAGACTTATATAGAATTGTTAAAAAAAATTCAAAATTTATTGTTATAGTTATTTATAAAACTATTTTAAATGCAAATAATGTAGATAAAATAAAATTTATAAAATAAATTTTAATATTTGTATAAAATTTATATTTTTAAATCAAAGAAAACTGCAAGTAATCCAAAACAGTTAATATATTAAAGTTTTAATGTAAAGCATTGAATTCATATTGAAACAATGTTAAAGAATTAAAAAAAATGAAACCACACACAAATAAAGTATATTGCATATCTCTCTTTATATTGGACATCTCTATTTGAAAGCTTATAAAGAATCATCAAATCTTTCATTTTATTCAGATCTCATATTTGTGTTTTAACAAAACAAAAACAAACATGCAAATAGCTTGGTTAAAACTGAACTCTCAATACTGTCTGAATTAGTAAAGGCAGACATTTGTTATACCTGATTGTTGGAACCAGAATTCTTAGCATTATTTGCAATTAAAATACTGCTAAAATCTTAATAATATTAATTTTATTTATATGAAAAAGGCAACAAATGTAATAAACTCTAAAAGCAATCACAGATATTTTTATTTGAATAAAAAAAGATAAAATAGAAAATGTTTCATTTCAAATAGTTTCATAATCATAGGTTGTTGTTCACAGCTTTGACAAATATTAAGTTATGTCTTCATTTATTGTGTAAAATAAGGAAGGTCTTAATGCAATATAATCAGTCTTGCAAATGATTTTTTATTTGTAGATTTTTTGCTTAATTTTTTTAAAAAATTATTTGCCTCTATTGAGCAAGGTTTGAACGCCAGAAATATCAAAGTTGGAACAATGGCATGGATTAGAGTCTTTAGAGTCAGCAACTTTACTATTACACTAAACCACACAGATTTTTATATATGATTAATTGAGTACATGTACATGTTATGCATTATTTATTACTTTTCCAATTGATCACATCAATTATCTTCTAATCAAAAAAAAAATCAAAATCAAGAATGAAAAAAAAAGTTTGAGAAAACATGATATCAGAATACCAAGTATGGATATTACTATTTTTTTAAAAATATAATTATTTCAATTTTTTTATTTTAATTTAATATTGAAAATATTCTAAAAGTAACAAACAACAGCAAACTGAATCTTGATATTTATTTCACTAGAGAGTTTATTTTCAGAAATTTTTTGGGAATTAGCAAACCTGCTTTAAAGATCAAAGTACTTTAATTTAATAATTTTTATTAGTCATTCTTTAGATTAAAGATTATTCACTTAATGAATAATATTTCCATTGTATAACTTTCACTACATCACTTTAACACAAGGTAGAAATTGGTTGGTTTGTGCCTAAGTTGTGAGAGCATTAAATTTGACACATTAATTAAACTGTAATTAATCAGTTTTTTATAAAAAAAAATATTTTTGTGCAAAAAGGGAAAAGATAAGTTTAAATAATTAAACCAGAGTAATCAATGGATGCCAGAAGGCTTGTGCATAAAATCCCCATCTAGTGCCTACTCATCCAATATTCCCAGACTAGTTTCTGGCTTGTGGCCTTCATCAGTGAGGAGCTTAAGAAATAGTGATCATGTGGTAATTAATTAGTATTGATAGAAATAAATTACATTCATTAACAGAGTATATTAAGCAAATTTAATAACTAACATGATTACATTTATAAAATAATTTTATTAGAATATTTTAGTTATTATGTTAAAATATTGTAATTAGTATTTTTAGTCCCTCATTATGATAATTGTTTATTGATAAACAATAAGTAGTTTAAAATATGAGAATCATTAGTAATTAAAATTAAGTGATTTAATTAGTATGATCTTGTGTAATTGATAAAATTCAATCATATATAAATTATTAAGCATTTATTGGATCAATAAAATATATTTAAAACTAATGAATAAACCCCAATAAATTCATCAATAATTAAAAGAAATTACTTTATGCAGTATCATTTATATCTTATTTTAATAAGACAATTAATGATTTTATTTATTAATTAAAAAATTGATTAGTTTTATTTCTCACAGTGAGATAATTTTTTTTTTTATAAATAATTAATGAAGAAAATTCAATTGTTTTAAGAACGAATCAGTTTCTACTATATAAATTGCTTTTCTTACAGAAAAAAAAAACAGCTAGGGTTATAATATTTAAAACAGCATTACGCTGTTAGATGTTTAAACATAAAGAACTTATTGCATAAAACCCTTAACTATAATAATTAGCAAATCTGTTTGTCTTTTTCTTGCGCCAAGATGAAAACGAAGGCTTGAGAATCCAAACAATATTAGAATTTTCTTACAGCTAAATGGCTCATAACTACCTTAACTGCTCACTCAATATTGATCAATAAATAGGTTTGTATACAATTTTAGTGATTAAACTAACAGTGGTAGAGAGGTCAGCGACGGCTCCTCTACGAGCAGTTGTCCGGGTTAGCGGGTTCGCTTTCCAGCTGATGCTATGACACATGAGAAAAAAAATCTATGATCACTTAGAATATGAAAAATCTGGTTAATACTGTCTTTTTTTTTGTTGTTGTGCTAATAGAGAAACTTTTATTCCATAGTAAGTTATTTAAATATTATTTTACAGTAAATCTTTATAATGATTTGTTGCTTAAATCTTTATATTTAGTAATAATATTTTGAAATGTAATTTAATAAAGCTGATAAACATTCATCTTTATTTTATAAATAATCAATGTATCAGAAAAATGTAAATCTCTCTGAAGATATACATTTTAATTAAACATTGGCTTGGAATTTTATTCTCACCCAGTGTCTCAACATGATGGTTTTACTTATATTTAGATAAATTACAATGTATTTATATTATTAATTTTGCTTCTTAAAATCTTTCAATCGTTAAATATTACCATAATTGTCTCATCATTCTCAAACATAAAACAATATTTTTTTTAATATTCGATGTATAAAATTTATTTTCTTAATATATATATATATAATAGCTTTCACATTACCACACAAAATATATAACTAAAGAAACAATAAAAAACAGATGATTCTCAAGATGCATTTTGTGGTGAAATACTTTAAATGAATTTTAAAATGTTTATGATTACTAATTATATTTAAACTAATCTTTAATTAAAATTTAAAGTATATATCTGAGCTAAAAATGATATAAAAATTCTTAGTTTTACAAATGATAAATTAAAATCTTTAAAATTGTTATTTAGGGAGGCTAGTATTATAATTGTAAATACAGAAAGTTTGGTGCTTTTAAATCAAAGTGTAATAATTTTACTGTACATCTAGATATTAATAGAAAAATTAACACTGGAATATTGGAATGAGTATAAAGTGCCAAGGCTGCCTGAAGTGGCTGATTTTGTCAAAACATATGATTGTAAAAACATTTTCATTTTCCAATGTCTCACATTAAATGTTTATAAAATAAAAAGTGAGTGGATATGTGGAGGGCATACAAAAAGGAGCACATTAATAAGTTTAAAGATTAGTGCATTTTAATAATTTATTAAGTTATGCAATATATTTAATCTTTAATTAAAATATATATCATCAAGAAATTTAATATCTCAAATATTAAGAATAATTATCAAATGTTTAGGTTGAAAGTCAATTACAGTCATATCTATAGTTTAGAATCATTTGAAAAGTAAACAGTTTATTGAAACAATTGATTCTGGATACATGAACAGCATATATCTGTATGTAGATAATTGTAACTACATAGGAAGCACTATTTGGAGAAAATAGATGATCATGTTAGGGAGAAATTGCAGAATTCCAGTTATAAGATTGGAAAAATTTGGTAAGATGACCTAGCATCACAAGATCATGCCATTACTGAGCAGCAAATCCTCTATCAGCTGAGATCTTATCCAGAACATGTACATCCAGGCCATCATGAGATACTGTGATTTGTCTTGTTGTATCTGAGTAATTTCACAGTTAAAATAATCCATCAAGTCATTGGTGTGCTGGCCAGGGAATTTCAGATCATCCCTGACCTGTACATCATTGCACTTGTACTTTTTCTCAAAAATCCATTAAATCCATCTCCATTAATTAATTTAAGACCCATATCAGTAATGCCATTATTAATAAAAATCATCAAATCATTTGTTAAGGATAAGATCCAACAATGGCTGCTCAATAAAATTTCATTGAACCAATTTGTCTGCAAGGGATCATCTACCATTGAGGCAGTAAAGAGATTTGCCTTATTGGTGGAATATATAAGGACCAAAAAACCATCAGGACCTATTGTGGTGCAAGTGGACTTTGCGGCAGCATTTAACTCTGTGATACCTGTAAACTTATTCTCAATTTTGGAGCACTATAAGAAACTCAAAGTTTACATCAGAAATATAGAAAATCTGCTTCTAAATAAATCAATATATACATCATTGGATGGCTTTTTGGCCCCAGGGGTTTAAACCACATCTATCACTACCCAGTGAAACCTCTTAGCCCCTTATGTTTCATAGCCTATGTAAACCCCCTATTAACAACTATTGAGAAACATCTACCTAAGGTGTTTGTCCCAGTACTGGGGGAGGAAGTTCACCACATATCTTCCTCCCCTTACATAAATACTTGCCCAAACTATATAAACTTCTGGATGAATACACTGGGAGATATGGGCCTAGAATAAACTCTGAGAAATCTACTAGCTGGAAGATCCATCAGGTGACAACAATCCCTTCAAGATTCTTAGAAAAACCTCAAAACTTTCTTGGATTCCTCATGGTGCTGTCCAGATCAGCTATGAGAAGAGCACTGCAAAACAGCATTCTAGAAAAAACAAAAAGGTTTCAAGTGCTCTCTCAGGGATTTACTTATTGCTTCCAACTAAGGCAGCATTGATCAACATGTTGGTGCTTCCACAAATTAATTATTTCATGTTATTTTTTAAACCAACCAGGTTTTTCAGAATGCAATAAACTTAATCTGTACTGGCATCTTGTGGAAGTGGAAAACAGTAACTATCAGTTTAGCCAAGTTGCAGAGACCAAAAAACCTGAATGGGCTCAGATTGCATGATCCTAACATCTTTTTTATTCAGAAATTCCTATCAATGCTTAAGGTGATGAATGCAACACTGCAAGTGGACTCATTACAGGGTGAGATTGAGACTATTGACATGCTGCTGCCCATACAAAGTAAGTGGGCCATGGAGTTGCTAGCATATGCCAATAAATTCTTCAAAGTTATGGCAGCAATTATTAACAATACTAACACTTACTGTCATGTTTACAAATACATGCATGCAAACATTACTGAATTAACTACTGAGTTTGATTTATCTATCAGATTACTAATCAGGAAATTAAATTTTGCTACTTAGAAGCCAAACATATTGATTTTATCATAAAACTTAATTTGAAAGCCTTGCCAATGAATTATTTTTTGGTAAATTATAGAAATTTCTCTAAAATAGAACCACTCTGCAACTTATGTAAAGTAGCAGATGAAACTACTGGACATATTTTTACCCATTTTTGAGTCCTGATAGACAAAATATTATAACCAGAGTACTGCCGGCAAATATAAAAATTCTAAGAATCAAGGTTACTATAATGAGTTGTGTTTTTGCTGCAATTAGAATGGGACTGTTCATGCTTTGTGCGATGTGGTTAACTAAAAATTATTTTGTTTTTAAGCAAGAAAGTAAAGAACTGTGGGAGATATGTAAAAAATTTATTCAAAGTGCTATGTTTAGGGATCACTTGATAACACCCAAAAAAGCTCTTTGGGGACACTTGGGGGCAACTTAGGCCACTGAATAAAAAGCCTATCCTCAGGCATGCTAATTAAACATTAATTCAAGGTTAAAAAATAAATGATCCAGTTAGATGGAGAATAACAAAGGATTGCCAATTAAAATACAGACTGCATAATGATCACCGGCTAAGTCACTAAATAAAGAGCCACTTGTTCTTATATAAACCTAGTTACATAATAATTATAGACTAAGTTTAAATGATGAATTTCTCACTCTGATCATAAAATTAATTTGTCATAATAATTGTAACTAATGTATCAAACGGGTATATTCTAATTTGGAAAATTATTTACTGATAATTGTTGCAATAAGTGTAACAAATCTAAACAAATGTATACCAATAAGATTTATACTGTAATTGTATGC
The DNA here is from genome assembly GCA_028023455.1 of Epiperipatus broadwayi. Classification (NCBI taxonomy): domain Eukaryota; kingdom Metazoa; phylum Onychophora; class Udeonychophora; order Euonychophora; family Peripatidae; genus Epiperipatus; species Epiperipatus broadwayi. Next base: position 4,837,960 of record JAQFVV010006229.1, on the reverse strand, counting down.
GTATTTTTCTTAATGAAAAAAAACCAGTCATAAAAATAATAATAATCAAATGTAGAATGAACTCAAAGTAGTCATAAATGCAATAATATAATCAATACAACATTTAAGATCATTAAATTAAACCATTACTTACATTATAAACTACATGTTTGGTTTATAAAAATCGAAATCATCACATGTGAAATAATTATTTCATCACTAAACATGACCATCATCAGATCTGAGCATATGCAGAGCTACAAATAAAAGATTGCTATGAATCAAGTATAAATACCACATTAATAATTTAATTGATTCTAAATACCAAAATAAAACTTTTTAACTTCATTTAAATGATATTAATCAATAAATATATTAAATCAATAAAGTGAAAATGATTTTATAGATGCAATAAATAATATAAACAAGGTGACATCTGTATATCTATGATAAATGTATTACGTTCAGTTTAGATATGCAAATGATTTATTGCTTATATATTTATTATAAGTAATATGGCAGACTTATTATAAATGATAAAAATGTCTATAGTGACCAAGGATGGCGCTGATATTAATATTGAAAATAAATAAGATTCAAAAAATATTCCATCTAATCATCATAGTTAGTTAAAACATTCAGTATAGTCCTTGCAAATTGTAGTAAATATCTAAAAGTGGTTACAGCAGTTATGTTACATGTAATGCTTCAATGTAAAGTTCAATAAAGCAACTTCATGAATTGTAAATATGTGATGTCTTCAACGTAAGTCTCAGTAAAACAACCCTATTATCAAGTTATTCTTGATACAGGATTGTGAATTAAAATATCATTAAAATAGATATAATAAAAAAAAGTCATTGCTCTGGTCACAGTATTAAAATATATATGGAGAATGTGCAAACAGAGAAAAAGGTTAGTTTTATTTAAAAATAAAACAATAAATTATATACAAATGATAATAATAGTGAAGGTAGAAGAAATAGAAAAATATATTAAAGAATAAAAATAGACTGATAAACCTAAGTCTCTCTTATATGTAAAAAAGTACAGAGTGAAAGAAAGAGATGGGCACAACAATTAAAGAAATATTTATAAAAATAAAATTAGTATCAGGCATCATAAGATTACAAAATCAAAAGCTAAAATGCAGGCCTTTGAAAAAATAGAGAATATTTCTGATTCAGAAGAAACTAAAAAAAATAGAAACCTTGGAAGAATAAATGCTAGAAACTCAAGTATAATGATGAAAATGTTTGAAGAAATACTCAAAAACATGTGGAAAGAATATCCATAAATATAATTTGTCTACAAGAATAAAAAAAATCCCTATAAATGATAAAATTCACATAGGAAATTTATATACTGAAGTTAAAGAAGGCTATGAACAGTTGAAGCAAAAAATTATAAAAAGACTGGAGAGTAAAAAAATAAAAAATAAAGTTGATAAAACATATCACAAAGTCCTGAAAAATAAGGAAGAACAGAATAAAAAAGAGAATATTTTAGAAACAGAAATAGTGAAGCATTGTTACAAATTGACAAAAGACATATAAACATTTTCTCAACAGAATAAAAAAAATGCAAATAAAGACTGAAAACCAGAATATAACACATCTAGAAATGATGATGTCATTCCAGAAAATATAAGCTGAGAAACAAATAAACAGTAATATCTTAGATATAACTTCAGAAGAAAAATTATTAGTAATGTCTCATAAAAAGTAAAGCATGCAAGAGTTAACCTGGACACACATGCCATCTATAAAACACATTTATAGTTAATCAGTTTCTAAAGATAAGGTTGGTTTCAGGACATATCATTGAAACTCCAATTGAGTATCTAAACAGCTTAGAAAGACACTTCAACATAAACTTCTTAGATCAAAGGCAAAAATAGCCATAACATATAGTCACAAGGTGTAACACAAGTCTGATAGAAATTCTTTTTTAAAATGTTTTAATGAATTTAAACAGGCTACATTACAATGATACTATAGCAAAATTTATCAGTAGGAATTAAACTGCAACTTCTTTTAAAAAAAACAGATCTGGAGAGGCATATATACTATATTTTAGAAGGTAGATGGCACATTATGAACCTTGACAGCAGATGTTACTATCCAAAAATGAAATTATCAGCATAGTGAGGTTCACTTTTTACAAGTCATATAGTTTACTTGATCATTGGAGTTGATAGGAAAATGGTACAGCAGATACTTTAACTCTTAAATGTATTTGATAGCAGTAAACCTGTAAATAAGAGTAAGGCAAAGAGATTTAAACTACAACTAAATGCTGCAAGATCTAAATCAACATGGAAGGAAAATGAAAGAAAAAAAGAATCAATAAAAGCCCAAATAAGATAAGAATCATATGACAAATGATAAGTAAATTATATATGAATAATAATGAATATTACCACCAATTAAATCATGGACCTTGATTATCTACAACAGGATGTAGTTATTTCACTGATACAAAATATAAATAAAAGAGATAATGATAAAAATGGTATGTAAGAAAGAAAGAAACATTTTTTTGGTGATGGGAGATTTTTATCTATCAAGATTTGAGCTTCAATAGTTTCAGTACTGCTGATGGTTGGAGGGATTTATTATTGGCTTGAGAATGCAATGTTTGCATGAAAATTCAGGGATCTCATTTACACCCTACCATTATATATTCATTACTCTTTAGCTTATGAAAATGAACAAGGCATAACTTTTATGTTTTGCTTTTGTATGTCTATAAACTTCAAAATGAGCAGGACATTGTTTGTGGGTACTATTCATGATCAGTTAGTCAGTCTTGTGATCTGAGTCAATAATATATATATATATATGTGTGTGTGTGTGTGTCTCAGAATTGAGCAAGGTGTAAGTTATATATATATATATATATGTCTCAGAATTGAGCAAGGTGTAAGTTTTTACAAAATTTATATATATATAGAGTAGGATTACTTATTATGCTTAAATGAAGTAGATCTCCTGGTGCTAATGCAATGTTCTGTACTCATTGTTTGGTGATGGGATTTTTTTATCTTTCCTAGAATTGTGAATTAGTAGTATCATCCAATCATTAAATACCATTTAAATCTCCCCCCCAAAAAGTTGTTGTTTGAGTCATTTTCTTTATAAAAAAATAGTAATTATTTAATTTAATGAGCCCAGTTCATAAATCTGTCAGCAATTAATTGAACAATTATGGCTGAGGTGACAAAATTTTTAAAAAAGGAAAGAAACAATCAAGATAAAAGTAAAGATGAATGACTCAACTCTATTTTATTCCTCATTTGAAGATGTAGCAACTTAGTGTACACCAAAGTTGGCCACAAATATTAATATATGTGTATTACTAAAAATAAAAATAAATAGAAAGGGGGAAATAAAATAACATTTTATAATATAGATTTTTCAATATCGCAGTAAAATAGATTTATTTGAATTAAACAAAAAAAAAAAGTTGAAATAAAATTGAAACAGGAAACTACAGATTTATTTATTTAATTAAATAAAATATGTGATTGTATAAATTTTAAATAATAGGATTAGTAATTACCAAAGAGTAATTAACAATGTAATTAAGTTAATAAAGTAAAAATGATAAGTCACCAATTTATGTGTCGGACAAATGTCGGATTAGAAAATACCTTTCAAAAATCAGTGATGAGAAAAAAAGTACAAAAGAGCGAAAAGTCTTCCTGTCATTTTTTGACTTGCCCTGCTTGCCTTTTAGCATCTTCTCTTTGTCAGAAGTAAAACCAAAGTACTGATGTAAAGCGCTCAAAGCTTAAACAAAGAGACATATTACTGATACATTGGTTGCCGAGGATCAATAATATTCTGTGAAGATAATAAATATATCTCTTATAAAAATATCTTTGCTTTGGTGGGCTAATTTTCTGATATGTGTTCATTGTGACTTTTTCACAATGTAGTTAGTTATTCATCGTAATGAGAATGTCCTAAACTAGAGTTTCAAAATAATCCTGTCACTTTTGAAAAATATTTGCTGCTTATTTGAGATATCTACCTGCCAAAGGGGCTCATCTGTGAAAATTATAGAATAAAAAGTAAAAAAAAAAAATTGTAACCATATGAAAATGAGAAAGGTGCATCTCGTTCAATAAGCTCTGCACAAATTGTGGTGTCATGTCATAATCATATGAAATTGGCTAGCAGATTCTTTAAATCTGCTTAATTCCCACTCTAAATTCACAGTTATGAATGGCCAGTGCTCATGCTAGCCTTTGTACTAATGTATCATTAAATGAATGTAATTAAGACTCAAGATCATTTTGTTCACCGCACTGTATATTCCAGAAACGAAGGATACCTTTGATCAAATCTAGACTATACTCATGATATAAATATTTATATAGGTATGGATTTTTTAATTCAGTTTGTATACTTATAAGTATGGGTAACTCCAAATCATAAACAAATAATCATAAATATTTAAACATTTTCAGAGTAAAGTACATGTGTGTTACTAAACTCATATGCTGTGTCATGACTCACAATGCAAATATAATGTAAATGTGAAATAAATTTATAACACAAAAAAATCAAAGTTAAATTTTGAATAAATATTTGCTTCATCTTTTATTGTGACATAAGTGAGAGGCAACAATAAAATGAAAATAACAATAAGAGAATAATGACCATTTCTTTAATTAAGTTTTCAATGAGCTTATAAAATCGATGGTAATATTTATTATTTAAAAGTTTATAAAGTGCATGAGTATTAAATTGAAGACATTCTATTATATGCTTAAATAATATGCAGTTATGAATAATAACAATTAATACGACAAATTTGTCATTAACAAAAGAGTAAAGAAAATATACGGACAGCAAAAAAAAAAAAGGCAGTTTTCATTTTAATATAAATGCTAAAAAATTATGATGCAGATTAAATCTCTTTCTTATATATATAATAAAGTGATGCATGTGTATTGTTATATAATATCAAAAAAAAAACAAGAATGATAATAATAATAGCTACTTTACCTTATGTTTCTGCTTATGTCTGGGCACAAAAATTCATGAATTATATCACAAGACAATAAAATGATCAGAAACTTGTTTATACTTTGCTTAGTTAAATTATGACGTATCAACCGCTTTACAAATTGGATGTATGTGAATTGATGTTTTCTTTTTATTTAATTTATTTTATTGTTTGTCAAAAGGAAATGTTATTTTTTATTTGACAATTCATTCTCTTTGATTCAATGTTTAGATTATTATTTGCTAAAGTAGTTAATGAAGACACTTGAACTTAGAATAGTTCTTTATTGTTCTTATTCTTAAATATCACTTTTGCTGAATGATGGCATGATAAAGATGATTAGCAGTAATATTTTTCTTTTTACAATTGCTTCTCAGAATTTAGTTATTGGTCTCTTTATTCTCCAGGTTAAGATGAGTTGATTAAATAGACAATTACCTTTCTTAGCTATGTTTATGTTTATGGTACTCCATTGATGAAAATGGAATATACAGACAAGAAAGTGGAAAAATTATTAGATAAGTGGTTTGCTTTCTAGTGCATCTTGGCAATTATACAATATATAAATGGAGGTTTATTTTTTCATTGATAAGAGCAAATTTAATAAGGTTAAAGTTTTCTAATAACATTCCTTCACTGCACTTAATGGAGCAAAAAGGAAAAAATGTTATTCCTTTCTTTTTTTACTTTCATATATCTATTTTTATGAGTCCATATGTCTTCTAATTTTTTATTAACATAAACAATAAAAATGATATAAGTGATAACACTCTAATATTTTAGAATAATTATATATATATCTGAGAATTTAAATGTAAATAACTAATAATACACATATGTTTCTAATTTTGGTTATAATTATTTATAGATCATTTTAATATGATATACATATTTTAATTTTCATCTTTTTTTGTTATTGTTACTGTTGCCATTTCACTACTCTCAAATAAAATATTATTTTTATAAATATCAAAATGGGGATACTCATAATAATAAATATAACTTAATGCAAAATCCCCAATATATTTTATAAGCACATATATATTTTTTATAATAATTGAGAGTAAGAGTTGGACTATTTCAATCCTAACAACACCCTTCCCCCTAATGAAAAAACAAATATCAATATCACTCATACAATTATTTACTCATATATAGCATGAGTAAATAATTTTATATCGCACCATACACATGTTAAACCAACAAATCTCACTGCTCTCTCTGTAGGAAGAATTAATAAAGAAAATCTTAATTACAACTAAGGTTAAGCTAATAAACTATAAAATTTTTATACATACTATTAGAGTATATAGACAAGATGAGCTAATATTAATTACTCCTTGTACATTGATCTAAGGCTTTGGGCATTGTATATTCTACTTAGCCTATCCAGTGTATCACTCATATAAGTATTGTAGTGGGGTTCAGATTGACCTTAGGTCAACATGGGTGTGACAATAATCTCGGCCTCAGGGTGGCCTTTGAGCATTCCATCATCAGATTTTCAATTGGATGGATGGTTGAAGAGTTGGAGTGTGGAGTGGATTGAAGCCTGTCCATTAAACTATGAGGATAGTCTATCTTAATATATATCTGAGCACTTATACTATATATGTGTGTAAAGATGATAGTCTGGACCAACTGATGATTGCTGGTTTAGCATGAAATACGTATATTGGTGATTATTTATCTTTTCAGCATATATGTGTTTAGGTGTATCAGTGTTATGAGATAGAGTGGAGAGAGGTGGGTGGTGTAAAAGTCTGTGCTCATATACCCTATATTACATATATATAGCCACAGGTATATAACAAGCCTGTGTTTCAGTTATTTTCTACAATGTTTTTCTGTATTCTATAAGGTCCTCCATATAACTTGGTAAAACTACTTATATTGGTGTTTCTCTGGGTGACTAAAATGAGACTGTTTAATCCTGCTTTTCTAATTGGACTTTATACTACCAATCTACTTAATCAACTTATATATACAAATTTTATCCTACCACATTTATAATGGGGTATAACCCAAACCTGCTTTAATTCATAACAATATAATAGGTGTGGGACTCATAGCATTGTATGTTACTTTCCTAACAGTTAAGGTCATGAACATATAGACATAAGTTTTGACAAGACTGAAGATTATTGACCGATTCATTATAACTTTAACTTTCATTTTTACTAGATACTTATAAAATAGGTCAGCAACATCATGTGAGTGGTGTGAATTTCTACTGACACATTCATTCTGAAGTTAATCTAGAAATACAGATTTCTTATAACAGATAAAATTATTATCATTCAATGTATCTTTAGACATTTTATTCATCTTGTTATGATGGGATCAAAATTTGGTGCTCTCCATCCTTGGGCCATGAAATTAAGGGTTCCAGTATGCTGAGAATTTATCTGTTGACACAAAAAGTGTTCTAGATAATTTCAAAATCAATCTATGAGAAATTGCATTTTGTTTTGACACATGGTATATCATCAAAAATTTTAAAAATATATTGAGATAATATGCAAAGACATGATATTAGAAGCTCAGAAATTAATATCCAGGAATAGATTGAAGTTAAAGGATAGAGTTGTCAGTTCTAAGGAACTAAATGCAAAAATAGATATCAGTTCTAAGAATCTAAATTCAAAAACAGATGTCAGATCGAAAATAGTTGCTAATTCTCCAACTAGATCCCAGTTCTAAGAAACTAAATGCAAAATTAAATGCCAACTCTAAAGAGTTAAAGGAGGCAAACACAAAACAATCTTAAAGAGCTAGAAACCAAAATCATCAAAATTTTTTAAGAAAAATTAGAGATGAAGCCACTGTATTCATAATAGAAAATAAAATGCTGCATGAAGCAAGGATATATGATTTAGATAAAACTATAAAAGAATTACTCACTTCAACCCAAGCAATTGTGAGTACTAATTTTGGACTTGGAGAATCCCAAGATGATAATAAGATAAAAATAGAGAAGATAAATTTTTACAAATTACAAATTGATAAAACAGCTGATTATGAGGTTACTATTTTTTCAATAGATGATGGTGGAACCAAATATGCTTTAAAGAGCAAACAAGATTCAATGGAAAGGCATATGAAAATAAGTACAGAAGAGATCAGACTTCTGAGGATACAAATGTTATTATTGGTGACAATTTAATAAAAAAGAATATTATGTTATTTCAGGTCTCAAATAAGCAAAAATAATATACATTTTAATGAGTTAGGCATAAGAGACTATTACATAAGAGGAATTTAATAAAGGCAGCACAGTGTAGATAGATTTAACTCATGCTACTCTAGGACTGATGGTGATTAAGTAAATAATTTTTTTTTTCATGGGAATGTTAATTTTAAAATCATGTGTTATCAGAGCAATAAGAAATATATAAATAGATATAGATACAGCCCTGAATATCTGAATGATAATAATAATTTTTATCTCATATAAATAAGCTCTATTCCTAGATGAGTTTCAGAATAAACATATTGGTGGAAATTCATACAGCTCACAAGACATTGTTGATATATTTTACAAGTTTCCAATAAGAATAAAAGACAAAGTTATAATGCTTCTGTGAATAATCTTTAGTCTTGTCAAAACTTATGTTTATATGTTCATGATCATAACTGTTAGGAAATGGTAGTACAATGCTATGAATCATACATTTCTTACATTGTTATGAATTAAAGCAAGTTATTTATGTTAGTCAGTTGATTTGGTTATGGCCCATTATAAATTTGGTAGGATAAAATTTGCATATATAATTTAATTAAATAGATTTGTAATACAAAGTCCAATTAGAAAATCAGGATTAAACTGAATCCCATGATAGTTACCCACTGAAATACCAATACAAGAAGTTTTTCAGCTTATATGAAAGACCCTATACAATACATAAAAATATTGGAGAAAATGATTATATGATTGATACACCAGATGAGCTGAGAGAAACTTACAATGCCCCAAAACCTTAGACCAACACACCAGGAGTAATTAGAATTAGCTCATCTTGTCCATATATTGTAATAGTAAGCATGACATTTTTATAGTTTACTATCTCAACCTTACTTGTAATTAAAGCTGCCCTTGATCAATTCTTCCTACAGAGACAACAGTGAAGTTCATTGTTCTTTCTTATGTCAGATGCTTTGATTGGGAAGGAGAGTTTATTGTTTTAATAAATATATGGTAAAATATACCATTATTTATTCATGCTATGCATAGTTGTTAGGGATGATGATATTTTTTTTCTTAGGGGAAGGGTGTTATATGGATTGAAATAGTCCAATCCCTACTCTCAATTGTAATCAAAAAAAAAATGTCTATAAAATATTTAGAGATTTTGCATCAAGTTACATTTAGTATTATGAGTATCCCCATATTGACATTTATAAAAGTAGTCCTTTATTTCAGAGTAATAAAATAGAAACAGTAACAATAACAAAAGAAAGAAGATGAAAATAAAATAAAATATGTGAATCATATTAAAATGATATAAAAATAATAATAATCAAAATTAAAAACATATGTCTGTATTAGTAGTTAATTACATTTACATTTTGGATATATATAATCATTCTAAAATATTAGAGTATAATCACTTATACCATTGCCACTGTTTATATCAATAATAAAAGTTTAGAAGACTACATGACTCATGAAAATAGTTTAAAAAAAATGAATAAAAAAATTTTCTTTTGTTTTATCGAGTGCAGTGAAAGAAAGTTATTAAAAACTTTTACCATATTAATTTCACTCTCACCAATGACAAGATAAATTTCCATTTATGTCTTGTGTAACTGACAATATGAACTAGAAAACAAATCACCTATCTAAGGATTTTTCCATTCTCACATCTGTACATTTTATTTTACATCGATGGAACACCATGAACATAAACATGTATAGCTAAGGAAGGAAATTGTCTATTTAGTCAACTCATCCTAACCTGGAAAAGAAAGGGAGTGATATTTAAAATCTGAGAAACAATTGTAAAAAAGGAAAATATTACTGCTAAAATTCAAGTGTCTTCATTAACTACTACAAAAAATGATATTTTTAACATTGAATTGAGGAGAAAAAACTGTCAAATAAAAATAATATTTGCTATCACTAAACAACAAAATAAAATTAAATTTTAAAAAAGATATATCACTAATGCATGATCAATTCCTCTGTTAAATCTATTCAGAACATTTACAGAACTGAAATACATATATCCTGTTAGTAGAAATGTAATATAATCCATTTCCGAATAGTATTCTTCTCAAAGAATTCATAGTGCATAGTTTTTTGCAAATTCTACAAGTATGGATCTTCTTTCACTTCTGTAAGCAAATTTACTCCTAATGTTTTCAAGCTTTAATCATTTACCATGATGATTTTAAAATATTATTTGTTTCCATCAAAAGCCTTTTGTATATTTTTATAAAAATCATATTTTCTTCATCACAACAAAAACTTTTTGAATAATAATTTGCTAACTTTTGCTAATTTGAATAACAAATCTTGCATATCTGTCTACCAGTAATCTCTTCAGTGATGTTTTTTCACTTTTTATTTATAATAAAACTCACTCTACGTGAAATACCAACATTTGTGCTTTGAGTAAAATTCATGCTCACTTTTTAAATCAATTACTGCTTCATCTTTTTTTTAACTTCACTGTACAATAATGTTCCATTTAATATTGGATAATTATTTTTCCAATTTATGCAATCTTCATTCATTTGAAAGTGGAATGCAATTGTAAGTACCTAAATAAATATTCATCACTGAAGGCAACCTGCACCACACATTTTGTCTTTAGCTACCAATTTCTACCTTAGCTGTGATTTTGAAGCTTCTGACAACAAAAGACAGAACTTAATTTTGCTTGTAATGATTATAATTATCTACATAAAATATTCATTCACATACACATTTATCTTATCTTCAGAAAAGTCTTCTAATATTTTATTTAAAAAATCATGAGGCAACAGAAAAGAAATAACACAATGTTTTTTTATTCTTAAACTCCAAGATAAAAAGCTAGTAAATTCATTATGTTCGCTAATGAATTTTCACGAACATACCATCTATTTTGTTTATCATATAAATAGCCATATAGTAATAACAGCTGCAATAACAAGACTATACGTTAAAAAAATGTCCTACTTTGGTTCTTTAAGATCTTTAAAGAGGAATCAAAGTTTTTTCTTCACTTACAGCAATATTCTTAAACGAATACAGAAATATACGCACATACATATCTACTCACACATATATAAATTATTAATTGAGTACGAAAAGTTTTACTATTTTAGTTTTAAATTTACAAAAGTTATTTAATTTTTATTCTCTAAAAAAAAAAAAAGTATTTAAAGTTAAATATTGTTTTTTATAGAGGTTATACAATGCTAGAAAATCAAAAGAATAAATACTATTTTTTAAAAAGTTTATAATATTTATTAATTTTTTTTGTTTTAAGTTATTTTAAATAAAATAATCAAATGATTTATAATTTGGGAGTTCATAAAACGTTCAACCACCGAAAATTGCAACTGGAGCTATGATCCATTATTATTCGATTAAACTATGCAGGTTTTTAAACCATTTTATTCTTATAAGAACAGTGACTAATTTAGAGATTTACATTTTGTGAATTGTTGTCCAATTATAAAAAAAAAAATTAGTCTGACCAAATGAGCCAAATTGATGTTAACATCATGCAAATTTTCAACCAATTGATGTATAATTTGGCATCATACTATATAAGTTTTTGCAAAATTTATTTTTATATGAAGACCTATTATTATATGCTATAGCATCTGAATTCTGATTTACGGGGTTAAATATGTAAAAAAAACCTCATTTTAAAATAGTCGATAATTTCAGATTTAGATATTGCTTTTTGTTGGGAATATTTGTCCTGTTAATCAAAATGAATATCGATAACTAAGTACGGAAAGCATTTGATTTTATAAGTAGGGTTATTATTAATTAAATTTTTAAAATACCATATATATATTAAATCACAGTTTAATTTTAAATGAATGGAGTACTTTTTTTTCCAGAAAGCTATTTTACTACTAAACTACTTTAATTTTTTTTTATTTTTAAGGTATTTAATTTTGTCCCAATTTTAAAATTAATATCTGATTTGGTATGATTACGGTTTCATGCCATAAATTTTCTCTGACAGAATTAAAATTAATATTTCTTTAAGACTTTTTTAAAATATATTTTTATTAATAATTTTTTTTTTTAAATAAAGCAAAAAAATATAAAATAAAATTTATTTTTTATGTCCTATTATTTCATTTTAATCCTTAAATCTCTATTTGAAGAGTTTCTTTTTTTTTTTTAAATTTAAATACTGTTGATTGAAATTTATTGCTTTTTTAATTCTTCAAAAATTTGATTTACGTTAATAATATTTGATATTAAATAAGTAGTTTAATAATATTTAGCTTCTTATTTAAGTTCTTTAATTTTTAAAAAAATTCAAATATTTAAATTGAAGACTATATTATATGCCTAAATTACCTAACATATGTATATTAATAATAGCAATAAAAGTAATTAATTGTATTAGCAATAAAAAGTTTGAAAAACATAATTTTGAAATAGAACAAAAATATGTATTATTTGAATATGTGTAGTAGAATAAAAATTAATAATAAATTAGTAATAAGATTTTAAATTTTGAGGACATTTTTTTTTCATATGTCAAATGCGTGGACCGGGAAGCGAACCCGGACCCGCTGCTTGGAAGCCAGCTATGCTAATCACTAGGCCATCAACGTTTTGACAGGATATTTTTAGTTCTCATTTTGTATCAATAAGATAAACAATTTCATTGATCATTATTGGATGGAAGACATTAGATATAGGCCACCTATTTAAATCAAATTCTAAATTTGATTGAAAAAAGCAAGTTCTACTCCAAAATAAAATTAAAAAAATGCACAGGGAAAAAGAAAAAACATATATATAAATATATGTGTGTAACATAGATTGATAAGCATGATAAATTAGAAAAATAATTAACTATTTTTCTTTTTAAATCATTCATATTTTAATTGAGATCCTTTTGATATTTTGATATCATTTTAGAAATAATTTTGACATCGATATGAAAGAGTTGAAATTCTGTATAAGCCTGTATTTATAATGAAGCAGTACACCAATTTGTCATTCTACATTAGGTAGATACATAATATAGAATTTAATTTTTTAAATGTATGTTAAATGTAGTTTTTATTTCGGCATTTTGTTTATGTTTTTCATTTTAGAATGTAATTCAAAGAATTTGCATTTACCTGAATGATTGATCAGAAAAGGAAAAATTATTTTTGCTACAAAGTAATAAAGTGTATGTGTGGGACTAAAATACTACCAACTTACAATTAACATATTAAAATTATAATAATTTGTTTTCAATCTTTGGAGGAAGATATGGAAAGGCTTCGGTCTAAGTGAGCCATCAGAGGTGATTTAATTAATTATATATACATATATAATTTGCAGAACAAAGACCAGTGAAGAAGAAAATGTTAATTACAAAGTTTTCCAATTCTCAGAAAATGAAAATTGTAGCAGTTTTCATCTTCGTTTTGCTCTCTGACTAAGAATAATTAGATCAATGCTTATATAATGCATTAAATTGGCTATCTGAAAATTTTCTTAAATCTATTTAAAAAGAAAAAATCTTCAGTGTTACTCACACCAGATTTGAATTCCAAATTAGTAACATGGTTGTAAAAATACTAATTAGATGATGAAACCTTTACATCATATCCAAGTGGTTTTCAGTATAAAAATTAAGTTTTTTTCTTCAAGATTTTCACAGTGCTATCTTTTAAACAATGAATATTAGTATATAACACCTTAATTTAGCTATTTGCGACACAAATATAATGAATTAATATCTCTGGATCTTGAATTACAATATGAAATGTAACAATATCTTAAACTCTCAATAAAACAATATGCATCATTTTTTTTCATGTTGGTAAAACTTAATATTTGAAATAAATTCAACTTAAGTGTGGCAGTAAAACTATGAGTCACAATAACATTTTTAAGTGGTTTAAAAAATTTTGTTATTGCAGAAAAAGCATTTATGACATTTTATGAGGGTATAAAATATGGTGTCACATTTTATACCTTTATAAATTGTTTTTATGACTCATGGTTTTACTGCTATTGCATGCATATTGTTGACAATGTGCTAAGCCTTTTCAACTTTTCATTTAGTGTCTTTATTTTCAGAGCTGACAATACTGGTGGATTTAGGTTCAAAGCCATGACCATGTTTAAACTCACATTCAAGTAAAATAGATTTAAAGTTTGTATTAGTTTATACCCATGGAGAGACTGGCAAAAGATTCCCCCCAAAAACTGGGTTGCAGTTTGTGTTGTTGTATATAATTTTATACACCACTTGGAAAATTTGTACTTGTATCATTTATTAGGAAGTTAAGGTGGGAGGGGTGCAAAGACTGACTCTATATATATCAGCACAGATTTTGTTAATACTGTGGGTAGCCCTGGTATATAAGGTAGTGATCTCCAGAGTTTTTCATCAGCATAAGTAGATCTGTTCCTAATTTTAGTGTAAAATGCTTTGTACCCACTATTACTTAAAATATTAATGTATGTTTCAATATTAGTTTTTGTCAGATTTGAATTAACAAAAATTATAATTTCTATGTAGAAACACTTTGAGCTTTATAAACTTATGAGTGGTAGCTGTTACTAATTCAGGGTACAAAATCTCTCAAGTTTGCATGGGTTTAACTAACATTTTGTAATTTAGTTTAGTACTTTACACTGCATATGCAAATCTAAAAACTTTGTCTTTTAGATTATCTTCATTTTTTGCAGTCCATTTTAATAAAGATTTTATATATAAAATCATACTGTATTTCCTATCTATCTATCTATCTATCTATCTATCTATCTATCTATCTATCTATCTATCTATCTATCTATCTATCTATCTATCTATCTATCTATCTATCTATCTATCTATCTATCTATCTATCTATCTATCTATCTATCTATCTATCTATCTATCTATCTATCTATCCATCCATCCATCCATCCATCCATCCATCCATCCATCCATCCATCCATCTATCTATCTATCTATCTATCTATCTATCTATCTATCTATCTATCTATCTATCTACCTACCTATCTACCTACTCTCATCTATCTATCTATCTATCTATCTATCTATCTATCTATCTATCTATCTATCTATCTATCTATCTATCTATCTATCTATCTATCTATCTATCTATCTATCTATCTATCTATCTATCTATCTATCTATCTATCTATCTATCTATCTATCTATCTATCTATCTATCTATCTATCTATCTATCTATCTATCTATCTATCTATCTATCTATCTATCTATCTATCTATCTATCTATCTATCTATCTATCTATCTATCTATCTATCTATCTATCTATCTATCTATCTATCTATCTATCTATCTATCTATCTATCCATCTATCTATCTATCTATCTATCTATCTATCTATCTATCTATCTATCTATCTATCTAATGGACAATTATTTCTAGAATAGTCATTTGTATATTTCAAGTTTCTAATTTACCTGATAATGATAGATTTTACTTAAAATACAACTACAGCAAGAGTATTTTAACAGCAGTAGAATGTTTATGGTATTGTAAATTTCAAAATGGGAAATATGCAGAAAAATCTGAAATCTTTTTAATTATATATATTTCTCAAGATCAATAATCAATATATATGGACACTATTGATTTTTCTCTTCATTTGTATTTGTAGTTCAAATCTGCTGCAAATATTTTTTCTTCTCCATATAGAGCAGCAACAGTAATTAATTTAAGAAAGTTTAGCATTAAGTTGCAAAAAAGAAAGAAACCATTTCGATATGCAAACATCGAAATGTTTGCAAGTTTGAATATATATATGAAATTTAAAATCTTTTTTGGATAATATCATATAGTAGGTTTTGTTTAAATTGGTATGCTTATGCATACAAACTTCTGATTTCCTCTAAGAAGAAGTTATTTTATATCATATAAATATATATTATATTTATATAATATATATAATTTGAAACTAATATATGGTATGATCTAAATATAACTTTAATTTCATCATATATCCATAAGATGCTTTGCTGTAATATATATATATATATATATATTATATATATATATATATATATATATATATATATATAACTTAATAAAAATAATAAATTATAATGGTGATTATATATTTTATAAATAACTATAATAAATCACTGAAATATTTTCAGTTAATTTCTTAATCTTCTTGAACTAAAAACTATTTAAATTCAAATTTGGTGGAAGTAAATGTCATTATGTTATATCCCAAGATTTATGAATTTTAAAATTAGCACATCTCTTTATCTAAATTGTTTCCTGTGATGCAATGTGACTTCTCCTTATATGGAATCAGGAATCTCTCAGCAACTATGTCCAGAGAAACCTGTTAGCCACTTTACCTTTCTTTTCCATTCTCCACCCTGTTTCTCCATATCCTGCTCCATCCCATTTCCACAACATAATCTTTGTCAACTTCATGGTCTTCATATCTAAATCCTCTTATCTAATTCCAAACTCAGCATAAAACCAATAACCCACTTTCTGTATAATCATTTTGTTATTTTTTTTTATTATAGTTGCTTCTCTTATGAAGAATCTTAGTGTTTTTCAGATCAAAATTGGATGTCAACTCACATGATTTTTTTATAATCTAAGAAAATAGATCTTGTTATTGAATCATTACAACTCTCATTTTTTAGGTGTTTATATAACAATTTAAAGCTATTTTAACTTTTCTCAAGAGTACATTTCAATTCATTTATAGGGGAAGCATTAAACTTACATAAAATTTGGTACACAATATTACTTTTTTTGTTTAAAAAGTATACATTTTAATTATTTACTGATCTATTAACATTATATGTAATGTTAAAAGTTAATCTATTAACTGATCCTAAATATACTAATCTCTTTTCTTTCTATGATAGTAAAGTGTCCACTTTAATATATATAAAATTATAACACTTCAATATATATATATATAATTATATAATGTTTAAATGATTGGTAATAGTTATAATTATTAACCTAATTTTGATAGAATGGTAAATAATTATAAAAATATTATAGCACTTACAGCTCTCACAGAATGGTTCTGAAAAGTTGGTTTTGCAGCAGTGAAAAGTAGTTTTTATATTTATTTGTCCCTTTAAAGGCTTTATTTTGCTGCTAATGTACTCTTTCATACACTAAATCTCAGTTTTAGTGCATTTTTAGCACAATTATCCTATGTCTAACTTGTGCTTACCAGCATTTAACTACCTCACCCCCCCCCTTTTTGGTGGGTGATTCAACTGTTTCATGGATCATAAAGGGTTTTATTCCCTCTTAGACTCTTAAATATTTCTCCTACTCCAATTCCTTGTCACTTAGAACTTGTTTATAAAGTTTTTTTTGTGTTGTTCCAATTATTTAGGCCATTTTTAACAATCTTTTTTTTTCAGACACCCCCTCCTCTGGAGTAACCAATCGTCTAAAATTTCACTCAATTTTCTCATTACCCAACTAAAACTATTAATAACAAGTTTTCCAGTGTTTTTTTTTTTTTTGCTTTTACATCAATATATTTATTTTTTCCATTTCAAACTTGTTTTCTTCATAATACTTCTCAATCTTTCAAAGGTTAAAAGATGTCCAACTGCCCCTAGCGGAAAAAATGTGCAGAGACCTAAACTACATGAACTAATAATTTCAAAATTACCCAAATTTTATCCAAATGGAATTTCAAACAAAACTTAACTAAAAACATCATCACCAAAGAACTTATTTCAAAGTCTCCATCTCTTTGCCCTCTGCATTTTTCTCTTTTTCAGGCTGTGGTTTGCTCTATCAAAGGTAAAAAGTAAGTCAAAAAGAACATCATGATCAATCATAATGCCATTCCAAGTACAACAGGAAAAACTAAAGCTACTCATCTACAACAAACAAAAATCAGCCTGTTGCATCTAAACATTATACAGAAATCTTCTCATCCACCCCAGAAACCTCTAAAGACTTAACATATAGTAATTCTACGAAGCCTATCAACAATGCTCCTTACCAAAGACACTTCTTTGCCTGGACTACACCCCCTTTCCATATCCCCTTCCCATTTTATATGTATTCCCTTTCCCCTTCACAATATTGTACTTGAATTTCATTTTGCCATGTAATCATCTCTTTGTAAACCTTTTTTAACTGTTGTGTATTTTGCCTTTTTGATGAATAAAAGCTTTCATCACTGAGAAAAAAAAATATTATAGCACTTAAACAAAAAAGTAATTTTATGTATCAAGTTTTCTGTAAATTTCAGAGCTTTATGCATAGGTAAATCAAATCTTGAAAAAATGTTAAAATAGTATCAGTTGTTATATAAACATATAAAACATAAGGTGAATAATGACTTAATGATAGCATCTATTTTATTTGATCATGAAAAACCATGTGACTTTACTTTCAATTTTGATCTGGAAAATATAACAGTTCTTCATGAAGAAGAAAATGATAATAAAATAAAAACTAAGGAAACAATATATTTATTAATAGATAATGTATTAATGTTAAAATTCATGGATCTTGGGATATGATTTAATGATGTTTCTTCCAATAAATTTTAATGTAAATGTTTTTTAGTTGAAGACAGTTTTGAAAATACTTCTGTGGTTTGTTAAAATTAATTATAAAATATATTATCACCATTTTAATTTATTATTTCCATTATAATTTTATTACAATAATTATTCTATAGCAGAGTGGTTTAGTGAAAGTTATAAATCTATCAATATGGGCAAAAAAATCAGGTGTTGATATCTCTATAACATATGTATATATTTATTCAGTAAGTAAGGCTTGAGGTATGTATATAAGTCAGGGATAATGTCTAGTTTAATAAATAATTATTAAAAGTTATTAATATCTTTTCATAAAATGGATTTTATTAAAGTTGTGAGTGCAGAAAATGTAAAACTATCAATTAAACTATACCAAATTGCTGTCTATATAGATACTAAATCAAAGATGAAATCATGTGAAGAGATTTTGATCTGGGCCAACAGATGAGTGTTGGTTTGTTTTTACATGTCTTTGATCATGTGATTCAGAAATGTGTGATGGAATAGAAGTTTAAAACCTATTTAAATATATAAAGTTAATTTTAAGTATTTCTAAGTATCACGTGTATATGATGTCAAAATTTAATATGTGCTATATGGCTTATTTGGAAAAGTGCATGATTCAAATGTATTTCTACTGTGACAGATTGGTCTAATTTTTGAACTGATAGATGTTAGTAATATGACTGATTTAAGGTGAAGGATGCATTGATATGAGAATATAATTTGAAAATATATAAAAATCAAAATAAGTTAGTGATCAGAAGAAAAGTTTGATAATAAATATAATTCAAACATTAGTTTGTTTCTAAGATAAGTTTTTTCATCTTTCTATGCTTTGTACTTAATGTAATAAAAGTCAGTACATTATTTTATAATTAATAATTCTTTTATATAGCTATTAGAAATGCAATAGCTATATAAATTTATATTTTTTAAAATTTTGGTGAATTTATTTTTAAATAGTTAATCTTAAACTTGATAATTAAAATCTGATTTTAAATTAATTTTTTTATAGTAATGCTATTTATCACATGATAATCCAACCTCATTCTATGCATTTGGTTTTAAGCTTCTCTGTTGATGCTTGTAACTATTGGTCAACAGCCAGCCTTAGACAACATACAAAATATATATATATATATATATATATATATATATATATATATATATATATATATATATATATATATATATACAATACAATTTAATATTACAAAGCATACCAATAAGACATAAAAATAATAATAAAAAATGGAATAATGTAGTTATGAAAAATACAGTGCAGTAATAAATTTAGATTAAGAGAAAGAGAACAACCATGAGAGACTGAATGTACATTAATTGACTCCTATGGTCCCTAAGCCACCATATTTAATTTTTTAAAAAAATTACAACAAATATTTCTGTTTGAATACAGTAAATATAAAAGTATATACATTGTTAGAACCAGAAAATATGAAAGAATGTAATAAAACTAATAAAATCAGCATTACCTAAAAAAATTAAGAAAAAAGACATTTTTAATACTTTTAAACATATTTATTTTTACATTGGTTCACAAATTCTAAATTTTAAAAATTAAATATTAAAATGACAATTTCATAAATAGCTTCATCACATTTGTCATAAAATGCTGAATACATTGATGTATAATGTTTCTTACATGAGTTAATTTTTATAGTAAAAATTATAAAAACTATGTGATTGGTGACTTTCATTTTTACTAGCAGACTCAGATATTGTTTTCCATGCAGGGTATTTGCTAGTATTTCCATGCAGGAGAAATGTTTGGTTTTAGTGAGGGAAAAAATAAAATAACAGCAAGAACAGTGCATGAGATGTTATGGAAAGTGAACTTTAGTAAATTGTAATTTATAAAAAAGATATAATAAACAACAAAATAAAATTTTTATTATGAACACTGATTATAATGTATGAGAGTGGATGACTGAGGGTGCTTGAAAGTCTGTGTTCAAGATATTATTACAAAATTGTAATAAATAAATAGAACACTACTGTAATTATGCAATAATCGAATGAGTATATAAACAATCATATAAATAAAATCATAATATATCTTGCCTATTGCACTAAATAAAGGTATATGATTGAGTCTGGATGTGTATGTTTTTATATCAATGCAATTTAAATTGCCTAAAATTCTATAGCATATTTATTGTTTTCTACATATATTTAATTATATAAAAAAATTAGTAATTAAAAAAATAAGTAATAAAACTAATTGAATACTCACTGATTTCTGACTAAACATGATCGTCCATTTCTAATTTGAATCCAGTCATGAAGGCATTAGATGTGGTTACCATGGTTGTCCTTGCAGATAAAAAATGACTCCAATCTTTTTTTGTGGCATTGCAGCTTCCAAATCCTTTTTTTTTTGTTTGACATTACTGTTTCCAAATCTGAACTGTCATGAAAATGAGCTTCTAAAAAAAGAAGGTTTATGAACATATGCATTGGCAATTTCATATCCATTTCAAGTGGTAAGAAAATGCAATTCAGCCATAAAAAAAGCTTTACAGTTAGTAAATTTAAAAAAAAAAAAAAAAAGAGGAAAAAAAATTAAGAATTGTATTTAAAAAAAAAAAAAAATCGTAAAAAATTCAAATTTCATTGTAGAAAAAAAATACATACATCTTTTTAATTATAACAAAATGACAGAATGAATAGTGTAAGACACATATGTGTACAATTTACCATTTCTGTACTAACTCGGTTGAAAATCTAAACTTCTGAATAGGAGCTCCTAGGGATGCTGCGGATTAAAAGAGTTTAAAGATGTAAAAAACAACCATAGCTATTGTGATGATTTTACTGAAGTTATGTATATATATATACATGTAAATTTATAAATAAATATTAGAAAATACAGTATTTAAAAGTTTATAAAATATACCTATAACCATCACCTAGAATCACTTTCAACTATCTTTGTACTTTTGGTCAATTAATACTTTTAAAACAATAATTAAAAATGATAATTTTAAAAGTATTAGTTGGCAAAAACTACAGATAGTTGAAAGCGCTTCTAAGTGACGGTTATAGATATATTTTTATAAACTTTTAAATATTGTATTTTCTAATATTTATAAATTTACGTATATTATTTTGAAGAAATACAGACATCAATTTGTAATATATATATATGAATTCAAATTCATGAATTTCTAATTGAAACCATGGTTGGCAAATCTGTGGATAAGGGTGGATTCTGTAAATATTCAATAATTAAAAAATCTAGATATGATAAACAGACATTCAGTCACTGATTAATTTTAGTAAGTATTTATTTTAAATATACTGTTTTCAAGTAGATATGGTAAACAACTTGGAAATAAATTACTAATTTTTTTTTGTATAAATAACTTTTACTTTTTACTAGTTTATATTCAAAAATTCTCATTTTTTACCCAAGTTAATAAAAATCAAAATTGTGTCTTGGAATTGTTAGTTTTATAGATATAAAATTCCTTTTTCTAAAAAAAGAAATTCTTTTATAGACATAATGAAAATTTAATATTGGTAAGAAATAGGATTGATTATTAAAACATTTCTAAAGCAATCATGACTTATAACTGAAAATGTATATTACAAAAAGATAACAATATTAAAAACTGTACTGATAGTTTGGTTTAGTTTTTATAAAGTTCAATTTCTTCTGTTATATATATATATTGTAAGAGATGGAAAATCCACCCTTAATTTTTGAAGTGCCAGTATAGTTTAAAAAAACCTCTTTGATTTCGTTTTACTTAAGGATTTGTAAATAGGTTGTTATTATTATTAATTGTTTTATTGTTATGGAGTTCATGTTTATTTATTTATTGTGATATGCGCTTTGTTTTGTGATGATGATATTTTAATAGCAATGAATATATATAAATTCATGAGTATGTATTTGTACAGATATTGTATTTTAATTTATTTATTTTGAAAATTATAAAAGATGTAATAATATTATTCTTGTTCTTTAGTTATTCATTTGATTTGTAAATTACAACATAAATTTTTCAATGCAATATATATGTATTTTTTTTTATTGATTGACATTATTATTATTATTATTATTATTATTATTATTATTATTATTATTATTATTATTATTATTATTATTATTATTATTATTATTATTATTATTATTATTATTATTATTATTATTATTATTATTATTATTATTATTATTATTATTATTATTATTATTATTATTATTATTTAAAAAAATATTTTAAAATATTTAAACAATAGTGTTAAAGATTTTTCAATCTGCACTTGAATTTATAACAATAGGCCAGAAGATTGCTATGAAAATGCAGAACATAATGGTCATTATTACTATTAAAAAGAAAACCAGAAGAAGCAAGAAGTCATAGCTTTATTTTTCTATTCTGCAAATTATTCTTTTAGATATTGATCTAATAATTTCTGGATAAAGATTTACTACTAAACATGATTTGGTAAAGACAGGTTTTATTATCCAAGAGGCAAATTGCCTCTCCTTTGCCTAACTTATTATGCCATTGGAATCTGGTAAAATATGTAATCTGAAAATAAAACATGCGTTCATAAATAGATTTTAGAAAATAGCTATTTATATATTTTATTTTAGCTTCAAATTTCTTTAAGCATCCAGAATAATAGTTAACTTTAATTATTTATATAAATAAATATCAAGAAGATGACTGGAATCAATTGTTTTAACAACTGGAAAAGAATCTATCAATTCAGCAATAATATGTATACATATAAATAAAATAAAAGAAAAAATGCCTCAAATAACTTATGAACTGGGGAAGTGAAGAAACATTAAAAGAAATTAAATGGTAATTAAAATTTATCATTTTTGTTTTCGTTTTATATGTCAATTATTTTTTTTTATAACATTTTAAGATATCTTTATAAAACATATATCATTGTGATATTCATAACTAATTTATAAGTTTATTTTTAAATGTTTAAACTTATTAAGAATAGGGAAAGTCAATTTCTAATATATATATATATATCTGTTTATTTATTTTAAAAAAATGTTAAATTGCGAGAATAGATTGTTAAATGCCAAGCTAAGATAATGATTTCAAAAATATGTGTATATATTTTTTATATAATATTTGATTCACATTATACATACATATATATTAAATAATAGATGTTATGTGTCAATTTAAATTGGAAAACAATAAATATATTTAATTGCATAGGAGTTGTATAAATATACAAATTTTATAGAACCGTATTTATAAATTGTTTCATTATTTAATAATTATCTTAATTCTTCAATTATTATTATCACAGTCTTGTTGTATTTTATTCATGTCCACTAATTATCATAAGTTAAAATAATTACTATTTCATACTTGTGTGCATTATATCTTAGTGCCAATATTTCATATGCTAGTCATTATCTTTATTCATATTTCAGTCGGTTGACTTAAATTTATTTGTTGGTGCAGACATTACTTATTGTTTATTAAGGTTAAAATTATGGTTATAACTTTAATCAATTATTGTGAAGTTTTTATCTTGGTATTGTTAGTTGTAGAATGATCTTAGTATGTCAGGCCTTATTTATTATAGTTATTATTATTGTGCTGGATGGAGCAGATAAAATTCCCATCCGTATTGCAGTTGTCCATGACTTGATAATGCTTATATTTCCAGTGATTGTAATCACATATTTCTAGATGCCTATTGTTGTTGTTTCCGGTGAGCCTCTCCATATATTTTCCTGATGTGCTAAGACAAAGGTCCAGGCATCCTATTTTGCCTCAAATATAGGTGTTATTTTGGAAGCCACCATGGTTTTGATATATTTATGCTAGTTGCTCTGTGGAGTCTTCTTTTTGGGCATATCACTCATGAGATTTAATTAAAAGTAAATTTTCCACCATAGTAGGTGAGGTTGTTTATATTTTAGTATGTAATGTCAAGATAAGTTTGTTTGAAGGATGTGATTCCTTCAGGATGCACCCAGTTATGTTAGTGCTTTAAAGTGTAAGAATGTTTGTGTTTTGTGCTATCATGATTTGTAATCATTCACAAACTAACCAACAATATTTTGTAATTGTAAATGTTTGAATTTATAAGCATATGGGCAAGTGGTATAATCCACACATGTTATGTATAGGCTACGATCATTCAGAACTTTTCCAATGGAGTTGTAAGTCATTTAGTTATTTTTAAATATTTATTTAGATGATTTACATTATGTGGACATTGAATTTATAACTTATGTGTGTTTAAATGACTTCTGATAAATGGCCCATTTATTGAATCCATTTAATATTTGCTTAGTTTAGTCATTTTGTTATTTTATACTTTAAATTACTATTTATTTAACAAAAACGTATTAAAGAAATACATCTATAAGCTAAATTATTAATGTAACAAGATATCTACAATTTATTTATTTGTCTATTGATTTAATTTCATAACAGCTTTATACAGTTCCTATGTAAAATATAAACTGCAAGCTATCTGTATTGTCAGTAAATATTGTATTTGAATTATATTTAAAAAAATAGAACATTTGAAAAACAAAACAGTTTTATATTTTCCATATATATATATTGAACCGGATTGATATCCGATTCAAGGATTTTACTACCAAAATTAAAAACTTATTTTTTGTTAAATCTTATATAATGTTAAAAAATTTTTTGTTTATTATTTAAAAAGAGTACGTGTATTAAAACACAAACTCCTTTATATTTAAAATAGATTGTTTTAATGTTTGTAAAATTGTTTTTAAAATAGTTTTCTGAAACTACTTGTTTTTACTTTTTTTAAAAAAAATCCATTTGATTAAAAAAACAAACTGGCTTGTTAATTACTTCCTGTTGCTTTTCTTTTATCATTTCTACTCATTCTAAAAGCGGAGGTTTAATTTTATGTTGTTGTTTTTGTTCAAAACAATCCCTGGATAGAATTCTTCATTAGGTTGAGTGGGAGATTAAGATTTGCCCCTGCCCTGAGGCATAGAAAACAACAACAAGGCTAGTTTATGCGGGAAATTGAGTGGAGAGATAAATTTTATTCTATTAGATCCTAGAGAGTCTTGACTCTGTCAAAGTGATTTGTTTAGTTTCTTATTTTCTAATATTCATTCGGAACCTCTTCAACATTTGTACCATTAGCAATTTGGACATTGAATTTCTTTAAAAGTAAAATTTGCAGTTACTAAAACAATTTTGATTTTTCTGGGATGCTAAAATATACTGCTATATGTTCGTGCTAGTTTAACTCAAAAGACAGACCCACACTTGCCAACTCTTCTTCAATCCTGCCATGGACATCTAAAATAAACACTGCCTCTACCTTGCCGCTGTCAAAAAACCTGAAAATGAACTAAAATAAATGTGCACACTCTACGCAAACTGTGATTTACCGTAAGGTAAAATTTTCTTTTATTCTTTCCAGGGTAAATTTCTTTTAATTAAATCTCCACTCAGTCTAATAAACCTGTATTTTAAATTAATATTTAACCTCATAGTTATTAGCTTTATTTATTTTTTTATTGTACTTTGCAGTGTGTCTTGGAAACTTAGTTTTAAGATTCCAAGTTTGCTTTCAATTTTGTTTATTGGAGAGTGACTGGTGATTTTGTATTATTATATGCCTTTTATAAATGCTTTAGCAGTTTTGTATATTTTTAAATGCTCACCTGTAATTATTTTATTAGCTGAATAATTGATTTAAAATGCTATGTTTGTGCTTTTGCAAACCACACAATCTTTTGGCTGGTGACTTCTAGTATTTTTTTTGTCCTAGTTTTCCATATGTGGAGATTTTGTTTCTCCTTTTCTTATGTTTCTGAAATTGGAAACTGGAATTGTTGTCTTTGTAATTTTATAAGTCGCCAGCAGGAAGATAATATTTATTCTTTTGTGAATTACCAGTGATGAGCAGTTCTTTTGCTAAAGTATTTAATGCCTTAAGTTAATGTTTGTTTTTACTCATAAACACTCTCCGATAAACTAACTTATAAAAATCTAGGAATGTTGACATTTGTTTGCTAGATTTATTTTGTATTTACAAGTGGCTTTAAATTTATCAGAGCGTGTACTCAGAACTTGTTTCATAAATTTATTTCTTAATTATAATTATTTGTAATTCATTTTCTTGAAATGCTGGGGCAGATGTAACTGATTTTATAATGATTTACTTAGTTTTTGCCAATCGTTTGGTTTGGGATTCACGAATTTTAATTGTTTGTTTTCCTTCAAAAACAGATTTTTCATTTGTTCTTGAGTAAATCAATCATCTTTGCTTTGAACATAGTTTTAGATGCAGCTTCTACCAGCATATGACATTCTGGTCCCGACACATTTTTCAGGCCTAGATAAGCTCACAGACACTGGTTTCATTGCTTTATTTCAAGAACATATTGTTTCCATATGTGTGAATGGAAAACCAATGTTTAGGTGTATTCTCTGCTGAAATAAATTTGCTCCCTCCCTTTATATTTCGCTATTAGAAGATCAGTCTGTCTGCCAGAGCATTGAATATTTGTCTTTCTGGTACATGCCTGATACCATCCTATTTCTTGTGTCATAAACTTATACTTCAGAATTTATTTTCTCTTAAATAAAATTTTTAAAATATGTTTAAACTTAATTTGGCTGACGTTTGTCTTTGTGCTTTCATTTCTCAATTGTCTAAACAATATTTAAGATATCTTGTTTCTCCCTGAGTCTAGTTGGCACAAACCATCATCATCATTTATTCTGATCACAGTAAATAAATTTTTCCATGTGATGTGATGTGATGTGATGTGATGTATTATGGCTTCTCCTTAAACGAAGTCAAGAATATCTCAGCAATTAAGCCCAGATAAACCTGTTAGCCACTTTCTTTTACATTCCCCACTCTAAATTTACCCATAATCTGCTCTATCCCATTTCCACAACATAATTTTTGTCAACTCTATAACCTTTATATCTAAATCCCCCTTATCTTTTCCCAAACCTAGCATAAAAACCAATAATTCACTTTCTGTATAATCACTCTTTTCATATTTATTTTTCCACAACTTCATTATATGTACCCTTTCTGTTTTCAAACATTTACATTCAATTAACAAATGCCTAATATTTTCAATTCCTTCCTTACATAATTTACAAAATAAATCACCCATATTTTTCCATTTACATGTATATTCTTTTGTAGCTAAAGATCCCGTTCAAGCTTTAAACAATAAACTACTTTCCTTACTATTATCATATATTAACTCACACCTAATATTCTGTTTATTTCTATATATATTTAAACTCTTTTTACTCTCCATACTATTTCTCCATCTCTCTAACTCCCTACTCTTTATTAATAAATCTATTCTTTTATCCCATTCCTTACTACTATAACACTCAATAATCCTCTTAACACAATCATCCCATCTTTTGTACAAATATATTGATATAAATTCTTTATCCAAATCTTTTGCATAGCGCATTACCTTTCTCACCCATCTTGTTACCTGCCCTTTACTCATAACCCAATTAAATACTATTTTAGCTATTCTTTTATTATCCATAAACTGCAATCTACCAAACATTTTCATTTTACTTTTTGCATCTCTCATATGAAAACTTGACCATCCCATTTCTCCTTGAATTGCCTCCCTTGCTGCCCATACTTCTGCATCCAATGCATGTCTTCCTACTTCCCTTTGAGTTTTTTCTAAATAATCTAATATCTTTTTACTAACATATAATGCATCATTACCATATGTTAACCCTGCTACTGCAACTCCTTTCCATATAATTCTAGCTACATCATATTTATTATATGAAAATACTGTTAATTTCTTTATCAATCCCTTTCTTTTCTTTGCTTCATTTATCAATTTTTTCTCCCATTCATCCAAATAATTTTTCTGATTACTTAAAATAATTCCCAAATAACTATATCTATTCACCACATAACTTAATATCTCCCAATAAAAATTCTACATCTTCTCTTTCCTCAGTATTAACCATCATTATATTTGATTTTTCTTCACTAAATTTAATCCCCATCTCTTTACCCACCCTTGACATGTCCTCAACATAACTTCCATATCTTCTCTTTTTTCTGCACACAAAAATATATCATCTGCAAAAAAAAAGACCTGACAAAATAAATACTCCCTTACTACCTATTAACGGTATCTCTATCCCTCTTCCTAATCTTTCTATTGCTCTTTCCATTTCACTCAAATACAACACAAACAAAATAGGTGACATAGGGCATCCTTGCCTTAGTCCCAAACCATTTTTAACTTTAATTGATTCTATATTCTCTAATTGATATATATAATAATTATTTTCATATAATTTCTTAATAATATCTATTAAAGCTTCATCCATTCCCAAATTTGCTAAACTTATCCATAATCTATTTCTATTTACTCTATCATATGCCTTCTCTATATCTATAAAACTCATATATAACTGTTTATCTGCATTCCTACTCATATCCATAAGTTTGTGTAACTACAAATAAACTATCTCCTATACGCCTATCTAATCTAAAACCTCCTTGCATTTCCCCCACTACATTATTTCCTTCCATCCATTTTACAACTTTACTAGCCACCATATACGAGAAAACTTTATATAAAACTGATGTTACTGCTATCGGTCTATAATTATTCAACTTTCTATGATCCTTACCCTTTCCTTTAAATAATAACCTTACTCTTGTATTACTCCAACTACTTGGGAAAACTCTATTCTGTGCCATTTTATTAAAACAGGATAATAACTTTACTTTTGCCCTATATCCTAAATTCATTACCATCTCTGCTGCCATCCATCTAAACCTCTTGCCTTCCCACTTTTCAATTTCTTCTCTACCTCATTTAGTTCATTTTCTGAAAAACTAATATTCCCATTACTATATTCTTTCATATTTTCTAATATTCTATCATTCACATTTAACATCTTTTCTATATTCATTACATAACTATTTAAGATTCTCTCTAAATCTTTTCTAGAACTACACTCAATTCCCTCATCATCTAGTAATACTAACTCTCTCTCCCCTACATTTCTCCTTTTAATATAATTCCAAAATTTTTTACTTCCATCTCTTCCACTTTTATTAATATCCTCCAGCAATTTACTATTCAATTTCATTCTCTCTCTATAAATATCTATTTTAGCCAACTTCTTCTTTTCTAAGTACTTTTCCCATTTAGCATTAATATCTTTTTCACTTTCCTTATTCTTAATAGCACACTTATATTCTCTACATGTTTCTTTCCTTTCTTTTACACTTTTACTAATTTTAATTTTTTTATTACTTTTATTCTTTTCAATATTCTCACCTAAAACCCTATTTGCAACTTTTTCTACTTCCTTACACCAATCCTTATACTCATCCCCAACCCACTCTTCCATTATTTCTTCAACTTGTAGTGATCTGGTGGCGCCCTCTGCGATCAGAATAGATTGAGTGTCCGGTACAATATATATGTATATATTTGTGCTATTATAAAAATATAAAACCACAATCTTGGAATAAAGCTTATATCATTTGTTTTAAATAAAAGAATGACTTTGAGTTTTTATTTGAAATTTATTAATATTTTTCTTTTTTTTTTTTTTAGTATATCAGTTATTAATTTTCGTTTCACAAGTCACCAATAATGGAAATATTAAATTACATGTAATCTTACTTGTGAATATATATTTTGGATTCAATAAAATTCCCTTTGTTACAATTTATATTTAATATAATCAAATTGTTAGTTAAGTTAACTCTGAGAATTAATCAGTAAGATGCCTTAGTCAATGCTCTGTAGTATTTAAGTTTATTTTGTATAGCTAGCCATGGTAACAGTATAAGTAATGATTAGAGTACATTCAGTCATGAGTGATATATTTTTATAGTATAGGTTATTTATTATCTGTAACTTTATAAATTAATAATTTATTCAAATAAAGTTAGACATCATAACCTGATTTATTGTAATTCATACTCAATGGCTGGAATTAGTATATTTTATTATATTTATTATTGAGGCAATTTCATTTCTCTTTATATGTATATGGCACATCATTACAATTGGCACTACCAGCTAGGGCAATCATATTTTCTATTACATTTTGATTATGATTAAGGTAAGTGTATCTTTTCATATGTAGTTAAGGCATACTATTGTATTATATTAATTTCATCTTTTCATATGTAGTATTATATGTATTATTTGGGCATTCTTTTCTCAATATATGTCATTTCTTCAAGCATCACATATACATACTATTACCATTGGTGTGACATTGTGAGGGCTTGGTTAGCTTATGATTGTTGGTGAAGAGTCTTTTCTATTACAATTGTCTCCCAATGATTGGTGCGAATCCATCTTTCTTCATTTAGATTATATATTTTCTATTACAATATATATATAAAATTTTAATGGTAAATACAATATTACAGTTTAAATTCTTTTGTAGCACTTTCGATTACATGGTAATCCTTGTCAGCTTTCAAGGATTACCATGTAATCAAAAGTGCTACCAAAGAATTTAAACTGTAGTATTGTATTTACCGTTAACATTTTATATATATATATATAATATTTTGTAATGGGTATTGTACTTTATATATATATATATATATATATATATATATATATATATATATATATATATATATAATATAAAATTCTAAAATGCACATTCTCAATAAAGAATACAATATCAGATAGAAAAAAGAACAATGCTACCACAACTTAAAACAGTAGAGATCAAATATTTAAAAATTAGATTGCAGTTTATATTGTTTAGATACAAAATTGCTCAGGATAAATTTATATAACATGATTTCTGATATCTGACACCTTGATATTTATTTAAATTTATTTATCACACACACACATATATATATATATATTATAACGAACCGCTTTGCCCGCGGAAGGGTCGTATTAGTAAATTCATAAAAATGGCTATGGTTAACTTAAGATTTAACCTTATATATATAAATTTTTCCCTCTCTGCATGATCCCAGGGCATATTTATGGATAGCGTGTTTGCTTCCAAGCGCCAAACCTATTTGCGATGAACAAATAAGAATTACACCGCGGGACTCTATAGATGCAGCATATACCCCGATAGCGACTCGATAGATATTTACTATCGCTTTGCCTTTTCCTGTAATTTAAGGGGGGAGGGGTGTTAATTAGCCTAGCTCATCTCAGGGATGGTGGTCATTAGACCGTGGATAGGAACTATGGATTCCGACACTACTTTCTTTTAACTGAAGGTGGATGGATATACATAACCAAATTTCTGTCTATCTAAAAAAAAAATAAACGATTATAGAAATCCTATCTTATCGATTAGATTTTCTCTGCGCAACAGGGGAATTCCCGTTTAATTTCAGATGAGTGCGCTCGCTACCCCACCCTAAATTCCTCCACACCGGTTGTTCAAGGTAGAGTATATGTTTTATATTAATTACAAAATCTTTAGCGCTATAACTATGAATCTTATTAAAATAATATAAATAAAAGAATAAAAAAAAAAGAAAACATTCACAGATATTCATAACATTAAAACAATTTATTATAAAATAAGAAGGTTAGGGTTTATTTAATTGACCCGCCATTATTCATAACTCGTGCTTCATAGAATGTCAAGCATACACACACATACGTACAGATTAAGCATTTTATTCTTTGGATCTTTATAGGCAACACAACATATTATTAACGTTCTTTTATTAAATTGCTTCCCTGGACTTTGTAGTTTGAAAGTTTTATTGAAACCTGTTTTAAATGTAGAGAATTTAATTTATTTCAAAGTTCCGATGGATGACGCAATCTGTTTAAGGTTCGGATTGTGTTTTAATAGAAAATCAATAAGCAAATAACATAGTTCACGTTACCTTAACATTCCCGGGAATTTAGGCATTTCAAAGGTGTATGTCTGACGATGTCAATGGCTTTAAAATTGGACGATCTCATAGTTAGTTTTCCCCGTAGCTATCATTGTTCCTTGCCGTCGATGACCGGAATTCGGCGTTCTTTAACTATCCTTTTTGCAGCACATTCGGGATCGTAGGGCAGGCCTTCATCGCCTGTCAAGTGAAAGGTTTTTACCCCACTCGATGCATGATACTTTTTTTTTTTTTATTTTTCTATCTCGCTCTCCAGACCCCTGGAAGAAGAAAAATATCCCCTATTTATTTCCTTTTATATCCCCTCTCTTCTCGTCCTTTCCACGTCCCTTTCTGTGATTCCATCCCTCGAAATTCTCCGGTTGCGTCACCCAACCGGACTATGACTACGTCATCGCGGTCGCCATTGTACTAAAACCTGCGTTTGTATTTTAGAAAGATCTCATTTTGCTTTAACTGGCCATCTACTTGAAATATATCAATCATGCACATATATATACTCGCATGCCACAAACACTCCAATAAAGCACGAGTTTTACGAAGTTTTTCCCCCCTTTTAAAATTAAACAAATAACAACTAGCTACAAATAAATATACGAATAACATACTGTTAATATTGAATTATTCCCACCACCATTTAATATTAGTATTTACAATTATTAATAACTTTATTAGTTGATAGTGTTAGTAATATCTATATCCATTTATCTTGTAACTTTTGGCAGACCATTGGCTCTCCTCAGTCCGCACCTTGTTACAATAATATATATATATGAACATTTCATTTGTATATATATATATATATATATATATATATATATATAATACAAATGAAATGTTCATTAATTAAAAATTATTGTAATAACAATAAAAATAACAAATATAATGGTAATTAACTAGTATATACAGTTTTTTAATTTGAAGAAGTACTTTTTTTAATTCCTTAGCCCTATTCAACTACAATTAAATTCAAAAAACATAATAGAAGCAAAAGTCATCAACGAAAATCCCGTAAATGCCAAATTTTAATGTTAGCAGCTTGTCTATTAATTATATTCATTTTATTTCTATTTATGAAGATTGCCTCCTTAATTTATTTTTCATTATGGTTTCTCTCTTCATGAAGAATCTTAACACTTTCAATATCAAACTTAAATTTATATTTACATGTTTTTTCACGATCCAAAAAAATTGAAGCAGTCATTATATCACTATTATTTTTACTTTTCATACACTTGTATAACAATTCATGCTCTTTTCATCTTTTTTCAATACTGCATCTTGATTCACCTATATATAATAACATAAATCCACAAAATATTTGATATACATCATAACCTTTCTGCTTGAAAGGCATGGCATTTGTAGAATTATTTACTAACATATTAACATTATTTATAACACAAAATGAAACATTAATCTCATCATTATATGTATCTTTAAAAAATTTCAATTGGGCATTTGAAATATATGAAATAGATGTCTGCTTTTTATTATCAATCTTCAAGTTCTTTAAATTATTATAATTCTTTTTAAATTGACTTAATCTGTTCACTCTTATAACTGACTTCAAGCAATTCCTTGGCAAATACCTCAATATTTTTTAATTTGTCACACTGATAATGACATAATTATGAAACAAAGTTGCCAATTTATGCATAATTGGTACTTTTGATTTACAATTTACATATCCCCTTTTTTGCAATATTTGATTATTAATTTATAACTTAACAAACTATTACCTAATGTAATAATTAAATATAAATATTCAAAACTTATGTCTTGTTCCATTTCAATAGTTCATTTCAAGCCATTCAAATTATTTAAATCCTCTACAAGAAAATTTATAGTATTGGTATTTCCAAAAATAAAAACATCTTTTGTAAATTTTCATGTCTTTAAAAGCAACCTATATCTAAAATACTACTCTCATACATAGACAAAATAAAATTGTAAACTTGTGCAACAACAGGCAGGCCCATAGAAACTCCTTCAGACATTTTATATCTACATTCAAAAGAAGTAACAATGTTATCATCAAAAAATTTTAAAGAATCAATAACAAATTGTACTATATATATGCAAACATCTTTATTTTTTAATACATGTTGAATTTTTTTATGGAAACCACTTTATCAATAGTACCGTACATATCTGTCACATTATATATATATATGGAATAGATTAAAATAAATTGTTCCTCAACATTAAAATTCAGTTAGTGTATTTTAAAACAATATAATCTAATTTAAGTAATGAAGTTGGGATATAACATGCTATTTATTTTTAAGATAGAAGTGTATAGTGTTTAACTAATAGTCATAATGAGTAAAGTTAATATTTTGTAATTATTAAAAGTCTAATTAAAATTTCTATTTAATTATTATCTTAAATTATTTAAATAACGATGAAATAAATGAAAATAAAATGTATGTTGATATGTATGCACACACATTCATGTAACAATTAATTAAATTTTACTTTCTTATTTTTAAAGTAAATTTATCACTTGTTTAAATAAATGTTGGGTTTTTAATTTAGTATTAATTTTGTAAAAGTGTCTAATATAATTATTATAGTAACATAAATGATAGATTTTTATGTTTCCAAATTTAAATTGAAATAAAAAATGTTATTATTAAAGGATGTATTTAAATGTTACATTAATGAAATTTAAAAATATATATTATTTAACAATATTCATTATAAAATTATTATAAAAACCCTAGACAAAATAATTAATATGTAAATTTTGGCAAGGGTCTGGATTTAATTGTTTAATCATGTATTGGTAGATTTTTCCTACAAATACAGGTGAGTATATGTTAAGGGAGATGAAATGAAGAAATTTGTAGAGAAATAGAACTGCATTCCTTTTTATTTTTTAAGTCTAACTCGAAATTTATTTTAATTTTTTTTTTTTTTTAATAAAGTAGTGTCAATAATTTATAAAAGTGTGGAAAGTATTTAAAAAAAAATAGATACTTATTCCAACATGAAAAAAAAAATCGTTCTCATCAGTGTACTGCATAAGCCAGCTAGGAATCTATGGCAATTGAAGGGAAAAATCTATTGCAAAAGTTAAAAATGCCTTTGGTGAAAAAACTTTGCCAAATATCAAACTGTTTTGCCTATAAAACAACAAGAAAGATATGTACAGAATTTATATTTACTTATGTTCATATTCTGAATGATAGAGAACATTTTCATTACTTTAACAATTAGCAGTAATAAAAATAAACTTATTCAGAAAATCTATTTACATTTCCTATTTTAAATTTATGTGCAACTTTAGCAGAGTGATAATTTTAAGAGGAAAGAAATAGTACTGACTAATTTTAGTGAAAATGTATTTACGCATTGCCATTCTGCTTCATTAACCTTTTCTGAGAAACTGCCATGGCAGAACATTCATGGTTTCAAGTTGATCAAAAACAGCCAATTTTTGAGCTACAGTAGTGTTTTTACATTTATTTTAAAGCTTAAAATGTACCGTAAAATGCTGCCCTCTCTAAAATTATTTTACATTTAAAAAAATCAATAATATTGATGTAAGAAGCTACAACAAAGGAAGAAGGCAGGCTTTTCTAGATGCTGATTGGTTGGTTCACATTTTGTATACTAGAAGAGCATGTGTCAATAATTTTAACTGCTCCAACTTCTGTTTTGACTTTGAAAATAAAAATTAATGTCTTAGAATGCTTTTTTATTATTATTCGTACATATTATAAATGATTTTTATAAAATATGCTGAAAATATAATTATTTTAGAAAAATAGCAATATTTTAGTAAAAAATTGTATACTTTTACACAAATGTAAATTGAAAATGAAGACAACACTAACAGCAGTTTTGACAACTGTCAACAATTTTCATTGCCCCAAGCTCTTTATTTTATTTAACAGAAATGAATAATTTACAGTATTTTTCTGGCATTTATTTACATATTATAATGTATTTTGGTAAAATATGCTGAAGACATAATTATTTTAAAAAAATAGTAAGATTTTGGTAAAAAATTCTTTATTTTTACACTAATGTAAATGAGAAAGAAATCAATGACATCCACAGCACTTTCTAATTTGTTACTAACTTTCTTTTTAGTTCTTCTGCTATCAAATATTTTTATAATTATAAATATAAATTCATTTTTGACAAAACTTTCATTCACTTTCATAATCTGACAAATTATTAATATACTTTTTACAAACAAAACTAAAATGAATATAATATTAAAAGATGAATATATTTTTATCACTGAGTGTGTTAATTGACCAATCAAAAGTTGTAAAACTTTAATTCAATTGGCCAATGAAAATAAAAAAAACTTCAATGAAAAGGTTAATAATAATAATTGTTTTAACATAATGAGTATGGATTTTACAGGAGGAGAACTCTAAGATTTTATAATGTTATTAACAAGTATAAAAAAGCTAATAATTTTAAGGGAAACTCCAAAACTTTATGTCTACTATCAACACTATTGAAATTATTAATATCTTAGATGTGAATGATTTGGAGAACTTTCTAAAACTATATCATTTTGTAGTAAATATTTGAATGATGAGAGAAAATAAACTTTTATTATAAGAACATTTTATTTGTGATTGATAAGTAACATTTTCCTTGGATTTCTTTTATATTTTTGTGTTCATGTTGCAAAAAATGGTGAACAAATGTGGAGGAAAGAAATAAAAAAACAATTCTCTCTGTTCAAGTCAACTGGTTGTTGTGGAAACTAATGCTTCTCCTTTGATTCAGTTCAAGGAATGAAATAAAACTTTTGTTCCAGTTATTGTAATATGATGTAGTTTTAAGTTAATATTAGTATTTATAATTGTTATTAATATTTTGGTAGCTTTAAGGCTCAAATATTTTTAGATATAAAAAAATAAAACTATTAAAAGTTTTTTTGGTATTGTTTAAGATGATTCTATAATATCAAAAAGTTATGTCAACTAGCAGATCATCAATAATAAACATAATAATATATAATTAAGGTAAATTAAATTTATTATAGTTTAGTAAAAGATATTGGTTTTTCATAATGCAAATGAAAACTCAGGTAAAATAAATATGTATGACATTTATTATGTTTATATTCATGTAATAAAAAATTACATAGGTATAAATATAGTTATTATAATCTGCATTTGATTATGAATAATTAATTCCTAAAGAAGTTGTAAGTGATTAACTGAGTGTACTTATGATAAGTTGTATATCATAGAGTTATTTGTTTTATTGTAATCTTCTTGATGTCTAAGGTATACAATGCTAAGGAGTATAAATATTATTTGATGAAAAGATGGATAGTATTTGTCTATGATGTGCTTTTTGGGATTTATACAGTGTTTTGATGAACAATTAGTAGTTCAGGAAAGTAGTTTCTTGGAAAATTCTGTAGTGATAAGGATGCAGTTAATATTAAGTGTAATAGAGTTAAAGTAAGTCTATATGTTTGTGATACATAGACAGTAACATTTCCCCCATAAATCTGTAAGAGCTTAAAGAAAAGCCAAGAGAAAAATTAAGGTAGACACAAAAAATGTGGCCTTAAGTTATATATCAATGATGTAATTATATTTTATAGTTCTAGAGGAGGTCCAACCCTCACTTATGATCACTATTATACATTGGTCCATGTGTCATACATTTGAGTATTTTATAGATGAGTAAAAAATAATAGGTAGACTTTCAAGTGATGTCAAGAATTTAGTTAATGCAAGAAGAGTTAAATATTGGACAAATGAAATATTAAAAGAGTGTTTTAAATTTAGATTTGATGAATGTTTTTATATTTAATTTTTTTTAAAGATCGAATTATAGAGTGAATAGTAGAGTGATATAAAATGTGATGGGGAAACTAAAGCCTGATTGTGGTGTATATTATTAAAAATAATATAGAAGAATATCATATTATACTTAATATTTAAATAATTATTTATTTAATAATTAAACATCAAAATAGAGAGTATAACAAATTATAGAATTATAATGAGGTTATCCCATTATAGAATATTAAAAGTAGATTTTTTTTTTAAAATGTAGAATATAATGTATATGTTATCTATATTATTGATATGTTTAGTATAGAATAATTATAGAGTGTTTTAATAGTTACAAAGTTTAAGGTGAAAGATATTATTTTATAATAGTAAATAATTTTGAAATGCAAATTATTTATTTCTCTTATAAAAAATTTTTTTTGTTGCTAATTTTTTAATTCTATAATCTGCTAAGTATTTTTTAAAATATATATATATATATAGACACAGGTATATAATAATGTTTTTCTGAAGGTTTGTGATGATGGTAGTATTTTTATATTGGAATATTTCCATAATCTAATGTATGTGGTAAATGTCTTTAGAAAAGTTTAATTTTTAGTTAAATATTCCAAATGCATTCAACTGTTATTAATATCACAGCAAACAGGTTAGTATATGCACCAACTGTTAGTAATATCACAAAAATCAGGAATAACCTCATAGATAAGTATATGAAATTACTACATACTGTTGCCTTTGGCAGGATGGCTCAGTTGGTTAGAGCATTACCTTAAAATTCAATAATCAAGAATCTAAAAACCCAGGTTCGAATCCCATGCTAATACTGTCACTGGTCAGCCCAGAAACACCTGAAGAAGAGGGGAGAAAAATACCCCTCAAAATGTTGTGCATATACTAACTTGTTTGCTGTAATATTACTAACAGCCAGTGCATATACTAACCTGTTTGCTGTGATATTACTAACATTTGTTTGCTGTGATATTACTAACAGTTGAATGCATTTGGAATATTTAACTAAAAATTAAACTTTCTAAAGACATTAAACACACACATTAGATGATGGAAATAGTCCAATATAAAAATACAGGTATATAATAAGCCTGTGTGTTCAGTTATTAAATATAATATTTGTATTTTTTTTTTAAAATTTTATATTGTTGTTATAATAAACTGTTAATGTTGTTTTATTATTAAGAAAGTGTCTACCTACAGCTCCTTGTCTTGTTATTTACAAGTCATTATGCATCAACCTAATAATAATAATAATAATAATAATAATAATAATAATAATAATAATAATAATAATAATAATAATAATAATAATAATAATAATAATAATAATAATAATAATAATAATAATAATAATAATAATAATAATAATAATAATAATAATAATAATAATAATAATAATAATAATAATAATAATAATAATAATAATAATAATGTTTTATAATTTGTTTTTTTTTATTAAGTTGTAACAATAGGTTTTAGATAGCATGAGAAAATCGGGTGTTTTTTCACTTGTAAACTAACAATTGAACTGTCAGCACAAAAAAATCTTTTATTTTTTGTTTGTTTTTAAAAAAAGTGAATGTTCAGCATTTAAAAATAGTAAAATTTTAATATCTGTAGTTTCAAGGTAATATAAAATCTTTATTTTGGAAAGAAGGAAACAGGAAAGTTAAACATCAATGTATAATTATCAGGAATGATCTAATGACTTTATTTATCCTGCAAGCAGGAATTCATTATTAGGGAAATGATGGAAAAGAAATATGAAACTACTAAAAATTGACTATTTCCTTAAGCAAGTATGTTATAAATAATAGTTGTAATAAAGAAATCATTACAATGTATTCAGGGTAAGGATTTTCCAAAGCTAACTTTAATGTCATTATGAAATTATGAAATTTTAAAAGTTTCCATCAAAATGTTTATTTTACAAAACACTGGTGAACCACAATCTTCAATCGATTTATATACATTCAGAAGAAATAATTTGTATGTGTTGGTTTTTAACTAAGCAGCATGAAATATATGAATACTAACAGAGATGGTGAACAGGAATGTTATACATGGAGATTGACATTTAAATCTATAAACTCTTAGCTGTAGACAAAATGCTTGTTTTCCTCAGGATAAATATATTTTGTTTTGATTCATGTGATTATTATTTTTTTTTTGCTTTTGTCATTTTTATTTGAAAGTTTATGTATTGTAATTTTTTTTATTGTATATTCAAGATTCATTTTCAAATTTGATCATCTGCAATTTAAAAGTGGGAGCAGTGAATAGATGTGTCATATGTTGATGTATTTTAAAAAAAGGAATCATAGTCAATTAATATGTATTATTTTTAATAAAAGTAAATTTACAGATTCCTCTGGAAATTCAACATTGGTCCATCAAGGCAACCTCAAGTAAGGTTTTTATATATTTAACAGTGAGGGCAAACTTTAGGAGAAACAAAACTATATTATTTACTAATAAGTTTTAATAATATTTACTTGTAATTTTGTTTTATTTCTGAGTGCAATTAACCTACTAGAGTAAATGGATTTTTTTATATCTATCATTATTTTTTACTATGACTTACACACATATATACATGGGAGTGAGACTATGTATATATATATTATAATGGTCGGGATATGTTAGAGTCTTACTGTATCTGCCATACAGGGCGCCACCAGGCATTTGAACCTGGAAAATTTATATAGTAGGCAGATACGTAAGTTAAGAAAAAAATGTTTATATATATTTTATTCCGACCGTCAGCCCAATGCCACTAGCTCAGTGAGACGCAGAGATTTATAAAATATAAATTCTTATCTAATAATATTTCAATTAAAAAAAAATAAAAGAAGCCACTGCCAGTAATATAACACACACCAACATTTATTAAACATATATAAATTTAAAATTATTTTAATATGTTTACTTTAATTTTTTTTATTATAAAACATTAAAACTTTACCTTAGATTTTAATTCACAATTTAACTGTTTTTATTTTATTTTGAAAGTTTGCACAGATGAATTTAATATTTATTAGAGTGTTGAGTATAAATAGATTACATAGATTTGCATTTGAAAAGAAAATATTCTATCCCTTATTTAACCTTAGGCCAAAAGTTTGCTGTTAAACCAACGTCAATCCATCTGATACATCAATGTATTCAATGCAGCATGAATATGACAGCACAAGTACCATACTGTCAGGAATGTACATCTAAACAGTATGGTTATAGAAGATATTTACTTTTGACCAGAACAGGAATACTACATCTGACTGACAAAAAGAGTGATAAAAAAAAACTCCATAGGAAGGGACTGCGTTTTCTATCTTACTATCTCATTCCATAGACTAAAAGGGATGATCCAAGAAGCAGGGTATACCGTCTGTCTCTGTTGGTCAATAAGAAAGGCTTATTTCGCCTGAGTGCAGCATATAAGGTGATCCTACATGTAGCAGACCTCATACTACATTTACTAATTACACCAATGTTTCCAATCCATTGACCCAATTTAACCATGAAACAAATAAACTAAAATTTACCCTCCCTTAAACTTACATAACTTTATGAATCTATGCAGCCATTCATGCCCGACTTAATTTTAACATTTTTTTTTAAAAGTTGTTTAACAAAAAAAAAAAAAAAATCATAACAAAAATTTAAAAGAACGAAAAATAAATTAATGGAAATGATTTAACAAAAAAAATAATAATATATTCAATAAAACAATTATTACTAACTGATTAAGCTTGGTCAGATAGGAATTTCTATTGCAATAATTTAAATACTGGGAAAGTTTATACTTAGTGTTCATTAATTAACTAATGTTCTTAAGGTTTTAACATACTGGAAAAATTTCTTTTTTAGAATTAAAGTTCATTAGTTAGAGTTCTTACTGTTTAAATATCCATGCTTAGCAGTTGCCATTTGAAGCCAGAATTAATTGCCCCAATATCCTAAGGTCCTCAATATAGGAAAAACGATGTCATTTCTCTTTCCTTTTAGCAAAACTGAAAGGATTGAAGAGTGCATCTTTTCAATTCCTTCTCCTTCAACTCTCTCTGCACTAACACATATTGTCACATCTGCTGTCACATTTCTATCTTCCCTAATTAATTTTTTTATTTCCAAACTTTTCCTTTTATTGTAAACTTTTGGTTCCAGTGGACATTACGTCATGACGATGATGATCTTTTTGTTGAGGTCTGTTTGCTGAGGGATTTCTTTTATTGGCTATTAGTTTCTATTGTTTTTTCTTTCCTATCTGACCTTTACTTATAAATGTTGGAATGCCCAAGGGCTAGTTTACTTTATTAATTAAAATAATCATTTCCATTTTATATAATAGAATTAATTAAATTATTGTACATTCTTTTTTTATTTTTAAATCTTTTACGTCTTTTTTTTCTGAAAATTTGGTTTTAAAATACTAATTTTTAAGTTTTCTTTTAATAATTTTTCATCTGTGTGATATTAATATATATATGAGTTTAGATGATTTTAACTTTCAATTTTTTATTTCTTAAAAAAAAAATTTTTATTTGCGAACTTTTATTTTTCATGTTTAATTTTTTTAAAAAAATAATGTAACGGTTAAAAAAATAGTTAAAAATATATTTACCCTAACCTAAAAATATCATTCAAATAATTACATTAATGGGGTAGTTTTAGAATTGGTGAACTCTCATTTTGCTTTTTTTTTGTTTTATGTATATATTTAATGAATTATATGTTATAATTTTGTATATAATGTACTTCAAATTATATTGTTTCTGTTGTGAGAAGCCATCAAAATGATAGAAAAGCATTCTTGATAACCAAATATTTATTTATTTTATTATTTTTTGTTTGTAAATATATATATATATATATATTATTTTTTGTTTGTAAATATATATATATATATATATATATGTTAATGAACATACCAAGTTGTTTAAAACAATCTGATCTCTGTTTGATCATCACCATCATCATTGCATATTTATACCACTAGATGTTTGATCATCACCATCATTATTGTGCATTTATATCATTAAAAGTTTCATCATCACATTATGAATTTACACCATTAAAGGTTTGATGATGATCATCATTATGTATTGCTCTCCTAAATGATTGATCATCATCAGTATTTTCCCATATCTATGCTTATATATAAGCATATTTGGTTAATAATTGAGTAAGTCCATCCCTGAAGAGAGATGATTGCAAGAATTCACTGAGTTTGAATTTTGAGGTGTAATGTGGCCTAAAAAGGGAGATGTAATGAATATGCATTAGTCTAGGTCATATTGAAATAAGGTAAGTAAATTATGAGTTAGCATACTAAAAGTAGATGTGATTTGAAACTGGGCATTTCATTGTGACATCTTTAGCATCCTATTCAAAGTCCTAGGTCTGACAGTAGTGAGATGTTCTTCCTTTGTTATATGCCATTCCTGATTCAGTATCATCTGACATACCGAAATGTGCCATCAAATCATAAATTTAGGACATGACTTGTTGTAGGTTGATTGACACATAGTATTTAAATCATCCAACCACTGAGTCATATTCACATCATCATATGATGTACTCTGTGGTTCTTGCAGTGATATATATTTGTGTACTTGTAATAAATAATAAAAGAAATTGTTATGAATTACCAATAAGATAGGAAATATTTAACTTGACTACATGGATCTCTGGCGTGTAGATTATGCATAGAAAATTCTAATTTAATCCAAAAAGTCATTTTACATCACATAAATGTTCCTGTCATCCAAATTGAATTTAATTATTACCCTTTAAAGTTGTTAATTA
This sequence comes from Epiperipatus broadwayi, assembly GCA_028023455.1. Lineage (NCBI taxonomy): Eukaryota > Metazoa > Onychophora > Udeonychophora > Euonychophora > Peripatidae > Epiperipatus > Epiperipatus broadwayi. The sequence goes on along the minus strand of JAQFVV010006229.1, from coordinate 4,793,723 downwards.
AATTCCCATTATTTATTATAATTTTATTGTATTACAAAAATATTTACTTCAGAAATATATATATTCTTATGATTTGAGAAAAAAGAAGTTCTGAGGAAAGTATTTGTTATTGTACTGAAATGCCAGCTATTTAGCTATTATATTGTTATTACTTCCAAATTCCCAAAAATAATACTATGAATTCATCATTTATCTGTGAGAATATTAAAATTAATATATATATAATCTTTAAAAAAAAAACAATTTTAACAAATCCTAATAACAACAACAAACAAAATTTTCAAAATTTTCAACGAGATATTTTTATTCTATATATATATTAAAGAGAAAATATTTTTCAAAAACTCTTTTTTTTTTTTTTTTTTTTTTTTTTTTTTTTTTTTTTTTTTTTTTTTTTTTTTTTTTTTTTTTTTTTTTTTTTTTTTTTTTTATTATTATTATTATTTTTTTTTTTTTTTTTTAATAATATTAGAAAAAGCTTTTAGTTTTTTTTTTTGATTCTCCCCCCCCCCCCCCCCTTCTCATTTTTTGCTTCCTGAGGAGCTAGGATATGAGATAAAATAAAACAAACTCAACCCAAACATTAAATTAATCTAATATTATTTAATATTAATATATAATATCTATATCTTATTCAACTTCTCCTTTCCCTCTTTTGTCTTAATAAAATTTAATAATTCAAAAATCTAAAAAATCCAAAATTAAAAATAATAAAATAATAAAAAAAATAATAAAATAAAAAATCTTTTTAATATTTAAAAATACCAATATGAAAAAAAAACAATTTTTTATTTTTTAATTTTTATTATTAAATTTTTTAATTTTTTTTTATTTTTATTTGATTTTTTTTATTTTTTATTATTATATTGATTTTTTTAGAAAATTTAATTTTATTTTTTTATTTACAAAAACTTCTTCTTTTTATTTTTTAAACATAAATAAAGTAAGAAAATAATTTTTTTGGGAGGGTTTTTCTTTTTTTTTTTTTTTTTTTTGTGGTTTGGTAAGTGAAATGGTTTGGGTTGGCTTCTTTCTTTTTTTTTTTTTTTTTGTATTGTTAAATTATAGACATATCCTCAAACCCAAACAACAAAAATTTAAATTTATTTTTTTTTTTTTTTTTTTTTTTTTTTTTTTTTTATTTAATAAAAATTTGTTTTTTTTTTATCTTCTTTTCAGAAAGAAAAAAAAAAAGAAGAAAAGGAAAAAAATACCCCTATTTTAATTTTAATTTTTATAATAAATAAAAAAAAATAATTAAAAATAAGGTGGAAAAAAAAAAAAAAAAAAAAAAAAAAAAAAAATATATATAATAAAAAAAAATATTATATAAATATAAAAGTAAAAAAAAAATTGAGTGATTATTATATTAAAAAAAAAAAAATAAAAAAAAAAAAAAAATAAAAAAATAAAAAAAAATAAAAAAAAAAAATAAAAAAAAAGATATTGTTATTACATACCTACAGGCAAAGTCCTTAAATAAGTCATTACAGAGAAAATGCATCTTCATTAGAACTCTCAAAAGTAATGGTGAAAGAATTGTGTCAGATATTAAGAAAAAAATTAAATCTAAATAATAATTAAAAAAAATATTTGACGTCGTTTATTACTAAAACCATCTCATCAGTACAAAGAAAGTATCGCTTTCAAACTTTAAATTTGTATAATAAATCTTTCACTTTTAACTATTTATTATCTTAATGTTTTATATTGTTTATTTAAATGTCTTATACTTTATAATAAATCTCCTTTAACTTTTAATTTTCTATTATCTTAATGTTTTATTGTGTTTATTTAAATGTTTTATATTTAAAATCGTATTACTCTTGTATATTATTATATAGATATAAAATAATGATATAGAAGTGTATATTATCCTGATAATAAATGCAAATATATATTATAACAGTATGTAAGGAGTGATATAGAAGAGAAGATGATAGAAATTATCATCATCAAAAGCATTCTATTTTTACTGAGCATAAAAAATAAGCAAGGAAACAGCATTTGAATCCAATGTAAGTAATATATAAGTCATAACTATGGCATTGTCAACTATAATCACCAGAGAGCAACTTACAGCTTTTGTGACTAGAGCTAAAAATAACACAATCTGCAAAACATTAGGCTAATTATCATCTACTGAATGCCAAACTAGATAGGGATTTTATGCACAAACCTTCCTGCATCCATTGAGTACTCTAGCTTGCACTGAGTGATTCTACTATATGAATGTTTTGCCTCTATGTGTGGGCCAAACTAGAAGCATAATATAAAAACAATCATCAATATTTTATCTGCCGGCACATACATAAATGCTAAAAGTAAATATAAAATGAATTCTATATCAAAAATGCTGTGATCATCATCAAAAATCTGGACTTTCAGGCATCATGAGTATACTGGTTACAAATAAGCTAATCATTTTATTTATAAAGCAAATTCAAGTATATCAATTTTAAAGGTAATGTTTATGACCTTAGTGCTATCACACACACACACACACACACACACACACACACATATATATATATATATATATATATTGCAAATTTCATGATTGGGATTCCAAAGATATTAGAGACTGTAAACAAAAAAATATATATATACACTTATTTTTCCTATTATTAAATAATTTTACTGAGATAACATACAAATTCTCTAAAGCACAACTCCATGCTAAAATGAATTATACACTGATAATTTCTGAAAATGACTGCTAGAAAAGTAGACATCAAAATGTAACTTTGGAATTATTAATTTATTTATAAATTAATTTTAAAAAAAAAAAAGTAACAAAAAAAAAAATAGAAAATGATGATGTGACAAACACAAGTTTAATACATATAATCAATACTATCTACATAATAATATACAAATAATTTCATATATATTACTATTATTCCATTCTAATTCTTCTTAATTAATTAACATTTAATTTAATGAGTTATTCATTTACAATAATTGAATCCATATGAATATATTACTTTGTAAGAAATAAAAGAAACAAACTTCAACTTGAGCCTTTTTTTTTTTTTTTGGAAATGATATTTCTTATACCATTTTAATCAAGGAAAAAAACCTTTCAACAAAATCACTAAAAAAGAATTATTCAATATTTTCAATTCTTTATAAAATAACATTATAAATATACATGTTTACACATTACAATACCTCATTTTATCTTGGTGTTTTAGTCCTTTTGTAGTTTCCTAGTTAAGTGTCATTTTTTATAAATCTTTCAGGTACTAACTTAGTCATCCATTTGACTCCAAGTACTTTTATAGCTTTTCAATTATTATTTTTATCTATTTGTCTTTTTTCTTTTTTCCTTCTAGCTCAAGTTTTCTAGTTATGAAACTATTGCCATTTTATTTTTTATTCATTTATCTTTATTTTTTTCTCTTTTGTAGCTTCAGGTTACCATTTAATAATTTTTATTACATTTGGCCTTTTTTGTTTTTTTTGTAGCTCCAGATTTTCAATTTAATAATTGTTTTGATTATAATTCAACATAAGTTGAGACAATCATAATTTTTGAAAGTTTCTACCAGGTATATTTTCCTTACTCTACACTTCTTTTAGTGAAATTAGGTAAAAGGTTAAGCCAGCAAAAATCAGTTTTTAGCAATAATTTGGTGCATTATTATAGTAAATTTCATAATATTATACTTTTTTGCAAATATCATTTTTTTAAACTAAGAGTGAGATCAATCAAGCAGCAGACATCTAAATTGAGTTTCTGACTGCTAAACTCACTACTAGTGAACTCTATTAAATTCTACTGCTCATAAACATTTTTTTAAAAAAAAATCTTGCATCAGTCGTCCATTCAATCATATGAATACCTCAGAAATTACTGCATTAAGCATTTACCAATTGAATTTCTTTTTAATCATCTTTTTTTTCAACAAAATATCTAATAAAATCTGCATTTCTTCAGAGATTAAAATTTTTAATTCCATCATGATGTTTTTTTTTTCAAAATCTTTTTTACATAAATTGATAAAAAAATGTCCTTAATACAGAAATAAAGATCTTAATCTCCTCCTGTTTTTTTCAATTTATAATAAAATTAATAAAATATTTTAACACTTAAATAATAAATATAACTTTTTAAAATTAACAATAGTCTTTCATACTCTTATAAAATTATTTATTTAAGTTCAATATCTATAATTAATAATAATTATACTAAAATATCAAAATTATCACAATTTATAATTTAGAAATTAATAATTTAACCCTTCTGTTGAAAATGAAAATATAATTTTTAACCAGCTAGTATAATCAATTTGTTTAATTTAAATAAAATTATGTACATAGATCCAAAGAGTCACTATTATAAAAATAAACAGGTTTCACTAATATAAATATATTTGATAAATATAAATATATTTGATAATATATATTTGATAAGTGGTGCAAATTTTAATAAATATAATTTATGTACACTTACTATTATTTAATAAAATCATAACTAAAATAAATATCAAATTTAAAGCAGAAATGACTTTTATAAAAGGTGTATGTTAGATAAATTAACAGAATCCTATACTAATATTATATGTAAATTAAGATTTTATTAACTACACAAATTAAATAAAGATTAATATTTTTATAATTATTTACTCTAAATTTAAATTTTTTATTATTATGTTAAAGCTAAGTTATATTTTAAAAGAGTTACTAAAGTGAAATGTTACAATATATATATATATATATATTGTAACATTTCACATATCACTATATATATATATATATATATATATATATATATATATATATAATATCTGAAACACTTTATAGCTATATTATTCTAGCCATACTCATTTTTTCAAATATTTCATATAGATTTCAGTTAGTACTATGCATTCTTATGTATGTTTTCTCCTGAAATGAATAAGAAATATAATCACTTTAATAGACAACTATATATTTAAGTCATATATTTATTTCCATCTAATTGACTTTCATTCAAAATTGAACCTTGCCAAGATGTTACATTAATTCAAAAATGCCACATAATTTACACATCTTCTTAGCACACATCCTTTCTTGATCAATTCCAACCCTAAAAATGTTTTCATAGTTTCCAATTTTTATTTAATGCCCAGTTTCTTCCCAACTTTATTGAACCTAGTATTACATTCATATATTTCTAGTTATTTTTTTGAATATACATTCTCATACACTTTCTTTATAATTTCTACAATATTTGACTATCTTTTCTTCACATGTCACAATATGCCCTGTTTCTAAAAACTGGAAAAATGATCCTTTCTTAATATCTATCCTATTTATTGTTCAGTCATGCTCCTTACCTCTTTCTACCTTACTTTTCACTGACTGACCTATCTATACCATCATAATCCACTACACATAATTTTATAAACTATTTCTATCTTATCACTCTTAACATTTCTTATTTTTGCATTAATCATTAAATTTTTTAATGATTTAATATTTTTCCATTTTATACATATATTCTCATTTATTTTTTCTTTCTTATTATTCAAAATTTTATATACTTCCTTAGAATATGAAGTGAAAATCCATTTATTATTTTTTATTTTATTTTTATTACTAACTTTCTTATATCCTCTTCTATCCCTCAGTATATTTCTTATAATCCTATCAATATATTCATATTCAATGTATTCTTTCTAGATTTGCAACTTTTGCTCTTTTACCTCCTATTCCTTTCAGTACCCCATTATGTGACCCTCAAGGTTTATAAGATCTCAGATGTTCATTCCCCTGATACTTTTATTCTTTATACAATGCTGTATCTTAATCTTTCCATTCTCATCCTTTTTGTCTAATAAATCTAAACATTTTATTCCTTCTTCATTATTTTCCATTGTAAATTTAATATTAAACAAATTTTTATTTAGTTCATTAAATGCTTTCATTATGCTTCTTTTATTTCCTACTACTATTACATCATCTATACATCCATATCAATTTTATAATTTTCCCATTCTCAATATACTTATTAAGTACTCTCTGCTCAATTCAATATACCATTCTTGACACCATAATTCCATTTATTGAACAACACTTTATCTATCCTTCCTTTATATTCCAATATTTATTATTATATTTTACATACAATGTTTCACCAATTATTATTGATATCTCTTCTATTATTTTTATCCATTCTTTTGAAAATTTCTCCTCATTTTTGATTGTTTTACCACAATGTCAATACTTCCTTTTTTAGAAACACTTTGATACATTTTATTAGATCAAATGTTGATTTATTACTATTTGTCCCTAATTTAATCATTTTTAACCCTACTACTACTTCCTCATATCCCATTTTATGTCTAAGTTTTTTATATAATACAATACATATTTCTTTTAATATATTTCTATTGAAATCCATCATTAATCTTAGAGGCATATCTTTTTGTGCATTTTTATTTTTCCAAACACCATAGGATGAATCAAATGCTGTTGGATATAACAACTTATGTTCATTATCATTAATTAATTTAGTCTTTCTCATTTTTTTGAATATTTTTATATATTTACACTTAATTAAATTAATTGGATTCTTTTCTATTTTCAGAAAATCTTGTTTTACCAAGTTCTTTCTAATTTTATCTTCATAATGTTCTTTATTTAAAATTACAAATCTAGATACTTTATCTACAACAGTAAAAACTAAATTTTCTTCTTATCTTTCTCTATATTGTCCTTTATTATTTGCTTATCTTTCCACTTATTTTCATTTATATATCCATTCTTCCTATTAATGATATTATTAATTTTTGATTGCATATTAATTTTTCCATCTTCCTTAATTTTTGCTGCTTCAATACTAACCACTGTTTTCTTATCAATGTCCATATCATTAAATGGTATATATTTTTTTCCTTTCTCCAACATCCTCATATGGTTATTTGAAAATGTACTTCTTGATATATTTTCCAATTTATTATTCTTACCATCATTTTTCGATATTCTTCATTATTTTTATTTCTTTCTCCATACATTTCTTTATCCTTATATTTTATCCATTTACACTTTTTATCTTACTTTATTTTAATCCTATTCTTTATTAATTCATTATGCTCTTCTAACCATTTATCCATATAGTAAAATATATCCCATGATACTTTTATTTTTATTCTTGACTTACTTCTCTTATAAATTTTTATTAAGTTATTTATTTCCCAGTACATTTCTTTAATAAACCATTTCAGTATTGTTGTTTGTATTTTATACATTAATTTTTTATTTGAATTAATTTTTTACTACAAATTTTAATTCTGCACGATTTAAGCATAAGCTTCTCCATTTTAAATTTATTTAAAAATATGAACTGCCACTTTATTTCTTCAATTCTTTTATTATTATTTCACAACTCTTTAAACAAATTAAAAGTTATTTTATCCACTGACTTATATAAAAACTTTCACGTATCTTTAGTACTCTCAATTCTGACATCCATTTCCTCACTCCTCTTTTTATAATATACTACCAGATATTTCAATTTTGTTCTGCCTCTTTATAAAAATGTTCATAATCTTTATTATAAATATTTCACTTGATGGTTATTTCTTTTAAAACCATTATGTTGTCTTTCTTATATACTTCCTTCTGAAATGAATATGAAACATAATCAATTTAATAGTCAACTATATATTTAAATCATATATTTATTTCCATGTAATCAACTTTCATTTAAAATTGAACCTTGTCAAAATGTTATGTTAATTCAAAAATATCATATGACTTACATATCTTCTTAGTACATCCTCTATTGACCAACCTCAATCCTAAAAAATGTTTTTGTACATTCCAATTTTCATTTAATGCCCATTTTCCTCCCACCTTTATTGAACCTTGTAATAAATTCATACAATATACATTGTCTCATACACTTTCCTTTCTTTATAATTTCTACAATATTTAATCGCATCAATACTTTCTTCACATTTCATAATAAGCCCTGTTTCTGAAAAATGGAAAAATGGTGCTGACTTAATGTCTCTCTTGTTTATTGCTCTGTCATATGCCTTACCTCTTTCTATCTTACTTTTCACTGACTGATCTATATATACCATTATACATGTTTTACACATAAATTTATAAACTATTCATGTCTTATTACTTCTATCATTTTCCATTTTTGCATTACTCACTAACTTTTTTAATGATTTACTATTTTTCCACCCGATGCCTATATCTCCTTTATTTTTTCTTTCCTATCATTCAGAATTTTATATATCTTCCTTGAATATGAAATAGAAATCCATTTATTATTTCTTTCATTTTTATTACTAACTTTTTTATATACTTTTCTATCCCTCAATATATTTCTTATAAGCCTACCATTATATCCATATTCAATGCATTTCTTCTGGATCTGCAACATTTGCCTCTTTGCCTCCTTTTCATTCAATGTAAGCCTATCATTTTTTTCTTTTATTCCTTTCAGTACCCCATTTTTTGACACCAAAGTTGATAAGATCTTGGATGTATCATTCCCCTGATATTTTTATTCTTTATAGTTACATTTACAAGGATTTAAATTAGATTTATAATTTTTTATCAAATTGATATTGACACCTGAGAATTTTAGGCACAACGATTTTTCTTTATTTCTTTTATTCATGATAGAGTGCAATTTTTGTAGGCATATGTTATGATATCTATTTTATTATCAATGCATCTCTTAAATAGTTGTTTTGTTATCTGCTTTAAAGTTTACCCATCATCAAATTTTTTTAATAAGAAGTGCTAACTGTTATAATTCATCAAAATTGACATTTTCTGACACAATATTTTATTTTTCAGTGAACATTAGGCTTAATCTTTATATAACTAATTACTGTTTTTATTTGCTATTCATGTAATTGTAAACTCTTTTATTCAATATAGTTCAATTTTTTTTTAATTCATTGTTGTTCTTCATCATCATTGAAATTGTTAACATTCTTCTCCAACATTATTTCAAATTTTTTTTGACATTATAATTAAATTTTGCATGACAACAAGACATGTGTTACAGTCCCAGAAAATGATAGTTAAAATCAGTTAATTAATAATTTTATATAGGCTTTATTTATTATATGTTTTGATCATATTTTTAAGACAATACTTCACTATGTTGCTATTATAGAATTAAAAATATTAGTGACTATTATTTTTTCTTAAAGATTTCTATAAATTTAATTACTTTCAGTTTAACATATTAAAATTATATTAAACATATGTATTTTTTTTGACAAATAGGATTGCTTTTTTAAAATACATATATTTTGTTGCTATTTTATGCTATATATGATAATTTATGGTGCCAACAAATTCACTTTGGTTATCTAAAAGCTAATTGATTGGTGCAACACAACCAGAAGGTAAATGTTATCATATGCTTCATTGTGTGAAAGATGATATCTTTTCAAATAATCTGTGAACTCTGAATGTTTTTGATATATTTTATATTACATTAATTATACACAAAATAAAAGAAAGATGGCATTTTTATGTAAAAATGCTTCTCCAATGTTATCTAATTAAATAGATTTTTTTCATTCTTTGTTTCAAGGTAAGAAGAGTCGTTCACACTTGGCAGTTTGTTTATACTATGATTGTGACTACGAAATTTGTAATTTAAGTGCTTTATACAACATTTAATTCAATCACCATTCTCCTAACAAAAGTATTGGTCATTTGGCTTAGTTGTATATATATATATTCTAACCTCTCCCCGTCGCTCGATCGTCCTCCATAATTTATATACTATACTGTTTAAATTCCGGGTTCTAGCTCAGTTAAACAAATAAATAAATGAAATATTCAGCATTAATTAAAATGATTACTAGCTCTAATCTTTAAAATACAAATACGGTTATATTTTTAAAATGAATTAACAAATATTTACTATTTTCATGAGACATGGAGTGACGATACGGGGAACGAGATAGACTACATTGAGATAGTATCCACATGATACTATCTCAATGGCATAAGAACACTATTCCCCCTTTTACTATACTAAATAACTAACTTATAGTATTCTTACGACTTTCTAAGCTCTTTTCACTACGATTAAAATAATAATTATATCTTAATATTCTTTGTAATAAGAATCTAGCTCAATTAAATAAATGAAGAAAATAAATAAAATAAATAAAATGAAATCTCAGGTTCATAAATTGTATTCTAACTGATTTAAAATTACGGTAGTAAACTATGAAAAGGGAATTTTATGTCATAATTCACTACACAGTAACTAACAATAATAAATAATAATAATAACAACAATAGTATAATATAATCTTATTTCTTCCTAAATGAAATAAATAAATACGTACGTGGTAGTATTTTAATAATCTGACAACAGAATACGTGTGGCAACATTAGCATATATTTTAATGTAATATTGTGGCAACCGACTTATGACCAATAAATAATATAAAATTATGATCTTTTAACTTTAACATACCAATAAATTCTCAAAATGATTATAACACTTTTATGTTTACCTTTTTGTGCAAAAACTATATGTCTGTTTCAATTATAAGTGTATCGTGATATCATGCATCCATGTGGAGAAATAACAACGAAGACACAAAGCTTTAAAATAAATTTACAACAAAGTTTATTAATAACATAAACAAATAACAATATTTTACATTATGTACATTGGATATCCTTTGCTCTTCTATCTAAATTTAGTTTCCTAGTTTATAAAAATGAAAATCAAACTTCTATTTATTTTTTCTAGTTAACTCTTATCTTTTAAAAGCTTAAGAACATACAGTATTATTATTATTGGATTTCTTATTATGGTTAGCTTGTTACAAAATGTATTTCTTATCGAATTATCATTAACACTTTGTATCCCTACTATTATTAAAATTATATTTTTACAAAATTACATTCGTAGTAAACATTCTACAAAACAATAAAACTCTAGTTTTATATTAGTTGTATGGAATCCTACAAATTCAAACATTCTTCTACATTCAGTATGAAGTTTTATTGTTCATCATCCGATGTTTATTAATCTAATATACTCATTTAAGCCTTACTTCGGATGGTATAATTACATCCATTACCATACCATGCACAAGTATATGTTTATTACACACTATTGAATTATTTTCTTAATAAATATGCAATATTTATTTTCCAAAAATATTATTAAAAAAAACATTCAACTTTTATTATCACTTTTAAAAAAAATAACTTTGTTTAGATTTCTCCTTTTAAAATCTTATATTCATTTCCGAATTAATTTTAAAACCGTATTATATGATTCTTTCTCTCTTTATGATATTTTGTACTTTCACCTTTAAAATTACACAATTCTATACATTCCAGTAAATAAACTATTCTCACATAAAACGATAACATATCTTCAATTCTATTTTATTCATTATTTCTTTGAGAATATCTTTCTGACGATGCAGATTCACGAAACAAGGATAGCGAAGATAGATGCGTAGGATCAAAATATAACTAGAATATTACTCGTCATAAACCTTTACAATAATGGCACAGTGAATTTAAAAGACACTATAGAGGAGTGACCTTTATCTGTCTACCAACCTCTATTATAGGAGTGATGCTAAAGCTATTTCTTCAGCTTTATAATAACATCAAAAAGTTTAAAGATACGCAAAAACACTGTCCAAACTATATGTGTTCAGTCATAGGACTTAGTTAACTATACTGAAATCACACAAACTAACTATGATCCAAATACTTTATTTTTCTTATTTCTTAACAAAACATCATCTTGGTTTCCTCTCCACTAGTACTACCAAGTCACTATCCGATCTTATTTCTCAAGATTTTTCTATACAGTACATCGACAAATTCCTATCTGCATTTCTAACAATAATAAAATTCATTTATTTCAAAACTATTCCGCAGTTCTTTAAGAAAATCTTTTTACTACTTTTCTCGTATATTTTATCATATACAAACTATTTTAAAATATCTGAATACTTTATTACATGAAAGTTCAAAAGAATCACACAATTGTTCTGTCGAATTATATTATTAATTATACTTTAAATGACTTATTGCATGTATATTCAGAATTACTCCTATCTCATAATATGTTTTAATGTTGTATAAAATGTGTACATATAATTTAAACTCTCACACATCATTCTCAATCCATAGATGATCTAAAAAAAATACATTATGCATTATAAATAAATATCAAAATTACCAAACGATCTTTATTTTCTCGATCGCGTTCTGTAGGCTTCACCATCCCATTGATTCTTGTAGATATAAAACTTCCATACATACACTTTATTTTTAAAACAATATTTTTATAATTCTATCAAGTTACTATATTTAATTTTTTAATATTACTAAAATTATGTTTATATGTTTTCCCTAATCTCACATATCATTTTATATTTAAAATAAATTAGTAAAAAATATTTAAAACTATATTTACGGTACTTCTTCATCGAATGTTCTTGAAAATCGTTCATATTAAAGCTAAATATATATATATATTATTTCTTCTTCAGTCACTTAATGTTCTATTTTAAGGTAAAACAATTATTGCTCTGTTTAGTCAATATTCATAGACGACAATCCTTGGTTTTCATAATATTGAACACAATTATTAATTCATGATATCAATTCATCCTGTAAAGAAAAACGTCTCCATATTCTCTTCAAATATTGTCTGCTAATATTTTCCCGCGCGACTTTTACGATGCATCCTCTGGGTACATTTATTTAAATATTCAATAAAATTTTCTGTTTCCATGGATCCATTTTCATTAAGTAATTTAATTTTATATTTTTCAGATCAAGCATTTCTTCTATTGAATACTTTATAATATTTTTTAATTCCTTTTGGATAAAGTTTTTCGGCTCCTTTCCATAAAACACCTAATAGCACTTTCATATTATTCTATTACTTTTTTTCTTTATTTTAAAATTCTGGTACTATATTTTTAATAATGTCTCTTTTTAAAAGATAAACATTCTTTTTTCATTATACTTTACATAATTTTTCTTTATAATAAAAACGCATATTAAATTTTCCATAGAGAAGAATAAAATAACTTCAAAGTAGCCTTATAAAATTGTGCGTCATAATTTTTTTTCCTGACGGCAAGTAAGTTCTCTTTTAAATTTTCATATAGCGTCCCAATTATATTTCTTTGAGTTATAATAATAATATGTTTCTGGTTGAGCATAAATAAAGCTGTATTAAAGCACTTTCCAAATATTTTTCCCATAGCAATAATTTTAGGTATTTTTCCTTGTACTTCCATTTTACTGTAGGGGTTTTTGGTTAAACTTGAATAAAATATCCTGGTAAGATAACTTTTAAAATTAGCAATCCATATAGAGGCAGTCAAAATATATTATATGTTACAAAAGAACTTTTAAAATAAATACAAAATTTAAATTTATATCACTTTTCTAGCTACGGTGTTATCAGCTAAAAAATATGTTACTTTCTCTTTCACTTACACATTACTTCTCCTCCCGCTCCATCTAATTCTTATATTTTGTCTGCTAATTTACCTCTGTTGATTGGTTAATGACTTTTTTAGTGCGAACAGATTTACACATTTTAGTTTTATAACATACTAGACTGTTAAAAATGAAGAATTGATGACGTAATATCTTAAATATTATTTAGACTAGTACTTTTTAATTCAATTATAATTTTATCAAAATCATTTAAGCTTTTAAAATAATTATTAAAATAATATTTAACATTTAAACTTTTACTTTAAGGATCGATGGCAATTATATCTAGTTTCATAATTCACAAACTTTTTTATTATTTTAACAAGCGTGTGTGTGAAGGTATATAATATACAGTCACGTGTTTACTAACTTTATCAAATGATTTTTTATTTACATCTCGGTCTAAATTACCAAGACTGATATATTTTATAAAAATTTGGAAAATAATTTAAAATGTTGAACTAAATACAATTCTCACCATCCCCAAGTTTATTTTAAAATATACTCTGTTAATTTTGACTATTAAATATACCTATAACACTACATCTAGCATTTATTTAATTTATTAGTTTTAAAATATTACATTCAAATTATTAATATACTTTTAACTATTTATAGCTGTATTATTTTATATGGCCAGCTTTTACAACCATAAGCAAGGATATTATTAAGCTTTATTTAACTGTTTTCTTTTAAAATAATCTATTACATTTTTATATACCAGGTATTTTCAGCTTTAAATTGTACTATAAATTTTAATTATCCTACTATTATTTAGATATCATACAAATATAACTTAAAATTTAAAATTTTTTAGTAATTGACCTTTCTACCTTGTTATGACCTACAGACAAGGGCACAATATATATATTTCATATGCAAAAGATTCTTCTTCAAATTGAAGAAAAGTCTGAGTTGGATTATACGTAAAAGTGGGGTCCAGATTAAATCACTATTGTTTGAACCTTAAAAAACCCATTTATTTATAGTAATAGAAAATGGATATTGGTTACTAAAATGAAGCGTTGCTTACCTAGTGGTTAGTGTAGCTGCCTTTCAAGCAACCGGCTCGAGTTCGCTTCCCGGTCAACGCTTTGACATATATAAAAAAAAAGTTTAGTATATTGATATAGTGAATTATTCAGAGTTAATGTTACAAAAAAAAATCAGTTGGGATTAACTGAATAGAATTGTTAAATGTTCATTTTGACCCTAGATTGCTTAAAATAACAATATAACTACTTTTTTGTCTTTTGCTTCTAATTATATATAAGGTTTATATCAAAATATCACTTCTGGAGAAAAGGTAATTACAGTGTTTTTTTTTCTTTTGAAATTGTTATTTTTATAAAATTGATGGGTTTGTTTTTTATTTGCTTTGAGTTACAGGAAAACTAATAAGTTGAAGAAATAATATCAGCAAAAATGAAACACAAATATTAAGAGAAAAAGCAATAGAAATATCAACAACAATAAGATATTTATAATTTTTAAAATGTGTGAAGTAATTTGTTTTTTTTTTCCAAAGAGAACATTGCTGTTAATGAAATTTGCTGAGAAAATTAGAAATGAGTTTTGAAAACTATTAGAAACACGAAAATATTTTAAATTCAAGTAGCAATCCATTATCAATCTTTGGGGAATAAGTTAAACAACTTATTTTAAATTATATACAATGATATATCAATGTCTACAAGTTAATTTTAAAAATAGTAATTCAATTTACTCAGCCACATGACAATTTCAAAGTTTCACAGTAAATTGTTCCATTAATAATGTAGATGTCAATTAAAATTGTTGATTTTTGTTTTCCATTATTATTTTCCAATGATTTTAACTGAAATCTAAATGTATTTGTACATTACTTAAGTCATTTAGTTAATATTTGCACAAGCT
The DNA here is from genome assembly GCA_028023455.1 of Epiperipatus broadwayi. Lineage (NCBI taxonomy): Eukaryota > Metazoa > Onychophora > Udeonychophora > Euonychophora > Peripatidae > Epiperipatus > Epiperipatus broadwayi. Next base: position 4,778,348 of record JAQFVV010006229.1, on the reverse strand, counting down.
ATAAAAATAATTATTGCGAAAATAATAAATTTTAAATAAAATTAATATCTTTAATGTAATATAGTAAGTAAAAAAAATACAGTCGCATTTAAAGTTTATGAATGAAAATATATTTTATATAAGAAGAAACTTAATTTTTAAATAATATTTAGCGTAATGATTATTGCTGATAGACTGAAAATTTTGGAATAAATTCTAATAAAATAATATATTTTAGATTAATGTTTACCAACTTTTGACTTAAAAAGAAATTTAATCGATCTGCGGAAAAACATTTTTATCTTTAGATTCAAAAAGAAGCCACAAAAAATGGTGATATTTATTTTTATTTATTAATATATGGTATTATACGGCATATACTTTTTTTTAAAAGCATAAATAAAGATGGAAATAAAAATAAATACATAAAAATAAATTAGGAAATAAATTATACGTTTGTTTACTTTTTCTCTACGCATAAACAAGAATAGCAACAGAAGCAATTAAATATTTTTTTGCCTTTTGACTTTCGTTATCAATTTTCTTTCAAATTTAATAGTACTCAATTTCTTTACTAAAGCAAAGAATGCCATTATTTGTTTAATTATTTCCAAATAATTCTAGTGGTAATGCATGTTTGACAATTTTATAAAAAGATTTTTATATTTCAAAAATAAAAATACCTTTTATATTTGTGTATTGTGCCAATTCAAAAACAAAAGAAGTTCATTTTTTGTTTTTTCATCACATAGTGACTTATAAAAATGAAGTTAAAAAACTATTTATTATAGGATTTCCATTTATTTTTACCGATTTGCAAACAGATGATGATCTAAATCAGTGTTTACCAACCTTTTTTTTTTTGGCTCGCGTACCACTTGGTAGTACATCACACTAAATTGTACCATTTCGTAAAAATGATTGTATTTCATGAAATTTGTTATTGTGAGGGTGTTATTTTATTTGCATTATAAATATTATAGGGTGCCCATGCATTCACATCACATAATGAGACAAATTACATTGAAACATGCCTAAACATCATGCCGGATTATAAACTCACTGTAACATATATATATATATATATGTGTTTGTTCAAAGTTTCATATTTATCTACGATTTTGTCATATTTTGTTTACTAGTAAATGGTTTTAATAAAAACACAAAATTATAAAAAAACAATTAATATATTTTCTTATCATAATCAAATATTTTTCTAAAATAAATTTAATGAGATCTTTATGCTTGTTTCGAAGAACATAATTTTTTGAAATTTGGCTCAAAAGTTGCGAGGTATATTTTTAAGTCTACAGCTAAGTTCAATCTGTTTCGATGCTTATTTTTTAAAAAAATATATGAAGAAAAAGCTCTTTCTACTAATTCCGTACTAGTAAATGGTAATAATAATTTAAGAGTTTTCTCAGAAAGTTGTTCATATTCTTTAATGTTTAACCAAAAATTAATAAGATTGTGTCGTTTGAATTCTACTTGTAAAGTTCTGTCACATGATAATTCTATTAAATTTTCTTTATCTTTTATTGATAATGATGTAGCTTTTCCTAAATTTTCTTCATAGAAGAGGTTTGAAATCCAATTATCATTTGTGTTTTCAGGTTTTGGAAAATATTCCACAAAAGACAATTTTAATCTTGTTAAATGTGCTATTATATTTTCTCGTATATCTTGAGACAGACTAACCTTATTTTCAAACAAAAAATATGTAGAGTTTTGAATACTTCCAGTTGATTGTTTTTGATACACTATTTCCAAAAATCTAATTTCTTAATCATACTTTCAATTTTATCATTAACATTAAAGATCATTATCGAGTTGTTCTGAAGTGTCAAATTTAAGTTATTTATTTGCAAAAAAATATCAGATAAATATGCAAGTGCTTGAAGCCAACTAAAATCATACAATTTCAAAGAAATATCAAAAGGATTGTCTTAAAAACTAACCTATGCTTCTCGTCTAAGTTCGAATAAGCAGGTTAGCACCTTACCATGAGATAGCCATCTCACTTCTGTATGAAAGAATAGAGAAGTTGAAGACTCATCAAGTCTTCGCACATAACTTTAAAAATTCTTGTGTATGGGAAGTTTTTCTTTATAAAATTAACAATTTTCACTGCATCATTGAGGATGAATTTCAATTCTTCTGGAAGGCACTTTGTTACTAGATTTTGCCTATGGATACAGCAGTGGCTCCAAATTACATTACGAGCTACATTTAAGATGTGACCACAAAAACCAATATATAAACCTGACATTGACTTGCCACCATCAGTACACAATCCACAACAGTTTGACCAACTAATATCTTTCAATATAGAATAATTATCAATAGCTTTAAATATTTCTTCATCTGTTGTGCATGTGGAAAGAAAATGACAAAGTAAAATTCATTGTCTTTAATGTACCTAGCAATAACAAGCAATACAGCATTGTTTGTTACATCTGTGATCTCATCTACTTGAATTGAAAATAATGTACTTTTTTATTCTTTCTATCACTGCTTCCTTAATATCCTCAGACATATCGTGAATTCTTCTCAATACCGTATTGTTTGAAAGAGGAATACAATTAATTTTTGGGATATATTTTTGGTCAATCATAAAGCCAATGGCATTAGTTATACAAGGTAAAGTTAATTTTTCTTTTATTTGATGACTATAACCATATTTGGTGATATGGTAATTAATACAATAACTAACATCTACTGCATGATCATTATCCTTATTAGCAGGTAGAATGTAAGATATTAAAATAGACAAGTTATTTTGCTCTTTTAAACATTTAAAAAAATCACAGTCTTTGTTTTTGTAATCCGTGTGTTTTGTATGTAGATATCACGAAAGAAAGAAGGCTTCATGCATCCATTTGAAAGTACTACCCCACACACTACACACTTGGGTTTAGGACAGTCTTCATCTCCAATGTACAAAAATCCATATTTTATATATTCATCACAATATTTTCTCTTAACGCCTCTTTGAAGAACTGAAGATTGCGCGATTTCAACGTTTTGCACCAAATTTTCAGACCTGTCATTTGTAGAACTTGGAAATACATCACTATTCATATTTTGCTTGATATTTTGGCACATACCAGTTCTTAACCACTGATGCATGGCTTATTTAATTAATTAATTATTTAATAAGCCTTATTAAAAAAAGGGTAATCAATATGGGGTTCAATGAATTTTAATAAACAAAGACAATACAATCACAAACAATAACCTGTCACTTGTAAGCCACATGGTGAAGTGAACGAGAGTGCAGCACCATCACAACAGTGGTGGCAACATCTTACATTAATGATGGCTAATGGCTAAATTTAAAAGTGCACTCCAAAAAAATGATATCGAGTGCCAGATTTTTGATCATCGACTGTACATATTAACAACTTTATTGTATAATATTATTAATTAAAATAATTTTTATGAATTATAGAAAAAAACGTTTCTATGATATTTTTATGATTTAATTTTTATTTTATTTTTTATGTCTGCCATTATTGATTATTTTTCGTGTACCATCAACCTGCAACTCGCATACCACCGGTGTACCACCAGTGGTACATGTATCACAGCTTGGGAAAATCTGATCTAAATGTTATACTTAATGTCTGATAATATAATGGGTTAGATTAATGTAATGTCTACATGTTCATGACTATAATATCAAATCCAACAAGGTCTTGGAACATTCTGTCATCTGCTTTTCAATGAAATTGACAATTAAATAGTTGGAAGGGTGAGATGATTGAAGCCTGTCGATTAAAGTTTGAGAAATTGCTATCTTAATATAAACTGAGCACTGATTGTATACATGTGTGAAAGATTATGATCTGGCCCATCAGGTGATTCTACACAAAGTATGTATGTTGTGATCATGTATGTTTTTTGCATGTGTGTGGCCATGTGTATCGGTGGCTTGAGATAGAGTGGAGGGTGAATAGACTGAAAAATGCTGACTTCAAATTTCTCTATTTACATCAAAATCTTTTTAAATTTTAAATGCTGTTACTCTATTTATTAATTCCTATATAATAATAAATAAAGAGCCATTTGTAAATGATTAAGGTCATTCCATCTTAAAAAAAAGAAGAAGAAACAATAAAAAAAAGAAATGTTGCAAAAAATCTACTATAGAAATGAGTTTTGCAAAGATGATATAAGCCAGTCTAGGAATCACAAATATGTTCACATATAAAACATAGTGGTTTATTTTTATATTTACTTGATACTTTATGATGCTGATTTTTATTTTTTTAGCAGAAAACTTTTCTTTCTGAAATACTTCAACATGTCTAATTGCAGTTCTGCAATATATTCTATTCTCTGCCATATCTTCCCAAAGGAAACAAATGATATTACCCTTTCTTAAAAATGTATTTGAGATGAGCTTTATCTTGTAGACAGGGTCTACCTCTTTCATAAAAGCTATGCTCAAGTTTATCATAAAGTACCCTTATTGCAAGTGTTCCATTGTTCATTTGTTTTACACATCCAATCCAACGGATGTGTGATTTTACAATGGTGAACTCAGTAATATTATATCCAGAAAGCTGAAGAACATATTCATTGGTTTTATCATCTTGCCATTGTATTTTAAAATTTTATGAAAAATCCTTAAATGAAACATTTCTAATCCTTTTATATTATGTTGATAGAAGGTCTAGTTTTACTTCCATAAAAATGTATAACATGTTGCATAAAATATAAACAAATGCAATACATAGTATACTCATATAAAGTTGACTTGATTCATAATGTATAATGCTAGATCTTAAAAAATTACGTAAATTTTTAATGATTCATGATAAACAAAATCTTAAAAAATGTAGCTGTAAACAATATTTTGTTTTTGATACATTAAAAAAAAATCAAAAAATTATTGTTCATGATTTTATAAAAAATTTGGAACACTATAAATAACAAAGTTAGGATCATGCTCCATAGATCTCAAAAATGAAAATCTGTTAATTCTATCTATACACTTACCAATGCAGACATTTATTGATTTAATTACACTTTATAAAAAATATTGAAATAGCAGATGAACTAGCACAAAAATACAATGAAGTTGTTTTTTTTGTCTTGTGGCTGATTATAAAAATGAAGTTAAAAAGGTGTTTATTTGGAGGTTTAATTCTTCATCGAATGTTAACTATTTTACAAAAAATATTGAAGAATTAAACCAGTTTATATTTAATGTTTTTAATATTATCTTCTGCACAAACCAGTAATAGAATTAAATAACCAAACATCACATGATCACTATTTCTTATGTTTGCTCATAACTGTTATTAAAACATGTAAAACTCTCCCTACAGTAGTGTCACCCAGGGCAAGCCAGAATAATCAATGGATGCCAGAAGGCTTGTGTATAAAATCTCTATCTAGTGCCTACTCATCCAATATCTCCAGACTAGTTTCTGGCTTGTGGCATTCATCAGTGAGGAGCCTATATAACATAATGAGCTTAGATTAAAAATATTATTGTGCTTTCAATTTTGTTCTCATAGTTTTGTAGTTAAATAGAGATAAAAGGTGGCTGCTGGAGGATTGCATTAAATCCTAATATCTAGGTACATTGCTCTCAGATCCAAGGCTCATCACTGACGAAGGCAACAAACCAGAAACTAGCCAGGGAATATTGGACGAGTAAGCACTAGATACTGATTTTATGCACAAGCCTTCTGGCATCCATTGATTACTCTGGCTGGTACTGAGTGGCACTATTGTATGGGGAGTTTTGCATGTTTTAAGTAATAGAATTACTTTTAATTTAAAATTATATTTACTTTTTTAAAAAACCAAGGTATCTGTCTATTCATTTAGCTAATTATAGACATATAGAATCTAGAATTTTATGTAGACTCAGTTTTTGTAAGTGTGTGTATATATAAACAATCTCATGAATATAAATATATGTGTATAATATAAATATAATAAATATTTGCATAATTTTTGATTGATGAAAATATTAGTTTTTATTTTACTTTACTCTCAAGCTAAGAATATTTAAATATTTATTTGTCAACCAATATTGGATAATCAGAGAGTTTTTTGTTAATCATTTGACTTTATTAATAAATATAATGGTCATCTGTCTATCTAATAGTTATATAATTAAATAAATTTTATGTTTATTGACATTTCTTTTACTTAATGAAAAATTTATAAAAACAATTTTGTATGTGAATATAAGATATAATTGATATATGATATACACATATATCTATTACTATCATTAGCAGTTATTTATGATTAATTATGTCCAATGTAATACCGATCAATTTGGATAGATGGAGAAAGTGGACAATGATCCCAATATAGATGTGAGTTCCTGTGATTGGCTATATTAATCTAGATATGATCAACTATTTCAAATTATTAGAATTATGAACATTTAAAGCACAGATAAATGGAATGTTAAAATAATAAACTTACAAAGAAATGACAAATTTATTGTCAGAAGTGAAAAGAAAACCAAGATGAATTGGTTGTTCAAACAGTGTGAAGAGAATATAAAATTATGTATTCTGAATATAAAAGAATACATAAATGTATGAGTATTGTTTTAAATCAAAGAATCAAATGTTTTACAAATAGAATTCTAGTAAATAAGAGATTAATGTTAGAATGATAAAAAGCATTTTCAATAGATCTAGTTATTATTCAGGAATACATCCCAAATGATTATGCACAAAAACTCAAAAAATAAGTAAAACAAAATATAAAAAATAATTATGTAATAATAATAGGGTAACATAGTTGATTTCTTGGGAATTTATAAGAAGTGCAATTATTGTGACAGAGATGGATCATGGTTCATCAATATTGGAAAGGGGTCTAATGTTTACCCCTGTATTGAATCCTATCAGGCATAGTCATGTATTGAGAGATATTAAAAATATTAGAGTTTTGAGTTGAAGATAAATAATGAAAAGAGGTAATAAAGTTGATAAATATTTGTAAATAATAATAATAATAATATAATAACAATGAGTTTAAAAATCACAATAAAAAGCTTTATTTGTATTATGATGTATTCTAAAATAGGTATAAAAAACAATTAAGAATATATGCAACATCTTGCAACTGATATGGATTTGGATGACATTTTAGTACTAGTAGAATTAAAATTATCTTTCAAAAGAATAAAAAAAATTAAGATAAAAACAATAAATGGGAAAATGATAAATTTTAAAAAAAATTATCAGAGAAAAAATTCCAGATTTGCAGGATTAAAAGGTAAGTAGAAATCATAGTAATATAATTGCTAAAGCAAATTCAAATAAAAGCTCAGTAATCCAAGAAAAATTTAATAATTACTGTAGTAGTGATAATAGATTATAAAAAAAAATAAAAGAAAACAAAAATACTATATATTATTAAGGACATGATGAACAAAATGTTAAAGAGAAGAAAATAGAAAGATGTAAATTTGTAGATAGTAAAAATATATATATATAAGAATTAATAGTAAATAGAGGCATAAAGAACATGAAAAAATATAATGGATAAAAGAAATGTAGAAACAATAAAAATAAGTTTGGTTTATATTAGATGAAAATGTAACCTCAGAAAGAAAATAATAAATAAAGGTAGAAATTGTAAAATATCAGTAAAAAATAGAAGCATTTAAAAAAATGAAGAAAAAATATGCCATTTATTATTTTTTTTTATGTGTCAAAGCATCAGCCAGGAAGCGAACCCGCAAACTCGAGACAACTGCTTGTAAGGCGGCTGTGCTGACCACTCGACCACCAACGCTTGACAAATACGCCATTTATTTATATACTAAAAGTAATGAGCTATTATTTATTTTAAAAACAAAGAAAGGTCATATATATTAGGGTGAAATACATTTTAGTAATAAAGAATAACATTATACAAGTATTAACCCCCAAAGACAAAATAGTAGTTTTTAGTCATTTGGCTGAATGCTGTATAAAGCTAACATAACACACAAACCATTTAGGATGAACATATATAAGTATTGTCATAAAATAAAATAAAAAGATTTTAAACCTTTTAAATGTATTTATAACTTGTAAATATTGTTATTTGCTTTAAAATATAAATATATTTAAATTAATCTATAAAATATTGCAATTAATATAATCATATAAAAAGATTTTTTAATCATATTACATGCTGCTCTATTTATAAAAACTGAATTTCCAGCATTTAATTTTTTAATCTAAGACATCTATAAAAACATAAGATTAAGAAAAAATATTTCTTTTTTAGAAAATTAATTATTAGGCTATTATGAACAAACATTTTAAAATAAAAAGTGAACACATCAGTATACATGAAAAAAGTTTAAAAAAAATCACTGATATGTTAGTAGATACAAAATAATATTTGGCTATCCAATTAGTACTAATGATCAAAAGAAATCAAAAGTAGGTGGAGGTAAAACAAAAAAAGCAAATATTTGCAAAACTAGAAAGAGTAAGGTACACATAATAAATTGCTCAAAAAAGGAAAGGTTTATTCATCTACTGACATATTCAGATCCTGTCCACAGAAAACTTTTATTTGATAGTGGTAGGTTTAAAACTGTAAATAATGCTATAGAAAGAAAGACTGTGCTAAGTTCAAAATTTAAAAGATAACATTAATTTAGACTTTAGACTCTTCATGTTAATTAGAGTTTAGTATAAAAGGAAATCTTTTTAAAGAATGATTTTTTAAATGATATTAAATTGATTCATTGTATAACGATACTGGTAGCAATAAATGATTATAATTTTCAGTTTAGAAAATGTTTGATGTTATTAATACACTTTTGATGAGGTAATGTTTGTTTTATAAATATAAAATGGTGTTATCAATAAGATGAAAGATGCATAAAGGTAAATTAAGATAAATTATTATGAGATAAAAAGGAGCAAAAAACAACAATTAAACATTGATATTAGAAAAATAATTTTAATGTAACAATTATTTTCTTTCTTTCTTTTTTTTTCAAAACAAGAAGAATTAAAGCAATTAATTCAAAACCATAATTTACTAAAAGAACAAATAATAATAATAAAAAAACCAAAATAAGTATTATGCTATTTATGAGTTAATTTTTCTTTAAAATAATTGGATCATATGATTTTATTATAAATAAATAAATAATAGTTCTTGAAATAATATAGTATAATTTTTACTTTAATTATGGATATATATAGGGTGTATGAGCACAGACTTTTATACGACTCACCACTCTCCACTCTATCTCATAAAAAATTGGTCACAAAAAGAGTAGGAATATACGTGTACATATATGAATAAATATACACACACATCAACATATTTGTTTTATTACAAAACAAATATTAGTAGTATTAATCATTAATCTTAATAATATAAAAAAATACAAAAAGGTGAAAAAATAAATCATTATAATTATTTATTAATATCTTAAAGAAAAAAAATGTTAACGTATAAAATTTTATTTTTATGACAATAATTATTTTTAATTAAATACCAGTATATTATATATGCTTTTAAGCTAGTTGTAATTAGAGGGGGTTTGAATCCAGATTTTCAAATTCCCTTGTTAAATAGAACATTGTTGCAGATATAGGAATATTTTAGATTTTAATAGTTTGATATGTGAGGACAATAAGAAAGGAAAAAAAGAACAATCTATGTTCTTGTATAATAAAACAATAATATATTTACTTATTTCACTTTATGAACAAAATAAAATTTGAACAAAAGGAAGAAATTGGAGAGATTTATTTCTCTTTCATCAGCCAGATTTCCAAGGAATTAGAAGAATGAGTTAGTTTAAAATATATTTCTTTAACTTTATAATTCATGTGATAATTATTCTGCTATAGAAACAATGCATGAAATATTAGAACAAAAAACACATCACACTGTAGGAGAATTGCGTCAAACAATTATTTTAATAGTATACTTTGTGACAGACTAAAGTGATTCGATAGGAATGTTGTTTCATTATTAATTTTTTTGTTCATTTCAAAATAATATCAAAGTAAAAGGTTAAATTTACTAAAATTCTAAAAGAAATATTTTTGAATCTTTTATTTATTTTTATTGATGGTTAATCTTTCGAAAAAAATCAATTCAAATAATTAAAAAAATATTACAGATAGATAAAAAAATTTAATTTGATTTTGTATAGACACTTTTAAATATGCACATAAGTTTTAAAAGAAATAAATAAGAATAAACATGCAGTTGTAATGTTTTTATACTTATGATCTTCAAAATAAGCATAAATAAATTTAAAAAAAAAATACATGCTTATAGATACCAATTTTTGAAATATATGAAATAAATTTTATTGGATAAAACTAGGTGGTTGTTATATATATATATCCACAGATGGCGTTCTACCAAAAACACCGATCAAGCGTATGTTTTGTTTACATAAACGTCAGAGTAGTATTCACTATCTCTAACTATAATTCCACTTTCAGATCATGATTTCAAGCTATTTGCTATCATCAGTGAAAGACAGGAATAAAGAAACTAGATCTAAATACAAACTCTGAGCATTTATGAAACAATTTCTATTCAGCTTGCAAGCGTGAATTTTTTAGAAACGTAATGTCTTCAAACTCAGCATAGCAAACCAGATAGCTATATGGGTCTGATTTCAGTTCAGCATCACCACATAGTAGAAGCCTCTGCAATCTATATCATTGCAAGAAAGACCTCAAAGGTACATTTATGATAAACAAAAATGCAAGTTAAAAAACTTGCTAACGCTGAATAGAAATTGTTTCATAAATGCTCAGAGTTTGTATTTAGATCTAGTTTCTTTATTCCTGTCTTTCACTGATGATAGCAAATAGCTTGAAATCATGATCTGAAAGTGGAATTATAGTTAGAGATAGTGAATACTACTCTGACGTTTATGTAAACAAAACATACGCTTGATCGGTGTTTTTGGTAGAACGCCATCTGTGGACATAAATACAAGCGTTAGCAAGTTTTTTAACTTGCATTTTTGTTTATCATAAATGTACCTTTGAGGTCTTTCTTGCAATGATATAGATTGCAGAGGTTTCTACTATGTGGTGATGCTGAACTGAAATCAGACCCATATAGCTATCTGGTTTGCTATGCTGAGTTTGAAGACATTACATTTCTAAAAAATTCACGCTTGCAAGCTGAATAGAAATTGTTTCATAAATGCTCAGAGTTTGTATTTAGATCTAGTTTCTTTATTCCTGTCTTTCACTGATGATAGCAAATAGCTTGAAATCATGATCTGAAAGTGGAATTATAGTTAGAGATAGTGAATACTACTCTGACGTTTATGTAAACAAAACATACACTTGATCGGTGTTTTTGGTAGAATGCCATCTGTGGACATAAATACAAGCGTTAGCCAGTTTTTTAACTTGCATTTTTGTTTATCATAAATGTACCTTTGAGGTCTTTCTTGCAATGATATAGATTGCAGAGGCTTCTACTATGTGGTGATGCTGAACTGAAATCAGACCCATATAGCTATCTGGTTTGCTATGCTGAGTTTGAAGACATTACGTTTCTAAAAAATTCACGCTTGCAAGCTGAATAGAAATTGTTTCATAAATGATCAGAGTTTGTATTTAGATCTAGTTTCTTTATTCCTGTCTTTCACTGATGATAGCAAATAGCTTGAAATCATGATCTGAAAGTGGAATTATAGTTAGAGATAGTGAATACTACTCTGACGTTTATGTAAACAAAACATACGCTTGATCAGTGTTTTTGGTAGAACGCCATCTGTGGACATAAATACAAGCGTTAGCAAGTTTTTTAACTTCCATTTTTGTTTATCATATATATATATATAGAGAGAGAGATTCTTGCTGGTCATGATCTGATTATTTATTTATTTCTTTACTTAATAATCATTAAAAAGTTATAGTTATATTAAATATATCTCAGATTTGATATGTATGTTAAGAAAATATATTATTGACTATGTTTGTAAGCTTTAAAAAACTGGTATTTTATTTACAATATGATCCTGGAATGTATTAGTCACAAAATTGTAACTGATAAATATAATCATATAAATGAAATTAAAGATAAAAATAAAGGAAATATTTTATATAAACATAGAGTATGAAATATAGGTGTTGTTGATAGAGTAGACAATTTTCACTATGAAGTTAGTAAAATTAAATGACATGACAGAATATTCTATAGAATATTTGAGAGATATATTGATCCCAAGTAATTTAGAAGAGACATTATAATTATTAATATTAGCTTAAAATAGTTATATAAAATTTATACTCAAGTTTTCCTAAGTGAAATATTTAACAAATTAGCATAGGTTAAATAAGATAAGCAAAAACACAGAATGACTGTAATTAGAATGCTGATCAAAATAGGTAGGTTACTGTTTAGCAAATATTTTAAATTTATTTTAAATGAATCCTATAAATAATTTTCAATTTATTTGTTTATTGAATTTTTTAAAGGATACAGAAGAACAATTCTGATAAAGGTAATATAAATGACAAACTTCAAGATAAATAAAATGAGAGTGTAGAATGTTTCTCAGATCAGGCATTAATTTATTTATTTTACTGTTGTTTATTTACTTATTTGAATGATCATGAATTTACATTGTAATAAAAATTATAGTAGTATTATTTCATGGTGATCATTTTTATTCATTCTTTTATTTTGCTGTTTGAGAAAACATTTGTGAATATCAAATATTTTTCTGGTTTTAAACAAAATTTATCAGAGGATCTTTTATTATTTCTAGCATAACAATCAAAATTTGTCAATGATTTATAGTTCCAATGTGCTTGTGCTAATGTAATGACATAAACATTCTGATGTACATGATCCTCATATATTAGAAATGGTTGTAAGTTAGAATGGATAATAATTAATTTCTGAATAGTATTTTTTTAGATATACAAGATTTTACAATAAAATATGGCCTCTTACAATATATAAATATATATAGGAATGAATTCATACTATTATTTTTAGTAACTTTCATGTAGTAACAATATATAATAGCTAAAATAGATGATACTTTCCTCAGAGCTTCTTCTTTTACTATTATGTATTTTTACTACATGGAAGCTCCCAGAAAAAATACTACAAATTCAGCTTTTATTCAAGAGTATATTAGAATTAACACACACACACACACACATATATATATATATAATTATTCAAAACAATACAATAATTAATACAGTAAAACAATATTTTAAAAAACAAATATATACCAATTTAATAGAAGTACTTTCAACTATCTATGTAGTCGTTGTCAACTAGATTCAAATTGTATTAGAAAAAACCGTTACAAATGTAAACAAAAAGTAATACGTCATACATCAATTTTCCCACAATTCATTAATTTTTATATTGGCGGCCTGTCTGTTTATCAACTGTTGCTTTTCACTTTTTATTAACATAGCTTCTTTAATTTTGCGTTTATTATTATTTCTTTCAATACACAAAATCTTAACTTTATTAAAATCAAAATCAAAACCATAATTACATGTTACATTATGATCAAAAAATACTGATGGTGATACATCATCATTTCTAACATTCTCTTGTCTTGATTTTTGCACTTGTTTATATAACAACAAATGCTCCTTTGATCTTTTCTCCAATGTACATCGAGATTCCCCAATATATGCCTTTCCACAAACACATAGCCATTTATATATTGCACAACTTTGATCTAAAATACTACACTTATTTTTTGAATTATTTATTAATCTATTTAAATTAGGAGTGTTTGTGGAAAGGCATATATTGGGGAATCTCGATGTACATTGGAGAAAAGATCAAAGGAGCATTTGTTGTTATATAAACGAGTGCAAAAATCAAGACAAGAGAATGTTAGAAATGATGATGTATCACCATCAGTATTTTTTGATCATAATGTAACATGTAATTATGGTTTTGATTTTGATTTTAATAAAGTTAAAATTCTGTGTATTGAAAGAAATAATAATAAACGCAAAATTAAAGAAGCTATGTTAATAAAAAGTGAAAAGCAACAGTTGATAAACAGTCAGGCCGCCAATATAAAAATTAATGAATTGTGGGAAAATTGATGTATGATGTATTACTTTTGTTTACATTTGTAACAGTTTTTTCTAATACAATTTGAATCTAGTTGACAACGACTACATAGATAGTTGAAAGTACTTCTATTAAATTGGTATATATTTGTTTTTTAAAATATTGTTTTACTGTATTAATTATTGTATTGTTTTGAATAATTATATATATTTTATTATAATTGGAATACAGACATTGATTAATAATAATATATATATATATTAAAAGCCTAAAGCTAAACTAGTCAATAAAATAAAAACAAAATTACTTCAAATTCATAATTCAAGCAGATTAGCCAAAGCAAATAAAGTCTAAAACACACCAATGGTTTCATTGTTACAAGCAGACTTTTCAACTATAAATGACTACAAGATAACAACAAATTGATACTAAGTACTACTCATAATTCCACTTAAATTCCACACACCTTTGATATTAAAAGAACTTTTAATTATGAACAGTGTGTGCTTAATAAATAATATTTACATACATTACTGTTAATTTCATAAATTTTGATAATATTACTTCATTGTAAATTGAAAGATTTTGCATTATTGATTTAGAAATAATACATAGTGAGTTAAATGTGAAGATGTTTAAAAGCTTCCTGCTCTTAAGGCAAAATGCTTCATACTGATATATATATATATATATATATATATATATATATATATATATATATATATATATATATATATATATATATGTATATATATATATATATTGTACCTATATTGATATAGGCACATATAATTTTATCTAAAATTATATTATTAAAATAATCTTTCGTTAAAGAAAAACATAAAATTAAATGTTGAAGAGTTTATTCAGTTTGTTTTTGAAAAAGATAAATATCAAATAGTTTTCTAGCGTTAGTTTTGAAATAAAAAGTTACAATTAATTAATCAAAAGGGGGGAGGGGAGTCTTGGTTTGAGAAATTAAACTAAGGGTTATAAAAGGAAGTAAAGAGTTTTTATTAGTATTCGTAAAAATATAATTTTAAAAGTTAAAACGTACAAATCTCTTTTCATTCAAGTTTAATTAAAGAAAAAATAATGTTAAAACTAAATAGTAAATTGTATTAAAAATATATGTGCATATATATGTGCAAGTGTCAACAATAGAATAAATGTTATTATAAATAAATGAAAGTTAAAGAAGATTATCATTAAAAACCACAGCAATGACTATTAGATATTAATTAATATAAAACAATACATTTTTGCATGGCTATTACTAATTAAGCAATCTTTCAAAACACGTTTATCAAATGATTATCACTGGAATTTCGACAACAGATCTTTGCCAGAGATAGAAAGACAACACATCGCAGGAATAAATAGACTTTTTTATCGGACAATAGTTCAGTTCACAAATTAGTTGAGTGAGTGCAGTTCACAAAGTAATTGAGTAGTGCTGTTCAGAAATTAATTGAGTCAGTAAAGAAACAAAATGCAGTGTTGAGAAGATTTTGGGAATTCACGCCTCTCCACAGCCTAAAAAGTCTGCTGAAAACAGCAAGATCTGCCCGTGAAATAATGTCAATGTAACAACTTAGAAAATCTCCATCAGTATTTAATTGTCTCCAATAGTAATAATCGTGAAAATCAGGAAACTCATCAAGGAAAAGTCCCAGCTGGCTGGTAAGCATTCATAATGGAAATATCATCACTGAAAGCAGCCACCAAAGAGAACAAAATTCTAATTCTACATTCAAAAGCCTAGGTAAAACATTTTCTTATTTCATTTATACTGTAATAGCCATTGCATTGCATTAATTCGTACAAATCTTTCAAGAGTCTAATTATATGAACTTTATATCATACATAAATGAACTATTGATATGTGTGATTAAATTTCAAATGCTATGTAATACTTTATTATTATTATGTGTGTGTGAGTTAATATGTGCATGATCATTATATCAATATTTATTAGTTAAATTAAAGTGTTCTGTTATTAAATCTAGAGGAATATTTAAACTATTTAAAAATGTTAATTTAAAATATACGTGTGTTTTATTAGAATTATAAAATGTTTAAATTTAGTAAATAAATGTTAGTTAATAAATTATCTTTAAAATTAAACTTTATTTGTCGGTCAATTCTTTTTATCAATTCTTTTATCAGTCTCCTTTTATAAATTCTTTTTACAATTCCTTTATCAAGTCTTTTAACCACTAATTAAGTATAATCTATTAGTGATTACAAACAACTGAGCTAGTCATGGATTTAGGCGTTGAGTTAGTGGCCACTGTTCAAAGTGCGTTGTCTATTCTTTTAGTATTCTTTTAGAATAAACAGCTGGTGCCCATGGTTATACACAAACAAAAAAGTGCTTTGGACATGGTATTGAACTCAACAGCCGAGAAGAAGCTATGTCCTGGAAATGTAACGTTAGTTATATACTTTATAGCTATCGTTTGGGCATACATACTCTCCGAGTATGTTCTTCTCTGCCTAAGAGACCGGTGTTCAAATGAACATATTTGAACTCTGTTCAAATGGCTATACCCAACTGTGGGGATGAACCTAAGAAACAATAGTAATGAAATACTATGTTTCTTGTTTAAAATTTTTTTATAAAAAGCTAAATTATGTTTGTGAAAGTGTTTTAATTTTTTTTTTTTTTTTAAAAAAAAAGAATTGACAGATTTTTTTTCTTTAAATGAAAAGAGATTTTGACATGTATGCTATCAAATCAGAGACAGTTAATATTTGGGAGGAGTTAAAGTGTTAGAATGGGTAGTAAAAAGGACAAAAGGGTGAAGTTAGTGTGAGTTTCCGTCTTAGTAAGAAAAATAAATAAACAATTCGATTTTGCAAAATATAATTTAAAAAATACAAAGTAATAGCGTAACTATGAATAAAGAAATGGATCTGAAAGAAAGCCCACTATATTTTAAACATCCTTAGTTAGTAGAAAAGGAGAAAGAAGAAGTATCTGAGATGCAAATGATGATGAAAATGATGATATGATGGAAGAAATGCGTCAAGAATTTAAACAAAGTCAACAAGAATTGTGTTAGAAATTTGAAGAGAGTCAGTTAGAACTCAAAGCAGAATTGAAGGAAGAAATTAGTCAGGTTAAAACAGAATTTAAAGAACTCGGAGCAGAAGTAAGAGAAATAAGATGTGAGATAACGGTAAAGGTAGAGAGGAACCAAGAAGTTATAGAGTTAGATTTAATTAAAGAAAGTCAGGAAGTTGAAAAGGAAGTTGAGGTGATAAAAGACATAGAAATTGAATTAGAATCAGATAGCATTGTGATAAATAAAGTAGACACAAATGTAGACCAAGAAATAGAAGAAAAACATAAGTTCAAGGTAGTAGATAGTGTAGAAAAGTTTTTACAAAAATTTAAAAAGGTTAAAGTAAACGTTCGCATTCGTTGTAGACGTAGATTTAAAACAAAGAGAAAGCGTAGAAAAAAATATTCCCAGATTGAAGTAATTCGGAGTTTGTCTAGGTATAAAGGTTTTCTGAGTTACGAAGTTGAAAACAGAACAAAAAGAGAAAGAGATAAAGCAATAAAATATAAAAGTGGAACCAGTAAGAGAGGAAAGTTAGTTTATATTATAGAATTTGTAGAAAGAAAAAAGGAGCCACCAGACATAGTTTAAGAGTTAGTAAACGGGTGGAATAGTAAAGGAAATAAACAAAAAGGACCGGAAATGGACAATGAGCATGAATATGATTATTCTAAAGTAAATAAATCTAATAAATTAAATCTGAAACTTCTATTTAAAACTTAAGACAATAAATTTAAAAATGAATGAATAATAATAAATGAAATGTTGCAAGTAATAATAATAATGTAGGCTTCGCAAAATAAAATATTTTTTTTTCTCCATGCACATATTAATTAAGAAGAAATGCTCGTAAACAAACAGCTCAAATAAAAAAAAAATCAATCAATAAAATCAAGTTAAATAAATGGGTCAAGTTAATGATGTAAAAGTAAAGTTGTAGGTTTAAATAAATGAAAAGATAATGGAATTTCTAAAATAAAATTAAGTTAGTCAAATAGATATCTGTATGATAATGAATCACAATAAAGTAAAACAGTTTTTTTTCTGAGTACACGCACATTAAAATAAAATAGTTTTGAATACGTAAGTTAATAAAAGGAAGTAAATAAATGGTTTAAAGTAATCAAGTCCAATAAAATCTTTGTATAATAATAAAGAGCAGTAAAATAAGATAGTTTTTGAATATACACACGATAATATATAAGTTAAAGTAATGGGTTAAAGTAATATTGTAATATAAATAAATATGTGTCTGTGATAGTTTCAAAACAATATTGTAGCATAAATAAATATGGATAATGTTCGTATGGGTTTAAAATAAGTATCGTAAAACTAAATATTTAAATAATATTTGTAATGAATTTAAAAATAATATAAACGAAAGTCAATCTAAGTTGTATTAGGAGTGTATACGGGTTCGAATCTAAAGGGATGAGAATAGTATTGAAATAAGTTAGCTAAGGATTAAGTTTAAAGCTCTCGACTGGATAAATTCTAGTACCTGCAATGGATTGGCCGGGATCATTCCTCTTTTAAAAAGCGCACTGGCAACAACCAGAGTAAGTTGTAAGTCACTTTTCAGGGGAGAATCCCCATATCTCGTACCTCATTTTCCAAAGCGTAAGTCGGAAATGGACAGTTGAAAATTCCTGCCATTGCAGCTGCTTAGTCAAAGTCCGATCAAGAGAATCAGCAGCCGAAGCTTCATTTATAAAAGATCCCTGTGCCACAAATTTAGTTTGTCCTCATGGTCATTATCCAGGATGAACATTGTAAGCAATGTTACCAGCATAGAAAGAAGAAAAGCATAATTGGAGATTGCCCTTAGCATGGAAAAGGAAAAGATACCAAAAAGCAAACTTAGAAAGAATAATAAATTAAGATTTAATGTTGTCAAAGATGAAATGGTCAAAAATGATGCATTTTACTCTCAAAAGGAAGGGCGGTGTAATGAACCTATATTGATATAGGCACATATAATTTTATCTAAAATTATATTATTAGAATATTCTTTCATTAAAGAAAAACATAAAATTAAATGTTGAAGAGTTTATTCAGTTTGTTTTTGAAAAAGATAAAAATCAAATAGTTTTCTAGTGTTAGTTTTGAAATAAAAAGCTACAATTAATTAATCAAAAGGGAAAGGGGAGTCTTGGTTTGAGAAATTAAACTAAGGGTTATAAAAGGAAGTAAAGAGTTTTTATTAGTATTCGTAAAAATATAATTTAAAAAGTTAAAACATACAAATCTCTTTTCATTCAA
The DNA here is from genome assembly GCA_028023455.1 of Epiperipatus broadwayi. Taxonomy (NCBI): domain Eukaryota; kingdom Metazoa; phylum Onychophora; class Udeonychophora; order Euonychophora; family Peripatidae; genus Epiperipatus; species Epiperipatus broadwayi. Next base: position 4,758,990 of record JAQFVV010006229.1, on the reverse strand, counting down.
GTTTAATTAAAGAAAAAATAATGTTAAAACTAAATAGTAAATTGTATTAAAAATATATGTGCGTATATATGTGCGAGTGTCAACAATAGAATAAATGTTATTATAAATAAATGAAAGTTAAAGAAGATTATCATTAAAAAACACGGCAATGGCTATTAGATATTAATTAATATAAAACAATACATTTTTGCATGGCTATTACTAATTAAGCAATCTTTCAAAACACGTTTATCAAATGATTATCACTGGAATTTCGACAACAGATCTTTGCCGGAGATAGAAAGACAACACGTCGCAGGTATAAATAGACTTTTTTATCAGACAGTAGTTCAGTTCACAAATTAGTTGAGTGAGTGCAGTTCACAAAGTAATTGAGTAGTGCTGTTCAGAAATTAATTGAGTCAGTTAAGAAACAAAATGCAGTGTTGAGAAGATTTTGGGAATTCACGCCTCTCCACAGCCTAAAAAGTCTGATGAAAACAGCAAGATCTGCCCGTGAAATAATGTCAACGTAACAACTTAGAAAATCTCCGTCAGTATTTAATTGTCTCCAATAGTAATAATCGTGAAAATCAGGAAACTCATCAAGGAAAAGTCCCAGCCGGCTGGTAAGCATTCATAATGGAAATATCCTCACTGAAAGCAGCCACCAAAGAGAACAAAATTCTACGTCTACATTCAAAAGCCTAGGTAAAAACATTTGCTTATTTTGTTTATACTGTAATAGCCATTGCATTGCATTAATTCGTATGAATCTTTCAAGAGTCTAATTATATGAACTTTATATCATACATAAATGAACTATTGATATGTGTGATTAAATTTCAAATGCTATGTAATACTTTATTATTATTATGTGTGTACATGAGTTAATATGTGCGTGATCATTATATCAATATTTATTAGTTAAATTAGAGTGTTTTGTTATTAAATCTATAGGAATATTTAAACTATTTAGAAATGTTAATTTAAAATATGCGTGTGTTTTATTAGAATTATAAAATGTTTAAATTTAGTAAATAAATGTTAGTTAATAAGTTATCTTTAAAATTAAACTTTATTTGTCGGTCAATTCTTTTTATCAATTCTTTTATCAGTCTCCTTTTATAAATGCTTTTTACAATTCCTTTATCAAGTCTTTTAACCACTAATTAAGTATAATCTATTAGTGATTACAAACAACTGAGCTAGTCGTGGATTTAGGCGTTGAGTTAGTGGCCACTGTTCAAAGTGCGTTGTCTATTCTTTTAGTATTATTTTAGAATAAGCAGCTGGCACCCGTGGTTATACACAAACAAAAAAGTGCTTTGGACGTGGTGTTGAACTCAACAGCCGAGAAGAAGCTATGTCCTGGAAATGTAACGTTAGTTATATACTTTATAGCTATCGTTTGGGCATACATACTCTCCGAGTATGTTCTTCTCTGCCTAAGAGACCGGTGTTCGAATGAACATATTCGAACTCGGTTCAATATATATATATATATCATCAACCATTATCAATCCACTGCAGGATAAAGGTCTCTCCAAGTTCAATCCATCTTCTCTGATCTTCAGCTTCTCTTCTCCACATCACCCCTGCACACTTTCTTATTTCATCCATCCATCTCACATGTGGTCTCTTTCTGGGTCTTTTACAATCTCTTGGAATCCAGTTTAAAATTTTAATTGTCCATCTATTATCATCTCTTCTAGCAATATGTCCAGCCCAACTCCACTTCAGTCTTTTAATTTTTTTCAATGAGGTCAGTAACACCTGTTTGTTCTCTTACCCATACATTGCGTTTTCGATCTCTTCTTGTTACTCCCAACATGCATCTCTCCATACTTCTTTGAGTGGTCTGAAGTCTCTGTATTGCTCTTGTATTAAGTGTCCAAGTCTCAGATCCATAAGTAAGAACTGGTAAAACACATTTATTAAAAACCTTCCTTTTCAAACACATAGGCATATTTCCTTTTAGTATCAAGTTATTTCTACCAAAAGCACTTCAACCAAGTTTAATTCTATGATTAATTTCATCCATTATGTTTCCATCTGTATTAATAATCTGACCAAGGTATTTGTAACTGTTAACTTCTTTTAATTCATCATAATCAATTTTTATTTTCATATTTTGAGCAAATCAATTAAACGTTACTTTAGTCGTTTTAACATTTATCTTTAGTCCTACTTTCATCTGATAACTCCTGCAACATTTCCTGAGGCTCTGAAGCATTATTTGAAAAAACAACTACATCATCTGCAAAATCTAAATGACTTAAATAATCTCCATTTACTTTCACTTCTTTAGTTTTCCATTTTAAACCATAAAATACTTCTTGCAGCACTGCTGTAAAAAGTTTTGGAGATATGGAGTCACCGTGTCTTACACCCTTCTCAATGTTGACTTTCCCAGTATCATTATGTAATCTAATTGTTGCTGTTGCATTTTTATAAATATTCTTTAAAATATGACAATATCCTGGATCTATACCTTGATGATCCAATGCTTTAATCACTGAAGAAATGTTTATAGAATCAAATGCCTTTTCATAATCTACATATCCAAACATAATGGCAACTCATATTCATTTGTCCTTTCTATAACTTCTCTCAATACCTGGATATGATCTACTGTACTAAAACCACTTTTAAATCCAGCTTGTTCTCTTGGTTGGTGGAAATCCAATGTTCTCTGTAGACGAGTTGTAATTATCTTGGTAAAAATTTTGTATAAAACTGATAAAAGGCTGATAGGTCTGTAATTTCTAATATCTTCTTTATCACCTTTTTTAAATATTAATATTATTACTGCATTCTTCCAATCATCTGGTACATCTTTATCATTTAGACATTTGGTATATAACTTTGCTAAAAAATTTTCTATTTCTTCACCTGCTTCTTTTAATATATCAATTATAATTCCATCATTACCTGGAGCCTTTCCTTTCTTCATACATTTAATTGCATGTCTCACTTCTTCATTTAAAATTCTGGGCAATTCAGAAGATATAATAGATACAGGTGGTACTTGTTTTTTTATTACTATATAATTCTTGATAGAAGTCTTCTACCCATTTCATGATGTCATCTCTCTTTTTAGTAATAATTCATTCTTTTTTCTTATTGCTGATATAAATTTCCTACCAATACCAAAATGTTGTTTTACATTCTTGTCACTTTTTTTTTCTTCTACAGATTTTCTTGCAAGTTCATAGTTATACTTTCTTGTATCATTTTCACTTCTTTTCCACACCATTTTACAAAATTTGAGATATTCAATCCTTTTTAATACATCATTTTTGTATATCTTCATATTCCTTCTTTTCTTCATAAATTCTCTAGTCTCAGTAAAAAATTTATTGGTCAATTGCTACTTTTTTCTACCAGCTATCTTTGTTGCAGTTTTTAAAAGTGTATCAGTTATTTTCATATTAATTTCATTCAAATCTGAATCATGTTCAAAATCTACTAATACTTGAAACTGATTTGTAAGTTCTAATTTAAATTCATTAGAATGTTTCTGAAGATTAGGAATATCAACTGTTAAATATTGTTTTTCTTAATAATTTTTGTCTCTTTAGTTTTGCATTACGTCTTACTAATAGATGATCACTTCCTGTTTTAAATTTTTTAAGAACATTACAATCTTGAAATATGTATTTTCTGTTAGTCAAAATATAATCCAATTCTGCTGTACCTTCATTTGGATGCTTCCATGTCCATTTCCTTTTAACATTTTTCTCAAAAAAAAAATTCATAATATAAAGTTTTTCTTTTTCTGCAAACTCCACAAGTCTATGTCCTCTCTCATTTCTATTACCATAACCAAAATTACCTACAGCACTTTCATCTTTTATTTGTTTACCAATTCTAGCATTAAAGTCTCCCATAACAATTTTAAAATGTTGTTTACTCTGATCAAAAGCCTTTTGTACATCCATATAAAAATCTTTTACTACTTCATCACTATGAGAACTTGTTGGGGCATAAACCTGAATTATCTGCATTTGGTATCTGCTATTAAGTTGTATAACTAATCTTGCCACTCTGTCCAATACACCATCAATCTCCACAATGTTGTTCTTCCACTTTTTATTTATAATAAATCCTACTCCACTTGTATTTCCAATATTTGTGCCTTTATAATAGAGTACATGTCCACTTTTTAAATCAATTGTTTCTTCACCTTTTCTTTTAACTTCACAAAGTCCAATAATGTCCCATTTAATATAAGACAGTTCTTCAAATTGTTGCAATCTTCCTTCACTTGAATGTGATCTGCAGTTGTAAGTACCTAAATAAAAAGTCATCATCAAATGGCAGCCTGGATCCGCAATCAGGAGATTCTTAGCACCCTCCGCCTTTGGCCACCAACCACTGCCTTGTTTGGTGACTTTACAACCTCCTAGGAATAAGGGCCATGATTTATTTTTCTCTGTCATAATTGTATATATGTATTGGAAAAAATATTTATCATTTACACAAACACTCATTCCACCTTATCAGGCAATTGAGAAGAAAGACCATGGTGTTTCTTGATCTTAAATGCAGAGGTAAAAAACCAATAAACTCACCACACTGGATAATGCATGTTGGTGAGCAGCCCATCCATGTTTATATACTATATGAATATTCACATAGTAATAACAGCTGCAATGACAAGAACATGTGGAGTGGACATTTGGAATTTGCCCTTCTCGGTTTCTTTAGTGCCTCCAAGAGGAATCAAAGGGTCTCCTTTCAGTTAATAGCAAACTTCTTTCTGCAGAAGAAGGTGATTCCACCTTCTTATAAAATCTCTGTCTTGTGTTGTGACTTGAGAGCTACCTATACAATCATAATTACAACTTATTGGCTGTTACATAAGCATTTTAAATGCCCATACAAGAAGGTTTCAGCCTTTCACTTTAATTTGATGTACTATAAATAAACATACTTTAATAGATTTGCAATATATTTTATCAATGACTTATGTGATCAAGGGAGTTTGCAATAATTTAAGATCTTTTTTTAAGAAATGTTTTCTTAAATGATTTTTATACATTATCTTGTACTAAATTAATTTATTATTCAAATCTTAAACTGTGTGCTTTAGTTAATTTATGTATTATAATTAATAACTTCTGAGAATGGTGAATCAATGATGATTCTAACAAAAGAAATATAACTCTAAATACTTCATTTAACTTTTAAACATTAACTTTAATAACATATTATTTACAAAATCTTTCAATAATTATTTTGAACTACTAAGTAACTTAATAAATAACAATATTAATAACATTATATAACAATACAATATAGTAACATATATAAACATTAAACATTTGTATGCTCCTTAATTACAATTACAGATATTTAAAATTATATCCTTCCCTTCTCATAAGATATGGTGTTATTTTTATACTCAACCTTATTTCTTATATAACAAAATCGTGTGTATTTATTAAATGATCAGTCCCCTTTTATGGATTTTATTTACACTCATTATCTCTTATAGATTATACTTTAAAATATAAAAAGTTTTACAAATATGGATTGTTTTCTTTCTTAAATAAAATATTTTTATTGTAATATTATGAAATATTATATATTTATCTATTTTTATATCTTATGATATTTATCATTTGATATTTCTTTTTAACTTGCATTAAGAAGATACTAATTTAATAATTATGGAATCATTAATTTGTTTTCTCATTTCACACTCAATTTTCCTATGGTCTTATTAATACAAAAATAAATTTTTTGTACTATACACTCTCAAATATGACAACTTACCTCCTGCTGAAATAATTTCCATTTACAATTTATGATACTATGCTAAAGGTTGATAGAACACTTTTTGGTGCATCTTAAAACAGGAAATTTTTATCTTCATTTTATCTAAACAATTCAGCTGCTAACTTCCTATTTCTAATCTATACCTGTTTCATACATTTTTTATTAATAATAGACTATAAAGAATTACTAACTAGGATTAGTTCTAACTCCACTATAATTATATTGAATTAATTATCATTAAACATAAGATCAAAATTTAAATATCACAATTTATCAATATTATATTCAAACCCAAACCTTTTCTATCTTCTTATAACAAACATATGTAATCACTTTTACATGTAAATTTTCCTAGCTTATGGTTTATCTCCATTTATTATAATTATTTAACAATATTAAACTTTAAACAATTAATTATATAGATAAATAAATCAAATTAATTATTATTTTCCCCCTCTATTTATAATGTTTATTTTAAAGTATAAAATTAAACAGTATACAAATATTATATTACAAGTTTTTTTTTATTTAAAAAAACATAAGTTCATCTTTAAAAAGCTTTAATATTTTATGGTACTCCAATTGTTCCTAAGTATGAAATTTTAAAATATCAGACTATAAAAACTATATATATATATATATATATATATATATATATATATATATATATATATATAAATTATAGTTTTTATCTTCAATTCAAACCTAAAGTGATACTTCACAAATAATGAAAATATATTCACAAAGTACGAAAAATTATGGACAGATGATTACATCACAGCAGTTCTAATCCCAAAGTATTAATAGTGGAATAACACCACATAAAAAATTAAATAATAGTATAAATATTTTATCATTGAAGGAATATAATTTTGATAATAAAAAACAAATAAGTTTATGTATAAGAGATTTTCAATAAGTTTTCAAACAAATAAGGATTAAGTTTTGATGAATTACTGACTAGCAAGTGGGATTTTCATTGTTTCTTACAATGCAGGCTGGAACGCAGAAGGGAAGAATTTCAAAAAATCACATTCTAGATGTATATAACATTTAGTAAATAACTTATATATTATTTAATTACTTATATAATATCAGAGTTGTTCTGGGAAGTGGAAGGGAGTGTATAAATTTTAAAAAAATGTTTTCATGTTCAATTATTTGTAAGAGAGTGTTTTTTTGTTCTTATTTATCATGTAGATCTATAACACATTCAGCAGGTAATGATATTAACACATCATCGACATACCACTTATAAATAATATCAGACTCTTTATCAAAAGATTTAGAAATAATGTCTTCTTTGGCCTTAACCAGGGTTATGAAGACAGTTATGGGAAAATCCATAGGCCATGCTATTTCATAGTGGAATATTTATTGTTAAATTATTCAGTAATGTCCCAGTAGGGAGTTAATTATAGAATTTCATTTTTGGATTTTTATTCAGTTTCTAGCAGCTACGTTTATATGATATCAGTCAATTACCTACTTGATACTGATCCATATAATTTGGTAATTTGACATGTGTCGATATAAATTGAACAAAATCTAGGAAAAATCTCATAGGGAATTTTCCTTATCCTAGATGAATGGTTACCATTCAGCAGTGGTTTTGGCATAATAATAATAATAATATGCACATCCAAAGTCTATCATTAAGAAGATAAATTTCCCCAGGTAATTTAATGTTCAAGAACATGCAAAGAAACAACATTGCGTGACTAAAAAAAGACAAAGGTAACCAATTCTTGGCAACCAATTTGTGCTGATAAAATCTAATCAATATATTCAAAATACTTTAACTCAAATTCATAAATTAAATTTCAAGTGTGACAAACCCTCCAACACGAAGGCTATGAAGGATTCATTTGTAATGGACATATTGTGAAAGTACTATAATAAAGTGTACAATAGATGTGAATACTTAAAAATGTATCTATCAGTAGAAATTCCACCTTGATTATTCTTGAACATAACCCCCCCCCACACACACATAAAAAATCATCCTGTTTCCTTGATAATAGACTTCACAGGTGCATATTACACCACTAAATCTATTGCCAAGTGATTAACCATTGTCTGAGAATTAGGAAAGTCACTATGTGATCATCCCTAGATTTTGTTCAATTTATCAACATCTGGCAGATAAATGACAATTATAAATTGACATTACTGAATTATATAGGTTAGTATAAGCAATTGATCAATAGCATACAAACACAGATTTAGAAACTGAATACAGTTTCCAAATATTTGAATTTATAATAAACAGTCTATTCTACATTTGACCTGTAGTGACATTATTGCACACTTTAACAATTAAGGAGAAAGCAAGGATCATGGATTTTCTCATGAGTGGCATCATATATGGTTCAACATTGGCTAAGACCAAAGAAGGCATTAGTTCCAAATATTTAGATATAGACCCCAGCATTCTTTATAAAGGGTATGTCAATGATGTGTTAATAAATGGAACCACTGAATGTTTTATAAAACTATGAGAAGAATTGGAGCAAAAAACACATTCCTACAGACAATTAAACAATATAACATTTCCAGGAATCTGAAGTTTCTAAATTTATATATTAAAAAAAAAAACAAAAAATTTATTAGACTTCAAAATGATCAACTAGCTACTTGAAATTTGAGGTTCAATTCCTCCTCATTTTCTCACACCATTAACACACCATACTCACTGGATAAAAAGTTGCTTAAATAAAAACCGTAGACTTTGTAAATATGAAGCATATTAGAAAGCTAATAGAGAAACCTATGTAAATTATTTAGTCAGAATAAGTTACAGCAGAAACATTTTAATAAAATAAATTCTATAATAAAATAAAAAGCAATTAACCACAACCCCCAGTATATAGTAAACCATGAATAATTATACTGCATATGCCAAAGCTTTCACACAAAATAAAAAAAGATCTGTGCTACTATATATAATATAACTTTTAGTACCCCCTAACTCAAACAGAATAACAAAAAGAAAATATCGTAGGATCAAATACCTCAGTCATGTATAAAATCAAGTGCAGCAATACAAGGGTCTAAGCCAAATTTTTCACCAGACTCCCAACACAAATATGTCCAACAAATGGAATATTTAAATTACTAATTTAAATAAATTAGTATTGTACATTTAAATGTTATAGCACACCCAGCCATTCCATCAGTGCTATAAAACTGTTTTCACCAGCCTAAAATGGCTCAGCTACAATTAGCAAAATTAACATTCTGAATAAATCTTTACTTAGCTAACGTTCAAAACATTTAAGCAAACCAAATATAAATCTTATGTGTTAACACTGACATCCTCATATGAGCTGTTTTAGATAAGAGTAATTGCTGTTCCAACACAATTATAACAAATTCTAGCCAAAACGGGCGTTTAAAGACAATCAGGAAATATAATTATGGCTTTTACATACATTTTTGTGTGATTGATTGTTACCAGCTATAATTTGATTATCTTCGAACTATATTAGACAAAATGTTAAATAACCCAGTAAAATAAAAATGTAAAATAAATGTCACTATGGGAGAAAACGTTACAATATATACACATATGCACACACAGCATAACTTTTGAATCCAGTTTTTGACCTTCGAATACAATCAATGATTAACATTATAAAATTCTAATTAGGTTTAAATACTGATGAATTTATTTAATTAAAAATATATATTGTAAGTGTAACTTAATTTTCATAATTAATGAAATATATTAAATGTCTGTGAATGGTAGCATAAAATAGAGAGACAAGTTTAATAACTAATCGTTGAATGCTCTCTACTTCTGGTGCTGCAATGTTACACAATTTCCAAAGCAATTATTTATTTGATTATGTTTATTTTTATTTTTTTAAAATTACAGTGTATTAATTATAAAACTTTTATATCATAGTCATAAAATTATATTTTGGTTATGACATTATTTTTATAGTTATACATAAGCACACACACATATAAATAAACATTGTATACGGATTGATATGAGCACTATATATATATATATATAAATGAAATCGGTATACCAATTGATAATGATTTGCCTAAAATATATGGATATGCATAATTATCATTCATGTAAAACATTAAGCATTTCTATTATCTGTTTTAAATAACCGGCAACTTTATTATTATTACATCTTTTTAAAATAAACGAATTGAGTTATATATTACGCGATCTTATAATAAAAATTGTTTTTTTTTTTTTTTTTTTAAAAAAATATCGGTTATTATTGTTATAATTTATTTTTGGAAAATATTTTTTCATCTATTAATTAGTTAAGTGAATTTAAATAATGAATATTAGTTTTAGTCTACTAAATATATTTTAATTAAGAGATTATTTTACTTTTTAATAATGCTTGTGTAGGTTAATGTTTGTTTTTTTCTAAAGAAAATATGACTTTGAGCTAAATTTAATATCTAGATATTTAATCTGAAAAATAAAAAATTCTATGAAATTTCGTGGGGAAGAAGAGACTTTTTAATATAAACGAAATAAGATGTTGAATAGAAATAAACATTCTGAAATCTGTCCAGTGATTGCAAATAAATTAAAAAACTACATTCCATACCAAAAAAAATTATATAATGGTCTAATATAAATAAAATTGTGCCCATAATTTGTGATAGAAAATAAAATGTATTTCAATGTTTAGACAAGTGTTAAAAGTAAAAAATAAAAAAAATAAAAAAGTTAAAAACAGTCTCTGAAAAAATATAAAAAAATCATCGATTAGACATATGATGCAAACTTTTGTATAAATAAATAACAATAATAAAAAAAAAAAACGTTTAACTATTAGGTATAAACCATTATCAATATTTATTGTTTTAACTAAAAAAAATTATTAAAACATTTATTGTTAGTATATCTTGACGATATCTACAAATCCAAAACACCATTCATATTTTTTTTTTCATGTCATAGCATCGGCCGGGAGGCGAACCCGCAACAACCGTCTGCAACCAACTGCTTGCTTGCAAGGCTGCTGCGCTAACCTCTCGGCTAACAACGTTTGACAACACCACTCACATTTATTAGTCTTCTCTAATTTCACTTAATACTTAGGTGTCTTCCATTGCGATAAAAATATTTTTAAATGCAGCTACTTGAAAATTGTTTCTTTTTTATTTTATTTGATTTAAAATTATTTAATTTAAAACCAAATAAAAAAGATACCGACGTAAGTTATCACTATAATGCGAAATTCATTAAAAACAATAACTTTAAAAAAATGCTTTAAAATGTTTTTATTTATAAAGCCATCAGTAATTAATCAAAAAAATTATAATAGATGTTATATTAACGCTACTTAAAATTTTTGAAATGCACAAATATTTATTTTTTTAAAAAGATATTTACTTTATGATAAAAAAATGAAAGTATAAAAATATGCTAAATTATACAAAATTAAAAATTCAAATCTTTTTCAAATTTTTATCAATATTATAAATACTAAATACTAAAATTAATCTCAACATAATTCAGAAAAATTCAATATCGTATTGATTTAATTTTATGTGTGTGTGTGTAAAAATTTACTTAAAAATATTAATATTTGATTCAATACAAGTATAATTTATATACTTGGAATTTTGGATCTAATTATATAAGAGATCTCAACATAGGTCTTAATACTCCCTTCAGCTATCTACTCTATCTCATACAACTGATACACATGTGGAAAAGATAATTGATCTCCAATATACATATTTCGTGCTAAAACAGCGCTCATCATTTGGATCAACTGATGAGTGCTGGTTCTGCACAAATACGAGATCATTTATCTTTTCACATGTGTGTGGACATGTGTCTCAGTTATATGAGATAGAGCAGATAACTGAAGAGAGTTTGGAGATCTGTGTTAAAATACCTTATAATGTATAATTAAAAAATATTCTTTTCTTTTAAAAAAAATTTTGATAGTGGAATTCGAAGATAAAGATCTAAGTACAGCTTTGATTTAACGATACTCAAAAATCTTTTTCCAATCTATTAAAAAAATAAATAAAAGACTATTCTAATATTTTTGTAGACTAAATAAAAAAATTTTGATGCAGTCATTCAAATTTTATGATTTTTTTAAACAAAAAAAAAAAATATTCCATTTGTGTTTATTTTATATATAATTGTTTCTTTTTTGTATGACATAATATTGTTTAAGATTATTCACAGAGACACTTTTCTTTTATAAAAATAATTTAGATAATAATACTTAAAATTCATGAACATGTTTGGTTTAGTAGCTATGTATTGTTTAGAGATGCATTAAATAATTAAATGGTGATCCACTTACAATGATAAGATATTACTGTAGCTTCATTAGGAATGACAGCTAGAGAACATGTAATGAGCATAGAATATTATCATATCCTGCAAATAATATCAACAGATTATCAGCATTCCTTTTATATAATATCAGAGTCAAAATGAAGTTATATTTGATTAGACATTTCTGGTACACTTCAAAAATCTATCACTCTTAATATTTATATTTATAGTAGAAAGATCAAATATACAAATTCTCAGTATTTTAAATAGTTGCAGTATACAAGAGTTGTGCTTGCCTTCAACATTTATAGCTGATAGATGAGATTTAGTTTAAATTGTATCATTACAGAAAAGTTTCTGAAAATATAATAAATATTTTTATTATACTAGAGATTTGCTCAAGTTAAAAAAAATTAAGAGCCTACAATCCTAGAAATCAAATTATTCTAGAGTTTATAACATTATAATAATGGTATTACAAAATATAAATAAATTAGCTTATATTTGAATCAAATCATTAAAGAAATATTGACTAGAATATGGGAGTTGAATTATTATGTTGGTTAATAATAACAATAGCTTAAAATTTGGAACTTTTAAAATAGCTATAAAGATCTGAACTTTTATATAAGGTAGTAATGAGTTGGTACACAATTTTAGAATTGCATATACTGAGAGAGAAAGTTGCAGTACTGCTGTTATGTTGTATTGCAAGATACTTTGTTTTGGTAGATTTAGATTTAAGAAGAAACAAATATAAATTACAATTGTACCGGGTTCGATCCACAGAAGATCTTACTTACACTGCAAATGTTTTGGCTGGTTACAAACTTCTTTAAAATACATTTATAATCTTACTTAATTATAAATATAACGTGAACGAACTGGCAACGTTCGAACAAAGTGGAAAATATTATTGACAGCTTTAACTATCAACAATACCCACAGTCAGATCATGGCCCATCTTGGGTGCTAGATTCAAACTCCTACTATCCAAATACTTTATTTGTTTTGGAGTAAACCCCGGGTGCCAGTTAGTCTAAGACTAACATATTTGGATAGTAGGCTCATAATCCAGCACTCGAAACAATCCATTAACTAGCTCAGCCTATTTTTAACCATTAACAACTTATACAAAAGTAGTGGTGAAAGAATTGATAAAATAATTTATAAAAGAGTTGGTAAAAAGAATTAATAAAAAGAATGGTAAAAAGAATTGACCGACATATTAAGGCTTAAGTTTAAAGACAATTTATTAACATAAAAAAAATCATACTAAATATAAATACTTTTATAAATTTTTACTAACATAATATTGGTATTTTTAATCATGCATATATTTGATTCACACACTGACATATAATAAAGCTTTAAAGAATATAACACCCATATATTTAGAACACACAAATTAATAGTTCATTTTTATGTGCTATAGAGTTCATATAATTATAGCTCTTGGAGGATTCACAAATTTTTTATGAATGTGATGGCTACTAAATATAAATGTGAATAAGAAAATGTTTTACCTAGGATTTTTGGAATGTGGATATTGCTTGCTGTTAGCTGCTTCTAATGAAGTATATCTAACCGGTTAGATTTGAAGTTTCTTGAGGAGATTTGATGCTTATCTGTTGGTATTATTCTTGGAGACAGTTACACATTGAGCAGCTTCTGGTTATTATACAGACATCACTTTGATCAGGTAGGTTTGGTTGTTTTCATCGGACTTCAGGCAGGAGAAAGATGTATGTTTTTCTGACATTTTAATACTGCATTCTTGTTTGATTTGCACGATTTAAATTATACTCTTAACTCTCCAAACTGAATTCAACTGTTATCTATAGACTAGACTGAATATCTGATAAAAAATTGGCTATTTATATATGCAAAGTGTTTTTGTTTTAATGTCTGCCGGCAATATGTGTTGTCAAAATTCCTTTAGTAGCTAATCCTTTTTAATCTTGTTGTTGGGTATTTTAATTAGAAGCCATCACAAATGTGTTGTTTTTATAATTTTAATTAGTAGCCACTGCTGTGTTTTTTAATGATAATCTTCTGTATTTATTTATTTCATTTTAATATTTATTTTCATGTGTTTTTCAATATGATTTTAACATGCACATATACATGCATTTATTATATATTTTAAAAACAAGCTTACATTTATGCACATGTACAATTTATTCTAATAAACTTGAATGAAAAGAGATTTATATTTTAGACTTTTAACTATTTATTTTAATGAATACTACTAAGAAAAACTCTTTATTTCCTTTTATAAAACTTTTAGTTTGACTATTTCTAATGAACAAACCCTCTCCCCTTCTAATTAATTAATTGTAACTTTCATTTCAAAAACTAATGATAGAAAGCTATTTGACTCTTACTTTTTTCGAAAACAAACTGCATTTTGTTTAATAAGGAAACTTTAGATTTTTAAACTTATTTTTTTAGATAAATTATTATATACCAATTCCAGGTTGATACATTACACACACCCCTTCGTTTGAGAGTAAAATGCATCATTTTTGACCATTTTATCTTTGACAACTTTAATTCTTGATTCTAAATATTTATTAATTTTCTACGTTTGCTTTTCATATATTTCACTTTACATACTAAGGGCAATCTGGTTTGACTATCCTTTCCTTCTATCTATGCCGAATACATTGCTCACAATGATCTAAATCCTGGATAATGACCACCGGGACAAACTAATTTTGTGGCACAGGGATCTTTTGGAAATGAAGCAGAAGCAGATTCACTGACTTATACCAACTCACACATATAAAATCGAAGCTTTATTTGCTGAGTTTCTACCGGACTTGGAAAAAGAAAGGGTCACTGCAAGTGGCAGGATTTCTCTACTGTCCAACCTGACTTACACTTTGGAAAACGAGGTACAAGATATGTGAAATGTGGGGACTATCACCCGAAGAAGTAATACGCGGCTTACGCTGGTTATTCCAGTGCGCATTTTAAAAGAAGAATGATCTCTGATAAGTCCGTTATGGGTGCTAAATTTTATCCAGTCAGCAGCTTTAACTTATCCTTAACTAAACTTATTTCACACTACCCTCTTCCCTTAATTTCAAACCCTTACACTCCTAATACAACTTAGATTGACTTTATATTTTATCTATTTTAATCTTACAATATTATTTTTAAGTTAACATGAACATTATCTTAAATATTTATTTATCTTAATCTTTATTCTAAACCCTTACAAATATTATTTTAACATATTTATTTATATTACAGTATTATGTTTAAACAATTTATTTACCATATACATTAATGTGTGTGTATTCAGAAACTATTTCATTTTATTACGATCCTTTATTATACAGATATTTTATTTGACTTGACTTTAAATCATTTATTTACTTCCTTTTATTAACTTACAGTATTCAAAACAAACCTTTATTTTATTACACTACTTTCTTTATTATTTTATTCATTTATTTAATTCTACAAACATTACTTTTAAAACATTAATTTGATCCATTTATTTAACTTGATTTTATTGATTGATTTTTTTTTTTGAACTGTTTATTTACGAGCATTTTTCTTTCTTAATATGTGCATGGGGAAAAAAAATCTTTTATTTTATGAAGCCTCCGTTATTATTATTACTTTCAAACATTTCATTTATCATTATTCATTTATTTTTAAATTTATTATCTTAGTTTTAGATAGAAGTTTCAGCTTTAAACTTCTCAGATTTATTTACGTTAGAATAATTATTTTAATCATAGTCCATTTCCAGTCCTTTTTGTTTCCGTTTACCTTAATATTTTACCCAATTATTAACTTTTAAACTATGTCAGGCAGTTCCTTCTTTCTACATACTAACTCTATAATATAAACTAACTTTCCTCTCTTATTTATCCCTCTCTTATAATTTATTACTTTATCTCTTTCCCTTTCCATTCTATTTTCAATTTTGTAAGTCAGAAAACCTTGATATTTAGACAAACTCCGAACTACTTCAATTTGGGAATATTTTTTATACGCTTTCTTTTTTTAAATCTATTTTTAAATCTTAGAACATGAACATTTACTTTAAACTTTTACTTTTAATTCTTTGTAAAAACTCTTTTACCCCATCTTCTACCTTGAATCTATATCTCTCTTCTATATCTTGATCTACATTTGTTTCTACATTATCTGTCACAATGCTATCTGATTCTAATTCAATTTCTATCTCTTTTATCCCCTCAACTTCCTTTTCATCTGCCTGACTTTCTTTAATTAAATCTACTTCTACAATCTCTTGATTTTTCTCTACCTTTCCTGTAATTTCATGTCTTATTTCTCTTATTTCTGCTCTGAGTTCCTTAATTTCTCCTTTGACTTCTAGCTGGCTTTGTTTGAGTTCTTGTTGACTTTGTTTGATTTCTCATATTTCTTCCCCCAATTCTGCTTTGAGTTCTAACTGGCTTTGTTTAAATTTCTGACACAATTCTTCTTTGAGGTGTTGCTGACTTTGCTCAAATTTCTGCATCATATTCATTATCATTTTCATCATCATATGCATCTCAGATATCTCTTCTTTCTGTTCCTCTACTAACTGGGGATTTTTGAAATATATTGGGCTTTCTTCCAGCTCCATTTCTCTATTCATAGTTATGCTATTACTTTTTATTTTTTTTAAATTATCCTTTGCATTAACAAATCAGATATTATTATTGTTTATTTATTTTTCTTACTAAGACGAAAACATATGCTGACTCCATCCCCTAGTCCTTTTCTCTACCTGTTCTTAATGCCTTAACTCCATCCAAAACATCAACTGTCTCTGATTTAACAGAATGATTTATTTTAAATAGCATAAATGTTAAATCTCTTTTCATTTAAAGAAAAAAGTTTTCGGTCAATTCTTTTTTTTTTTTTTTTTAAATTAAACCGCTTTAAATACGTAATTTAGCTTTTCTTTAAGATTTTTATTTTTAAACAAGAAACAAAGTATTTAATTACTATTGTTTCTTAGATCCAGCCCCACATTGGGAATAGCCATTTATGTACTGGGTTCGATCCACATAAGATCTTACTTACACTGCAAATGTTTTGGCTGGTTACAAACTTTTTTATAATACATTTATAATCTTACTTAATTATAAATATTATGTGAATAAACTGGCACATTCAAGCAAAGGGGGAAATATTATTGATAGCTTTAACTATCAACAATACCCATGGTCAGATTGTGGCCCACCTCAGCTGCTAGATTCAAACCCCTACTATCCAAAGACTTTATTTGTTTCGGAGTAAACCCCGGGCACCAGCTAGTCTAAGACTAATGTATTTGGATAGTAGGCTCATAATCCAGCACTTGAAACAATCCCTTAACTAGCTCAGCCTATTTTTAATCATTAACAACTTATACAAAAGTAGTGGTGAAAGAATTGATAAAATAATTTATAAAAGAGTTGGTAAAAAGAATTAATAAAAAGAATGGTAAAAAAAATTGACCGACAAATTAAGGCTTAAGTTTAAAGACAATTTATTAACATAAAAAAATCATACCAAATATAAATACTTTTATAAATTTTTACTAACATAATATTGGTATTTTTAATCATGCATATATTTGATTCACATGCTGACATATAATAAAGCATTAAAGAATATAACACACATATATTTAGAACACACAAATTAATAGTTCATTTTTATGTGCTATAGAGTTCATATAATTATAGCTCTTGGAGGATTCACAAATTTTTTACGAATGCGATGGCTATTATATATAAATGAGACTAAGAAAATGTTTTACCTAGGATTTTTGGAATGTGGATATTGCTTGCTGTTAGCTGCTTCTAATGAAGTATATCTAACCTGTTAGATTTGAAGTTTCTTGAGGAGATTTGATGCTTATCCATTGGTATTATTATTGGAGACAATTACACATTGAGCGGCTTCAGGCTGTTACACCGACATCACTTTGATCGGGTAGGTTTGGTTGTTTTCATTGGACTTCAGGGTGGAGAGAGACGTATGTTTTTCAGACATTTTAACACTGAACTCTTGTTTAATTTGCATGATTTAAATTATACTCTTAACTCTCTGAACTGAATTCAACTGTTATCTCTAGACTAGACTGAATGTCCGATAAAAATTTGGCTATTTATATATGCAAAGTTTTTGTTTTAATGTCCACCGGCAATAAGTGTTGTCGAAATTCCTTTAGTAGCTAATCCTTTTTAATCTTGTTGTTGGGAATTTTAATTAGCAGCCATCACAAACGTGTTGTTTTTATAATTTTAATTAATAGCCACCACTGTGTTTTTTAATGATAATATTCTGTATTTATTTATTTCATTTTAATATTTATTTTCATGTTTTTCAATATGATTTTAACATGCACATATACATACATTTATTATATATTTTAAAAACAAGCTTACATTTACGCACATGTATAATTTATCCTAATAAACTCGAATGAAAAGTGATTTATATTTTAGACTTTTAACTATTTATTTTAATGAATACTACTAAGAAAAACTCTTTATTTTCTTTTATAAAACTTTTAGTTTGACTATTTCTAATGAACAAAGCCTCTCCCCTTCTAATTAATTAATTGTAACTTTCATTTCAAAAACTAATGATAGAAAGCTATTTGACTCTTACTTTTTTCGAAAACAAACTGCATTTTGTTTAATAAGGAAACTTTAGATTTTTATAACTTATTTTTTTAGATAAATTGTTATGTACCTATTCCAGGTTGGTACACAATAAAATAACAGACTCCTAAAAATAAGACTAGAAACAATTTTATTTCACCTTTTATAAGCAAAATAATAGATTTTTTTAAAATTTGCCTTTGCATTAAGTTATTTAGTTTGAGATTATAGATGAAAGATATTTTCTTGAACTTCATGAAGTAATAATAAAGATGGATTCTGGTGAGTAAATTCTAATTATATATTGCATACTCAATTATTAAAATATTTTGAGAGCTTTGATCAGTATTGCAGCAGACTACGCTGAATAGATTTTATTTAGCATATTTATGATATATAGTGAGGTTTATTTGAGATTTTCTTTTGCCACTAAATATGAATTCAAGCTTTAAAATCATGTAGGATGTTATGAGATTAAATTGCTATGCATGTTGAAGTCTCATCTGGTTTCCCAAATTACTGTTGATATAAAGTTAGATTTAGCTAGTGGTTAGCTCATATTTTTCATCAAACGTTACCACTTTAAACATTGCAACATTTTTATAGAAGGCTTGAGTAATTAACATAAGCATTAATACGCACACACACATATATTGCACTTTAATAAGGTATAAAAATTTCATCTAGCTTATTGTTGTTTTGATTTATTTAACTTTGTTCATTGCAATGTGCAATTTATCCATTGATAAATTTATTAGTTTTTTTTTTTAAATCACAGTAGCTTTATTAAGTTAATTATTACAATTTTGGTATTTCTCAAAGTTCTTCTTTTCTAAGCTTGAATTTAATTCCAGATCATTTACAATAATGGGATTTTACGATTTTCATAAATCGTTACCAGTTAATTTTTTTCTCTGTAAAACAATCTCTAACAGATTTAAACAAAATTTGTGAATTATTAAGTATATTGATCATTGAGTTTATAGTATAATAAAACATTTCAATCTACAGAGTTATCACCAGTAGAAAAAACTTCTAATTTGCAACAAAACTACCTTATGATTTTGGATTAGAAGCGATTTATTTCATTAAACTTTAAACACTCTAGCACTTCTCTGAATTAGGCTTCTGATACTGTATAATCTTTCACAAACAATGATTTATCTAACAATTATGATAATTTATATTTGGTAGTGAAATATTTTTATGTTATTTGGTATTTTTTAATGATATTGAGAAATTTTCAATAGCATCCAACTTACTGCTGAGTTATTATCATTAAAAAGACTATTTTTTGACTTATCTACAGTATTATTACATAACTAAAAAAATTTTGGGGGTTAAATATTGAGTAAAGTATGTAAATAAATCTATTTTATTATTATTATTATTATTATTATTATTATTATTATTATTATTATTATTATTATTATTATTATTATTATTTCTAACTCTAGAATCCACTAACAAATGACTACTTGTCAACGTATATGCTTAGTAGATATAATGTATATTAAAGATGAATTGTTAACATTTGCTTTAAATTTTTAAATACATATTTGTTTTTTCATTTTAATTGTTTATATATATCGAAACGATGTATTGACGTTGATTCAAATTCTTATTTATATTATACTTTTTTTAAAGTCAGATATAATGTTATACATTGTAAAAAATATTCCGATTATAAAGAAATAGAAAAGTAATATTCTAAACTATTGTTTATCTTGATACACGTTTACGTACTATTTCTAAAACAACTAATATTTTTACTTACAATAAACGAATTATCAATTGCGACTTTTTGGGAGTCTATCATCATCAGATTTTCAATGGTATGGATGGCTGAAACCCACCCATTTAAGTTTGAAGATTTGCTATCTTAATATAAACTGAGCACTGATTATGTGTGTGTGTGTGTGATGATAATCCGGCCTGCCTGATGAGTGCTGGTTCAGCATAAATTACGTATATTGAGATCATTTATCTTTCTCACATGTGTGATCATGTGGATCGGTTGTATGAGATAGAGAATATAGCTGACAGGGGCTAGACAGTTTGTGTTCAAGTCCCTTATA
Source organism: Epiperipatus broadwayi (assembly GCA_028023455.1). Lineage (NCBI taxonomy): Eukaryota > Metazoa > Onychophora > Udeonychophora > Euonychophora > Peripatidae > Epiperipatus > Epiperipatus broadwayi. The sequence continues at coordinate 4,738,228 of JAQFVV010006229.1, read as the reverse complement.
TTTAAATGTACACATATCCGTGTGTGTGTGCATATTTTTAAAATTGTATGTTTTTAAATTATAGTTTTGTATTAAGAAAATCAATAAACGAACATGAAAAAATTATGGTTTTTTGTGTATCGCTAGAGAGCAGCAAGGGGAAGGCTTCTAAAAAATGGTAATGAGCTTTGCTTAATCTACAGGATTAGTAATGCACTAATGTAGGCTAAATCAAAACCAAGAAATCCCAGAATTCAATCATTCTAATGCACAAAATCTATTTTCTACTTTTATTTTTTCACCCCTTAGCTTATCTTGGATCTAACACTGTTGGGAAATAAATGGTGCATTCATTTTCATCTAGCAATTTAAAGTGCTTACAGAATTAAACTTGAAAAACAAATCTGACAAAACAGCATCTAATGAAATGAAAGTTGTGTCGAACAATTTCCATTACAGTACTGATGATGATCAGCCTTGATAGGGCATTTAAGTTTCGCTTTTGATTACTTTAAAGAAAAGAGAAATTTAGAAAGTACATTATCCAGTGAACTATTTAACGCCTATTTTGCTAGGAAAATTATTTGTATATACTTTCAAATTAAAAAGAAAAAAGTAGTAAATATATTTAATTACGGGGGGGGGGGTGTTAAAAAATTGTTAGGTTTAGATTGTGTTCGTTTGAATACTCATTGCAAAATTCATTTTTAGAGCAGTTTTTTATTTTCTTTGGAGTTCTTGCCGTGTATATTTATAAATGTAATGGCAAAAAAAAACATAAAAGCTTATTAGGTTTAAATGATGTATGTATGTGCATACATTTATATGTACAATGGCCACATGTTAACATTATTATTCTTTCAAAACATCACATGATCACCATTTCATATGCTTACACATGATGTTAATAAGAATACCAAACTGACCACGCAATAATGCCACCAAGCTCAAGCCTTTGTAATCAATGGAAGGTTTGTGCATAAAATTCCTATCTAGTACATACTCCTCCAAAATCCTAGACTAATTTTTTATTAACAGTATATATAAGCATATGAAATAGTAATCATATGTTGTATTTATGGTTTTATATCTATCCTGCCCATAGGATAATAATGATTGTGGTTTTTGAAATACCAAAGATAACAAAATGTATAGATTCTAAACAGAGCTCAGATATATATGATTATACAGGTGAATGAGCTTGGGTTGAAAACATTATAGTAATTTCATCTTGGGCTCCTAGCATTATAATTAATCAAATAGGTAAAAAGTAGATGCTGCAGGGTTGCATTAGATTCTAAGATCTAGGTATACTGCTCTCAAATCCAAGGCTGCTCCCTGATGAAAGTCATAAGTTAGAAACTAGTCTGGGAATGTTGGATGAATAGGCACTAGATAGGGAGTTTATGCACAAACTTTTCTGCATCCATTGGTTATGAAGGCTTACACTTGGTGCCACTATTGTGTGAAGGGTTTGGCACTTTCATTATTATTCTAATTACTGTTATCAAAATATTTGTACCAATGATATCTACTAATTTATATCTAAGATAAATCCAACATGCATTCACCCACCATTCATTATGTTTAATTTAAAATATATTTATTGGTTTATTTATTTTTTTGTTTAAAACTGTTTGTTTACTTATGCATCCTGCTAAAGAAAATGCATAAACACAAACGAAAATGTAATAAAAAACCCAAATAAATTCTTTTAAAAAATAAACAGTTTGTAGAGTATTCAACTTTATGAGTTTTGAGCTTCATAACTTTGATGTATTGATATTTATAATTCAGTGTATTCTTTAAGATTTAGAGAAATGGTTCCCAACATAAGCATTTCTAAAATCTTGTCTCCCTCCCTATGATATATAATTTCTATTACTCATAAAGTGAACTCCTATTCATGTGAAGGAAGCCTAAAAGGTCATTAACTTGATCTGCACAAGCTTCCAAAGATGATGGCAACCATGAAAGAGAAAAATAAAAGAACAGAGGGAAATTGAAGTACAGTGGAGTTTAAAGCTACTTAACTTGCTCCAAGTAACAATGGAGAGATAAGGAATAAAGATTATGCAAACAGAAAAATACTGATAAGATGATGTGGAAAGAAAGAAATTAAAAAACATTCTTAGCTTAATTTATGAATAATAAGAGATAAGGACAATTAGCAGTCTTTCAAATTTATTGTCAATATCTCAAAAAATTTACTGTGCATATTATTTTCAAATCCCCCCTCCCCCAATTAAATATCAAATTTCCCTTCTCCCATAGAGCATGTGCTACACATTGGAAATCATTGATATAAAATAATCAAAGTATCAAATAGTGTCAACACACAATTTTCATTTTAATTTCCAGAAATATTAACAAAGGTAAACTTGTAAAAATTGAAATTAGAAAAAATAGGTCAATTCTTTCTATTCATTATTATTTCTTGGTGTATGAGTATTATTTATCCATAGCTTATGGAAGAATTAGTTTACTTCTATTTGGATTTTATATACATTAAGTTATGCATGTTTAATATTTACATTTATAAACTGATATGTGATTACCATTATAGAAGTTTAAAAATAAGATTCAGTCACTATCTTCTATGTGTATAATTGTAATCTTAAAATGACTAATGTTACATCTAATTGAGTTATTATATAATTTGCACTCCTACTTTCTGGTAATGTTAGAAAATGAATGTTTATAAGATTAAAAATTGAATAAGTGAATTCATTCTGTTCTTTGTTATGTGAGTGTTATTTATCCATAGCTTACTGAAGAATTAGTTTATTTTCATTAAAATTTCATTGTATTATATATTATTTAAAACAGTATATTTTTATTAATAAAACTGAAATAATCAATGAAATTTATTTTTATTTTTTATAGATTTAATTGAATTATTCATCATCTTTAAATAATAGAATAAACTAAAAATATATATAAAAATATTAGTATAAAAATATAGAAAATAAATAATATCAGTCTATTTTCCTGTAAGTACTATATTTGATTTCATACCTGGCCATAGTTGCCTAAATCAGTGGATAACTTGTATATGTATGCATATTTTTAATATATACACATACCTATGATATAATTTAATTTACAAATTGTATATATTTAAAAGTATAATATTTGTTCCATATTTGCAGAATTATTTTTCATAGTTTTAAAAAATATTTAATAAAAAATAAAAAAAAATACAATTTTTAAATTTAAACACATACATTTTATATGAATCCAAATATCTAAACACAATTATAAATAGTCACAATAATACATCAACAAAAATAATTAGCAAAAAATAAATCATACAATCAAGAACACTTTTCTTCTCTCTGCTCTTAAGCTAATTGCTACAAGTTTAAGTAATCAGTGAACACCTGATGATATAGTGCTATATCCACCAACCCCACATAAGTTTTTGGCTTATGTTTTCATCATTAAGAATGAGTATTCATACTGAAAATAATGAGCTTATGCATCCAGCAGCCATTTTTATTTCTTTATAATATTTAAATTAGTGGATTGAAATTTAAAACTATCATAAGGTTTTAAACTCAAGCTAATTTACCTGCATAGTTATATAGATCTGACACCAGATTAGTTACCATATATTATTGAGACTTCAGTTTCATGCCAATTGGCCCATTTCATTAATCTCTGTAACAATTAAAAATGTTCCAAAACAAAGCAAAACTCTCCATATAGTAGTGCCATCTTGTGCTAACAAGAGCAATCAATGGATGCCAGAAGGCATCCATTGATTGCTCTTGTTAGCACAAGATGGCACTACTATATGGAGAGTTTTGCTTTGTTTTGGATTGTTTAATAACAATTATTGTGCTAGTATGAGAAAGTGATCATGTGATGTTTAATTAAAAATGTTGCATTATAAAATGAAGTTAGTTTTAAAAATTCAAAATTTAGACAAAGAAAATATAAATAATTAATTATTAACTATTTAAAAAAAACAAAGACTTTATAAATAAAGACAAAAATATTTCATTTTGGAAATGAATAGGCATAAAATTAATTCTGAATAAACGATTTTTCTTCTTTTGCAAGCCAATTAATAACTTGTGAATTATTAAATACACAATGATGATAATATAAATGTAATTACAGAACAATTAATTCTATAAGCATTACTATATTATTATCAGATTGCAAAAAATCACGTAATTCCCCAAAATTGACATTTCTATTGTTAGCCCTAGTGGCAGTGTTTGTTAAATATTCAAGCCCTGATTTCAGCATAAATTTTTTATTCTATACTAGAATTCAATAAATTTGATCTTGATTCCTTAGAAATATTACTTTACAAATGAAAAACATTCTAAAAAGTCATATTGAAAGATAAGTGCATAATGAGAATAAATAGCTTTTTTTTACCATTGAATGATGAAAAGAAAAGAAATCAAGTACGCAAGTGAAGTAAAATTAACAAAATCTTTGTTGACTAAAATTTATTTTTAAAATAAAAGGGAATAAATCAAAATCATGACTAAAACTATAAAGACTCTATTATAAAATATTAAAATTGCACTTATAATTTTTAAAATATATCAAAAAACTTACTTCTGTGTTGGAAAGCTGTCAGTATCATTTTCATAATGCATGGACATCTTATCAGCCATAGTATTTTTTTAATATTATGGACTAATTTATTTACTACTAATTTTAAAAATAAAATGTATACAAATAATATAAAAATATACATGCACATTTTCAGTTTTAAATAATTAGTATGCGATTGTTGTATAAAAATATTTCAGAAATCTTTAATAAGCTGTACAAAATATATTTTTTAGTTATTTCAAAATTTTTCTCAAAGTAATCTTGCAAACTGCTATCACTTTGCTTTATGAAGAACTAATTTATTCAAACACATGAAAGGGACATTAAAAAACTTTGAGTTTTACTGATTATTGTAAATGCTGATCTCTTCAGATTTTTTTAAATTAATATATTCATTTGGCATTTTCTCATTTTAAAAAACCTACAAAAATATCACTACAGATAATCATAAAAGGGTGTCTTAAAGCATGAGAAATACTAACATCATCTGTGAAGTAAACAATGACATTAAATGGAAGATCTCAAACTGTTCAGTTTAATACATGAGCAAATAATGATCACTTTAAAGATAATCTATTTGTCAGGTTTATATTATCAGTGCTAAACATTAGATTAGCCTCAATTTATTTATAAGCTTGTTAAAATTATTAGAATTCCATATGAATTATTATTTAAAGCTGTAAGTTGGCTTGATTAATATAAAAATAAAAATTGCTGCTAATAAAAGCTTGATCCATTTTGAATATTAATGCTTAATTGATTAATTACTATCTAATAAAATGGAGGTTAAGTAAAAGTAGTTATTTCTTGTCTGACAAATAAATTGTCATTAATACAAGAAAGTGGAAGTTATTTGTAAGCATATTTAAATAATTCTTTGAAAATATGATTTATGAATTATCACAGCAGTGTTTTAACACTTGATTGTTCTATGAGTCAGTTTATGGCTTCTCTTATTATTAATTTCAACAGCATGTAAATAACTTTTCCTACTTTTAAAATATGTGACATGTATGGTTATAATCATATTACAGAATATTCAAGAAGTAGTAAATGTTTATAAACAAGGCAAAACTCTCAATACAGTAGTGCCACCCTGTGCCAACCAGAGTAATCAATGGATGCCAGAAGGCTTATGCCTTGTTTATAAACAATTTCTGTGCTAGTATAAGAGATGGTGATTATGTGATGCTTAATAGTAAATGTTATTTACATGCTCTTGAAATTAGTAATATTTAATTTAAAATAATATATGAAATTTGTGAACTAAGATCACACTAATAATAAGTTTCAGTATTTTTGGATATCAATGTTGATTTATTTATATAGCAGGTTGGAGGTCATATAAAAGAGGATTTTTTTTTTATCAGACTAAATGAATGGACATTGATAAACGAAAAGTAAAACTGTATTCACAAATTTATTAAAAATGATTCATTTATGAGACTACTTGCAAAATAATTCTGAATAACATATTAGAATGAGAATGTTATGTGATATGATGACTTCTTTTATATGTCAATATTATAGACTCTCATTTCTACTGCATCTGACTCCAAGTGAATATTTGAAATGACAATTAATAGCAAACCCTGCTTAATAAATGTATTTAACATGTATTATGCATGTGTGATTCCATTTACTTTCAAATATAGATATTAACATAATTGATAAAATATAGAATGATACAAATATAAAAAGAAAATGCTGAAAATATATATGTAGCAATCACATGACTGAATGCATGTTAAACACCCACTGACAACATAAGATGAGAAAATAACTAACTGAAAGATGAGTTTGTATGGGTATACACAAAAATTTATGAATTAAAATTTATGAATTTTTAATTTTTAATTTTTTTTAAAACTATAAGTTACTAAAATTTTAATTGAAAATCCTTGGATCGAAAATTACTCCTATATATATATTATATTGCAATGTAATAGCTTAATTACAAATTTTAATTATTTAAAAATAATATACAAATTAAACAATTTATATATCTTACCCATAGTTAAAATCAAAATTGGTGTAATTTATATATTTTATATTGGTTTATTTAAATTTTATATAAAACCAGAAAATATATTTTAGGCTTGTAGTGCCAATAATCAATTGTCTCAAAATAATCTACTTTGTTATATATCATATTTAAATACAAGTATATTATATATACTTTTAAGCTATATTTACTAAAAGGGAATTTGAACCCAGACTTTCAAGATCCCCTTAGTCATCGACTCCATCTTATACAACTGACACACACAACCACATAATGTGAAAAAGATAAATGATTTCCAATATATGTATTATATGCTGAACCATACTTTAAATTAAACATAGCTTAATGAAAGTAAAAACAAAGGGAGTAAATCCTCCTCCCAGACTATAAATTAAAAGCACTTTAAATGTTGAGCAAATGATAAAGAATAGAATGAATTCACCTACTATTGGAGCTGTAATGTTTATAAGTATACCATTGTCAAAACAGTGATAATTCAGAATGAAATTAATTTATCAGACAGACAGAATATTGCACTTATGAGTTATTAAACTCATAATTGATTATACAAGGTGGGAGACAGAATCTCTCTTTTTACATCTTGATTGTAATAATTAAATAAGATTTAATATGTAATCTTTAAATTAACTTAGCTCAATGTATATGTAAACAAAGATAGTAAATCTTCCACTCTCATGAATTAAAAGTGCTCTAAATGTTGTTTAAAGGATCAATAATTATCACTAATGTTGACAAAGGTTTGCAAATCTTAAGTACTGGATATGAAAGCATGAGGGTAAATCAATCACTTTAAATTACTGTTTACTATGTCTGAATGAATGATGTCAACAAAATTATCTAGAATTTACTTAACGTCATTCTTAAATGAAACTAAACATATGTAAATGAGGCATTTATTTATATAGCACTATGTTTATAAATTGTAATAAACTAAAAATTAGCTTTTCAAGTTAATGTACATGCACTTTTTACGAATGTTAATAATAATAAATGAATACTTTCATCTCCAATACAAGATAAAGTCTTTGTGGACGAATAAATGAATCCACTTATTCATTCAACCCAAATGCTTATATATGGGCAAATTTAAGTACTGGATATAAAGCATGAGGATAAATCAATCACTTTAAATTACTGTTTACTATGTCTGAATGAATGACATCAACGAAATTATCTAGAATTTACGAAATGTCACTCTTAAATGAAACTAAACATATGTAAATGAGGCATTTATTATTATAATGCTATGTTTATAAATTGTAATAAACTAAAGATTAGTCTTTTAAGCTAATGTAAGTGCACTTTTTACGAATGTTAATAATAATAAATGAATACATTTATCTCCAACACAAGATAAAGTCTTTGCAAACGAATAAATGTATCCACTTATTCATTCAACCCAAATGCTTATATATGGGCAAATCTTAAGTACTGTATATGAAAGTGTGAGGGTAAATCAATCACTTTAAACATAGCGCTATATAAATAAATGCCTCATTTACATATGTTTAGTTTCATTTAAGAGTGATGTTTCGTAAATTCTAGATAATTTCATTGACGTCATTCATTCAGACATAGTAAACAGTAATTTAAAGTGATTGATTTATCCTCACGCTTTCATATCCAGTACTTAAGATTTGCCCATATATAAGCATTTGGGTTGAATGAATAAGTGGATTCATTTATTTGTTTGCAAAGACTTTATCTTGTGTTGGAGATGAAAGTATTCATTTATTATTATTAACATTCGTAACAAGCACATTTACGTTAGCTTGAAAGGCTAATCTTTAGTTTATTACAATTTATAAACATAGTGCTATATAAATAAATGCCTCATTTACATATGTTTAGTTTCATTTAAGAGTGATGTTTCATAAATTCTAGATAATTTCATTGACATCATTCATTCAGACATAGTAAACAGTAATTTAAAGTGATTGATTTATCCTCACGCTTTCATATCCAGTACTTAAGATTTGCCCATATATAAGCATTTGGGTTGAATGAATAAGTGGATTCATTTATTCATTCGCAAAGACTTTATCTTGTGTTGCAGATGAAAGTATTCATTTATTATTATTAACATTCGTAAAAAGCGCATGTACATTAATAATTAATACAGTAAAAAATATTTTAAAAAACAAATATACCACAATTTAATAGAAGTACTTACAACTATTTATGTAGTCATTATCAACTAGATTCAAATTGTATTACAAAAACCATTACAATTGTAAACAAAAAGTAATACATCATACATCAATTTTCCCAGAATTCATTAATTTTTATATTGGCAGCCTGTCCATTTATCAAATGTTGCTTTTCACTTTTTATTAACATAGCTTCTTTAATTTTGCATTTATTATTATTTCTTTCAATACACAAAATCTTAACTTTATTAAATAAATAGACAGGCTGCCAATATAAATATTAATGAATTCTGGGAAAATTGATGTATGACGTATTACTTTTTGTTTACATTTGTAATAGTTTTTTGTACTACAATTTGAATCTAGTTGATAATGACTACATAGATAGTTGAAAGTACTTCTATTAAATTGTGGTATATATTTGCTTTTTAAAATATTTTTTACTGTATTAATTATTGTATTGTTTTGAATATATATATATATATATAACATAATTTGATGTTTGTATTTCTTCAAAGCAATATATGTAATTATATAATTGATTATTTATAAATACAGCAATGAGATATATTTAAAAAATTTATCCACTTAGAAGTGCTTTCAACTATCCTTGTAGTCTTTGTCAACTAACATTTTGAAAAGCTAACTTTCCTACAATTCTGTGATCTTAATGTTTGCTGCCTGCCTGTTAATTAAGTTGTTTGTATTTGTATATTAGCATAGATTGTTTTATTTTTCTTTTGTTATTTTTTGCAATTTGCAATATTTTAACATTATTGTAATTGAAATTAAAACCATAAGTACATTAATTATTATGGTCATGAAAAATGGTTGCTGTAACATTATTATCTACTTTGCAGTTTTGATTCAATTTCTGAATTCTTTTTAACAACAGCTAGTGCTCTTTAGTTTTTTTTTTTCAACATACATCTCGATTCATCTATATATCACACCTATATATCCATTTATAAATGATACAATTTTTATTTTATTTTTATAAGTGATACAAATTTTATTTATTTATATATATATAATACAAATAAAATATCCATTAATTAAAAACTATTGTAATAAAACAATCAAAAAAATAATATTAATAACATCTATGTTCCTTATTACTTTTTACAATGCTTTTTTACAGCCCACTATTGACAGTTTCAATTCTTCCAGCAATCTTCTTGAGAACTACAACAAACACAATACAAGTATGTATGAACATATAATTTTACATTTTATATATACACATATTCTATCTTATAGTCATTATTTATATACCCACATATATCTTTATATGCTTCTCTATATAATTATTACTTTTTTTATATATTATACATTTTAATCTTTTTTATATTCTATATTTATCAATTAATAGTTCCTATAATCATATATATATATATAATTTTTATTTTGTTTATTTTTATTTTACTCTTATTAATTTTTTAAATATTTAATTCTAACATTGTATATTCATACTTTTATATTTTACGTTATTATGATTTATTACATTCATGATATTAATATTATATGTATTTGGCAATGCAATAAGAAAGACAAAGTTATAATACTTCATAAACAATAAAAATAATAAATATGACATTAATTAACTATTGTATACAGTCTTTCAATCTGTTTTTCAATCTACAGAAACACTTTCAATTAATTCCTTAACCCTCCTCAACTGCCATTTTTGAATTTATCTGCAGTTGAAGAAGGTTAAGGAATTAACTGAAAGTACTTCTGCAGATTGAAAGACTGTATATAATAGTTAATTACCATTAAATTTATTATTTTTATTCTTTTATATATATTATATCAAGTACTTTTTGCTTCTATAATATAATTTTAGCAATATATATATATATATATATATGTTTATGTGTGTGTGTGTGACGTATACATTCTTCACATTATAATTTGATTTTTATGAAACTCACACAAGAAATAAATGTATTTTTTTAAGTATTTATTTTATTATTTGTTACACCTCCAAGATAAAAATTCTAAAAACAGTACTAATGCTTTAATATTATATTAGTCCTGTATTACATTTTATGTTGCATCTTCCTTTAAATCTTATTATGCTTAATGTTTAACAATTTTGAAAATATTTATGGATTAAACATATAAATGAAATATGTTATGGGGATATCTGTGTATAATATTTCAATTTGATTACTCAAGCCATCAATTGGATGAAGAATAGACCATTATAAGGATGGTTGTAGAGATGCTATAAACACTGATTCATAACGATGTTAAAGTTCCACCAGTAAAAAAACAACCAAGTATATAAAATTGAAAAATAAAAGTCAGAAAATCTTCAGAGTAATACATTATTAAAAAATTATTCCAAGTGATATTCTCATCAGCTTTGATGTTATTTCTTTATTTACAAATGTTCCAAATGATGAAGTTTTTTTTTCAACATTACAATTTGCTGGATCACTTTATTCCCTTAGCCAAACATCATCTTTCAAATATATATTTCATATACAATGGACAACATTACAAACAAACTTTTGGTACTCCTATGGCCTCACATATTTCAGGAGTAATGGCTGATTTATTTATGGAAAATGTAAAAATTTGTGCATTAGAATCAGCACTTTTAAAATCTCTTACTTAGCTCAAATATATAGATGACACATTTATCATATGTTAACATGGTAAAAATAAATTATATGATTTTTTTCACATTTATATTAGATTTACAATGGAGACAGAATTTGATGGAAAACTTTTCTTTCTCAATGCACACATCACCAGAAAACAAAATACCCTTTCATTTTCAGTTTTCAGAAAAAATACACAGAAACAAAATCTACAATTTTCATCACATTATCATCCAACTCATATTTTTTTCTACAGCTCACTGGAAAAATTAGCCTTACAGATAAATTATATCTGAAAGAAGAAATTAATTATATAAATCTTTTATTAGCAAATGGTTATAGTAATAAAATTATTTATCAAGCCTTAATTCAAGCCCAAAATAATTGAAATAAGAAACAAAAAAAAAACAATTATTAGGATTTGTGTTCTTTGTATAAAAAGAACTACAGACAGTATTGGATATATTCTAAAATACTACAATATTAAAACAGCATATACAATTTATTAAAATGTTAGTAACATTGTAACTTAAGCCTAAAGATTGAATTCCTCTTGAGGCTCATGGAGTTATAAAATTTCATAAGGCAATTATGAAGCTTATATCACATCAGTGGTAGAAGAGATGAAGATTCTAATGCAGTTAAGCAACACTCATCATCATAATGTTCTCATTTCAAGCTATGGATTTAGGTCACAATACTGAACTCTCTGAAACCAGTATCCTATCCAGCTGTGAACTATCAAAGTAAGACCAGAGATGATATTGAGAAACTAAAAAGACTAAATTGTATCAAGAAACGTGATTAGCATATTTCCTACTATTTGGACATATAGAAATAATATTATTTTTAAAAAACATATTACTCTGAAGATTTTCTTTCTGGGGAAACTTTAACATTGTTAAAATCAGTGTTTACAGTGCCTCTACAACCATTCTTATAATGTTCTATTCATCACCCAGTTGATGGCTTATATAATCAAACCAAAACATCAGTATGCTCATAATCAAAATTATACATGAATGAACAAGCAAAATATATCATTTATATCTGTAACTTATAACAATATTTGTATCAATATATATATATATATATATATATATATATATATATATATATATATATATATATATATATATATATATATATATATATATAATCAAAATATTCTAGACTACTAAAAAAATCCATATGCCTATATAAAATAAAAATAAAATCTTCACTATAGAAAGCTTATGGCATTTTATGCAATCTCAAGAATATATATATATATATATTGTGACCTTCCAGATTGGCACCATGAAGGAATGTGGGAAGTTCACATTGTGCCAATAGTGGTCAGGGGTACCTAATGAGAAAAAAATGAATTGTGATATAACTTAATGTATAATTCGTTTGAAAAGTTCTTAGGATGCTAGTTGGAGTATACCAATCATTAAAAAATTCGTTTTATGTATATTTAATAGTGGGTAAGGGGAATGGATCATATCATGAGCTGTTGGAATGAAAGCTAGACTAGTGGGGATAAGTATTGTTTGTCTCTAAGGCCATGATGAGTGCTTATTCATTAATTTTCTAATTTATTGTTTATTGCCATTCTAAGATCTGACTTATATATGTGGGTGCATGTCCATTCACATCATTTCACACTTCACACCTCATTCATATTTCTAATTAGCACTCAGAATATCCATCTTGCAGTAACATTATTTATTTTGCCATAGATATTGTTAATGGCTCAGTCATTAGTAGACCTCTGGATTAAAAAAAAGACATGCATACACACACTATCAGTTAATTTGATTTTTTTATTAATTATTTATTGCATAAAATCTTCATTTGAAAATGTAAAAATTATTTATTTTATTTATTATTAGTTAGTATTTGTAATTTAATATTTTTTTTCAATATTCTATTCCTAACATTTTTTTTACAAGCAATAAATTCTTGCATATTGTTAGCCTCATTATAGCTATAAAAAAGAGGTGTGGCTAAGTAGACAGAAGACTTCAGAAAAGTTTTAGAGAAGGTGAAATATTTGTCTAAAAAAAGAGAAATATAATAAAACAAGTGAATCTAATATTTTCATTAAATTCTTTATTATTCCCTTTTTACTTAGGAAACTTATCTCATACTACTCAAGCATAAATGCCAATGTGTAATTGTGAAGGATACATGATAAAATTGTCCAACATGGAAAGCTAAACGTTTAAAGGTACACCAGTTTCAACTTTTATCGACTAACAATTTGAATTTACTTTTATTCATAATGCATGGATATTATATAGAAAAATTGCTAATACAATTTTGCTATGACTTATTTATAATAAATAGTGTAATGCTGGAATTATGTAAATTAACAATAATGATAATAATTGAAAAAATTATGCTGAACTGTATAATGGAATATCTTATTGACTCTCATTTGATAAGCTTTTTATTTTTATTGTGTAAAATAAGGCTGAAAAAGAGAAATTATTCATTCTAATACTTTACATTATTAGAATAATTATGTATACTAAATTACCTTACCATTCACACTTATAAATGAGTGATAAAATGTGTGACTTAAGAATATTTTAAAATAAATGTATTATTATATATTTATATAATATGAAAGTCAAAAATTATCAGTACTCTGGCTAGACAATTTATTTAATTGCCTTTCAAAAAAGGCAAATATATCATTTCTTAATTTCTCTGATTTTTAATGAACTTTGTTTATTTAAAAACAAGCTTTCATATTTCTTCAATTAAAATGTTTTAGGATATATTGTGTGCCAGAAATGCACTACTGTCTTTATCTTTTTATTAAACATAAATCTATTGGATGTAAACATTCATCCTCAAACGACTTTTTTCAAAAAGAGCAAATAGATGATACCCTAATGGGCAAAAATCAGAAGTATAAGAAAAATGCCATAACATTTCAAAATGAAGTTTTTTTTAGAGTTTTAACAATGTGAGTAAAGGTAAATGGTCATGCATTGAATTGCAGCATTACAATACCCTATCTAATTATTCAACAAAATTTGAATTAATTAAAAATGTGTTTCTGCCATGGAAGGTGTGATCCAAAAGAGATATTAACAAATTTTATGTGTTTTTAGAAATTCTCAAGATTCAATTATTTAAATAATAAATGATACATCACTTTATATGTAAGGTGAAAAGCAAAAGATCTTAAATTCTTAAAAAAAAAAAAAAACTTCCCAAAATATATAATTTGCTCTCCACACAATATTTTTCAATTTAAAATTTGTCACCATAATACAGTAAAATTTCCACTATATTTTATTTACGTAAAAAATATAATAAAGGTTTATAAATGAAGACATTTTTGATCATGACTTCAAACAATATTTTAGAGCTCTCACTAAAAAAAATATGATCTCTAAACTTCTCCAGCTGCTTAATCATTTATTTATTTATTTTCTACTTTATTTACTTTCTTATAAGGGTATGACAAATGCTTTTTAATAAATATTTCATCCCTCCTTTATTTACTAACAACATTTAGTTTATTGGTCCTGACCATATATATATATTAATTACATTAAGTTTAGAATAGACAATATACTTGTATTTAAATATTATATATGTGTGTGTGCGTACGTGCGGGTACATTGTACAATCTATAATTAATTTAACGTTTCTATATTGAAATTATTATTTATTGTTTAGAAACAATGTATAAAAAATGTTTTTACATATATATAAATGGGGTTTATATAATATCTTTCTTCGTAGTTTTTATAGTACTTTCACAAATCATAATAGTTTTCTAATTAAATTTTAGTAGCAGTAATAGTGAAAAATATTTTAAGTAATTATTTTTAATTAACTGTAGTGTTTTTTTGAACAAAAACACATCATTTCAGTTGGTAATGTAAAATATTAATTAATATAAGTATAAAATAATAATAAAAACAGTGGTGTGAAGTAGCAAGTTCATGTGAAAGGTCTTATTATAGACATTCTAATATGTTTTTTTTTTTTTTATAAAAATAAAAATAAAAGTTTATTAATTAAATATCAAGAACTGAAAGTTATAGTTTAAGAAATTCAATTAAATAAAAAATACAAAAAAAATAAAAACAAAAACGTATACTGATAGCAAATTATTTATAATTTACAATACAATTGTAATCTTAGAAGTGTTAAGAACGCAAAGTTAAGTACTGGTTACTTTAACTCAATTATTATTCAATGACAAATGTGTTAATGCTATAAGTATAGTTTTCCCAATAAATATTCCAATTTATTTTTTTAATAAACTTACTCATTTCCCATATCTGGTATGAATTATCATTTTGTAAACAATTTTCCTATTTTGGGTTCTGTGTGAATTCCAAGTAAACTTGGTGATATGGCTACTTTTTGTATCTTTATTAATTCATTTCTATACTGTCTTTATTATATCTTCGTTATTCTATTCTTTTTATAATTATTAATGTTGATTTTGTGTGTGTATATGTTAAATCTTTATATTATATTTCTTATCATCCATGATTTTTAGATATTCATTAAAAGGTTTACAATCAAATACAGTGGATTAGAAAAAACAATGTATTATATTTTTTAATTAAAAAAAAAACTATTTTAAATTATTTCAAAAACTTTTATGCTAAAATATAAAATCTTCTTTAAATGTTCTATTTAAAAAAAACCCAGTAATCTAGAAATGAACTTTTTAATTTTTAGTTATACATCTAATTTAATCTAACATATTATAGTGTTTTTATACTATTTTCTCCGGTGTTAAAGCAATATAAATAGAAATATTGAAGTATTTAATTGGTTCAATTTGAATAATCACCAACATTTTTTAAACTATGAATCACACGAACTTCATTGCATTCCACAAAGAAATATATGTATTAACTCAGGTGCAATCAATTTCAAACCTCTGGTTTAAGTTGGACTTAGTAGATTTTATGATAATGTAAAGATTATTAATACATTTTACAGCTTCATAAAGTTTGAGATTAATCCAAAAAAAAGTCAGTAAAGAAAAACCCAACTTACAAATACTAACACTGGTATTATAATTAATATAATTTTTATTATATTCACAAATGTATACAATAAATAATACAGTTATAATGTGAACTCTTGGATCTAGTCTTATGGTTCTACTGTTTCCAGCTATACATGATAGCTTGCATTGCAGGTAGGGAGTATGACTCTTCTAGATGTATAGGACAGCTTACCTTGAGTTAACAATAGTCTTAGCAGCATCTGGTCTCTTTGTGGACTCAGCTAGCTGTGTGGACAAATAGCATATTGCTATTAGTGGGAATGCTTACTGCTGTTCAGGATAGCAGGGCTTCCCTGGAAGAATGCATACAGTCTTTGTAGGTCAGACAGACTTTCTCCCAGTTCTCACAAAAGACTGACTATTTATAGTCAGATCCCTGGCCTTACTGAAAACATTCAGATTCAACAAGCATCCTTTCTTATTGGCCTGTATTAATCATTGGTTATGGGCTTAGCTATACATCAGACTATTGCCAGCAGCAAACAATGCTTAATTCAATCAGATAAGAAGGAATCTGGAATAGTCCACTTCTGATAGAAGGGAGGACTATAACAGAAAGTTTAAGTAGCAAAGAAGTTTATTTAAAATAACTTAATGTTTAATCTTTCATACTAAAATTCAGCAAAATTCAATAATATATTAGTCATAAAATCATACTTTCTTTAAAAATCTGAATAAGATTAACAGTGTTAAATACCAGGCCCAGTAACTTCTTATCCATTATTTGTATAAATTTAAATATTTGTAAGCTATATATTGCAACTTTTTCAAATGATCTTTTTGCTATGATTATGTGAAAATAAAACTTCTCGAATGCTCAGCCACATAATATTATAAGTTATACCTTAACATCACCATTAACTGTGTTCCAGTACACTTAGACATATATAAAGAGAAGAAAGTTTTAGTTTAATATAGTCCAGGTTGCAAAATATCCAAAACATATTAATTATTATAAATCTATGTTGCTGATAATGAAAGAATATATTGAGTTTTGATCATACATATTTATTTCATTAAAACATTTACATTAATGATTTCAAGAAGCAAAATAATTAAGAGTAAAAATCAATAATGCATTAATTGTCAGAGTTTAATAAAGTATATAGTTTTTAAGACCACAATGGTCTGAAATAATTTTAATGCTTAATTTTATTAGAAATTGCATTTTTTTTTATTCATTTTACTTTTAGGATTATTTAGCAACTAATTGAAAATATCTGATAGATATTCATGACTTGATAGTCTGTCGTTAATTATTTAGCATAGAAATTTTGGGGTTTAAAGTTGCAAAATTCTAAAATAGTAGTAGTACTATTACTACCCATTCATGAGAGGGACTTGAGTCAACATTTCAAATTCAGGATGAATGTGTTATTTTTAAGTTTCCAATCCTATTAGTAGATTTATATATGACATTATTTATCTGATTCCAAAATAATACATATGCTCAAATCTCAATGAATTATATATATATATATATATATATATATATATATATATATATATATATATAATAAAAAGATCTAATCAACTAAATTAAATTGCAGATATAAAGTCAGTTTAATTGAATAATGATTAGTTAAGTTCACATCCTTAACTTTGAGATCAATTGCTCAATAATAAATACTCCTATCAGAGTTTTTTCTCAGATAAAATAACACAGAAATGAGATTTTATTTGATAGAATTACCAATGACATTCATAGAAAAGTTTTAGAATACAGCTTTATATAGTCTTCTAAGATTATGAAAATCAAATTAGTAAAAGAAAGATTCTAAGGGAGGACATCTTTTTTTAATGCAAAATTATAATATTTTCTGGATGTTTAAACAATAAGATGATAATAATCAAATGCATTATTGGCCAGGAGATCATAAAACTTATGAGGACTAGAAATAACAAAGGTAGTTCATAAACCATAGACCATGAGTTCCAGAATTTTTGATTGTACCAATGCATCAACAATTCAAATGTTCATCAGTTCACAAGAAATGTGAGCACTGGAAGAACCAGACCTGGTGGGTTGTGATCCATACACTTTAATCTTCAGATTCTTCTAATTTTCCATTGGAATGTTTTTGTCAAGGATTAGATTATTTAATATGCTATCAGCTTGATTTTGAAAGAACAAAATACACATTTTGTCAACAACACTTGGAAATATAGATAATTTGTTACTATTTGGAATTTCTTATTTTCTGTGTATTTTTTACATCAAATATTGTTATTAATATTTGCACAATCCACAGCTTGTTACTTAAGTAATCATAATAATTATAAACAAAATATATTAAAACATGACTATTTATATATTTATTGAAACATTTAATTCATCATTGTGTAAAGTAACATAATAATTTATTTTTTTAAAAACTTTTATTTACTGTATATTCTCTTGCATTAAATCTACATTATTTTATATCTGAATATTATTTATTAATAATAATTGTGGAACTATCTTTCTCTAGTTTTTAAAAAATATTAATGATTTTTATTTTTATATTATTCATGTCTCTTATTAAAATCTTTGTAAGGAGTTTGACCATCCCATTCTACATGTTTAAATTGGCAAATAGTTCTCATGTATTAAAAATATGCAATTTATGAGGATGGTGTAAGTATTCTATATGGTTATAAAAATAGAATGAATAGTAAATGTGAAGTATAATTTTCATTAACATCTACTACAGACTCATTTTTCACCATACGTCATCTTTATGAATGAATGAAAATTTTTTTTAGTATACACTTCATTTTAAACAAGATTTAGTTACACTGTGGAATATAATTAGAATATTTTTTCTAAACCAGCCATCAGTTTATCAAATTTTATTGAAAAAAATCTCCAAAATAAATAGTGGATCAAGATTTTATTATTTACAGGCTTTGTGTGAGAACAGAGGCAAAACTCCCCATAGAGTATTGCCACCCTGTGCAAGCTGGAGTAATCAATGGATGCAAGAAAGTTTGTGCATAAAATCTCTATCTAGTGCCTACTCATCCAATATCCCTAGATATGGATTTTATGCATAAACCTACTTGAATCCATTAATTACTGTAGCTTGTACTGGATAGCACTTGTGAATGGAGTTTTGCCTCTGTTTTAAAAGCTTGTGTAAGCATAGGGAATGATGATCACATGATGTTTAAGTTTAATGTGCAAAATATTTGATATTCAGCAGGTGCAGAAGGTTCTATACATTGCATAACATAGTGAGACATGTTATTAATTATTTTACAATTTTATGCAATCTGTAAGCAATGTACTGTTAATATACTTCTATTTACTTATTCTGTTTTTTAGTATTTCTGACTAGATAGAATCTTGTAACACAATTTCTATCCATTTCTCAATTGTCAGTGAGATGCTAGTAGCAGAAACTGGTCTGACATTGGGGATACTATCAAAGCTTGTTAAGAGCTTATTTTTCGAGCTCTATATATAACGTGTAAATACAAGCTTATTAAATTAGGTCATGTGACACCTGACTTGATTTTTTTTGTAAGTTTTAATGTAAATGCCTTTAGTTTTTGATTCTCTCACTTTATTACTAAATAGAAAATATACCAAATTATGAACTATTATAAAAAAAAGTACTTAAAAAACACATTATAACAGTTCTAACTTACAATGCTACAATGTGGTATTGTAACACAAATGCTGCAACTACTATCTCATCTGCTTCTAAGTAAAATATTTGTTATATATGATTGTCATTCCAAATTTGTCTTTTTCTATCGTAAGCATTATTTACAATAGATATTAAAATATTTCTATAAAAATTAAAAAATATAACCATAAAATCTCAAAAGTTGAGAAACCAAATTATTTGTTTTAAAAAAGCTTCTAACTGGAATTACTTGATCACTTTCTAATAATCAGTTATTATAATAAAATGAATTTTCTTTTTATTATTGCAAGCATTAGTTACAATATGTACTATAATATTAGTCTACAAAAATTAGGGGAAATGTCAATCATTTTCAAAAGATGAAAATTTATTTTCATTTAAACTACAAGCAATATAAGATACTGCTAAACTTAAAAAGGAGGTATAAAATTTATACTTCATGAGTTAAATTTATACTGATTTGATTTTTGAAAAATAGAGGCATATCTAGAAAGATATTGAGATGGAAACCTGTTACATTAAAAAATTCTATGAAATTAAAGCATTCAAAATATTATTCTTCAACTATATCCTGTTGTAGCCATTGTTGATTAAATTAATATTTCAAATAGTGATATGAAAAAGTAAAAATTAAAGATTTTCAGATTTGGAAGTTTTAACTGAAAGGAAAATTTTTTTTTTTTTTGAATAGATGACATGATTTAATTCTGAAGATGTAATTTTTCAATAGAAACTTAATTTAAAGAAAAACAGTAATAATAACTTGCAATATAATATCAGCAACATCTTTGGATGCTTGCTTCTGAAAGAAAAAAATACTAAGCTAGAATTAATTAAAAATTATTTAACAGCAGAATTTACAACTGCAGATCACTTTCAAGTGAAGGAAGATTGCAATAATTAGAAGAACAACTGTCTTATATTAAATGGGACATTTTTGGATTATGAGAAGTTAGAAGAAAAGGTGAAGAGCCAATTGATTTAAAAAGTGGATATGTCTTCTATTATAAAGACACAAATATTGGAAATACAAGTGGAGTAGGATTCATTATAAATAAAAAAAGTGGAAGAACAACATTGTGGAGATTGATGGTATATTGGACAGAGTGGCAAGATTAGTTATACAACCTAATAGCAGATACCAGATGTAGAAAATTCAGGTTTATGCCCCAACAAGTTCTCATAGTGATGAATCTAGAAAAGATTTTTATATGGATGTACAAAATGCTTTTAGTCAAAATAAACAATGTTTTAAAATTGTTATGAGGGACTTTAATGCTAGAATTGGTAAACGAATGAAAGATGAAAGTGCTGTAGGTAATTTTGGTTATGGTAATAGAAATGAGAGTGTGGAGTTTGCAGGAAAAAACAACAACTTTATATTATGAATTCTTTTTTTTTTTGAAAAAAATGTTAAAAAGAAATGGACATGGAAGCATCCAAATGAAGGTACAGCAGAATTGGATTACATTTTGAGTAACAGAAAATATATATATTTCAAGATTGTAATGTTCTTAATAAATTTAACACAAGAAGTGATCATCGATTAGTAAGATGTAAGATATGTGTTAATGCAAAATTAGAGAGACAAAAATTATTAAAAAAAACAATATTTACAGTTGATATTTCTAATCTTCAGAAACATTCTAATGAATTTAAATTAGAACTTACAAAGTGGTTTCAAGAATTACTAGATTTTGAACATGATTCAGATTTGAATGAAATTAATATGAAAATAACTGATACACTTTTAAACACTGCAACAATGATAGCTGATAGAAAAAGCAGCAATTGACCAATAAAATTTCTATTGAGACTAAAGAATTTATTAAGAAAAGAAGGAATATGAAGATATACAAAAATGATGCATTAAAAGGGATTGAATGTCTCAAATTTTGTAAAATGGTGTGGAAAAGATTTGAAAATGATATAAGAAAGTATAACTGTGAACTAGCAAGGAAAGCTGTAGAAGAAAATAAAAGTCTCAAGAATGTAAAACAACATTTTGGTATTGGTTTGAAACTTATATCTGCAATAAAAAAAGGAATTATTACTAAAAAGAGGGATGGCATCATGAAATGTGTAAAAAACTTTTATCAAGAATTATATAGAATAAAGAATAAATACCTCCTATATCCCTTACATCTTCCAATTGCCCAGAATTTTAAATGAAGAAATGAGGCATGCAATTAAATATGTGAAGAAAGAAAAGGCTCCAGGTAATGATGAAATTACAATTGATATATTAAAAGAAGCAGGTGAAGAAATAGGAAATTTTTTTATCAAAGATACTTACCAAATGTCTAAATGATAAAATGTCCCAGATGATTGGAAGAATGCAGTATTAATATTTATATTTAGAAAGGTGATAAAGAAGATATTAGAAATTCCAGACCTATCAGCCTTTTATCAGTTTTATACAAAATTTTTACCAAGATAATTAAAACTCATCTACAGAGAACTATGATTTCCACCAACCAAGAAAACAAGCTGGATTTAAAAATGGTTTTAGTACAGTAGATCATATCCAGGTATTGAGAGAAGTTATAGAAATGACAAATAAATATGAGTTGCCATTATGTTTTGGATTTGTAGATTATGAAAAGGCATTTGATTTTATAAACATTTATTCAGTGATTAAAGCATTGGATCATCAAGGTATAGATCCAGGATATTGTCATATTTTAAAAAAATATTTATAAAAATGCAATAGCAACAATTATATTACATAATGATACTGGGAAAGTCAACATTGAGAAGGGTGTAAGACAGGGTGACTCCATATCTCCAAAACTTTTTACAGCCATGCTGTAAGAAGTATTTTGTGGATTAAAATGGAAAGCTAAAGGAGTGAAAGTAAATGGAGATTATTCAAGTCATTTAGATTTTGCATATGATGTAGTTTTTTTTGCAAATAATGCTTTAGGGCTTCAAAAAATATTGCAGGAGTTATCAGATGAAAGTAGGAAAATAGGACTAAAGATAAATGTTAAAAAGACTAAAATAATGTTTAATGGATTTTCTCAAAATATGAAAATAAAGATTGATTATGATGAGTTAGAAGAAGTTAACAAATATAAATGCCTTGATCAGATTATTAATATAGATGAAAACATAGTGGATGAAATTAATCATAGAATTAAACTTGGTTGGAGTACTTTTGATAGAAATAACTTGATACTAAAAGGAAATATGCCTATGTGTTTGAAAAGGAAGGTTTTTAACCAATGTGTTTTACCAGTTCTTACTTATGGATCTGAGACTTGGACACTTAAAAGAAGAGCAATACAGAGACTTCAGACCACTCAAAGAAGTATGGAGAGATGCATATTGGGAGTAACAAGAAGAGATCAAAAACACAATGTATGGGTAAGAGAACAAACAGGTGTTACTAACCTCACTGAAAAAATTATAAGATTGAAGTGTAATTGGGCTGGACATATTGCTAGAAGAGATGATAATAGATTGACAATTGATATCTTAAAGCGGATTCCAAAAGATTGTAAAAAACCCAGAAAGAGACAACATGTTAGATGGATGGATGAAATAAAAAAGTTTGCAGGGGTGATGTGGAGAAGAGAAGTTAAAGATGGGAAAAGATGGATTGAACTTGGAGAGACCTTTATCCTAGAGTGGATTGATAATTGTTGATGATGATAATGGTGATGATGATCAAATTTGACATTTTTTTAAAAGTGAAAATAAAATAAGCAAGGTACAGTATTTTGACAATATCAATAAATAAGTAAAAAAAAAAAAATTATAACAATTTCTGTTACAAAATAAACATTTAAACTTATTTTTAACTACTTTAATATTTTTTGTTTTAGAAAAAGCTTAGGGAAAGCACATAAATTGTATTTGAAGACCACAATTGTTTTTGCGATTTTAGACTCCAAAATACTTCATAGGAATTTTTTGTTTATTTATTATTTTGATGAATACACTTGTAAAACAGATCTTTATAGGTATAAGAACAAACTCTTTACTTATATTAAATTAGTCAATTTTGTGTAGACCTTTATTGTATGTTGTCTTTTAGTCCTTTACACTTTTTGAGAAGTCTGCTTGTAATAGGAAAATCAATTGATTGCGTTTTAGAGTTTATTTTCTTTGGCTAGACTGAGTTAGCTGTGGATTTGAGTGAGTTTGGTTATAATATATTAGTTAAAAATAAAATGATAAAAAATCAAGAGGGAAAAAACTCTCTATATAATATATTAGTGTAAAAGTACTAAGTTTTTAAATCTATAAAATTCATGTAAACGTTAAATATTTGTTGATATATATATTATCTACTTATAAATATATAAAATAAGCCTATTAGTTCTACTTTTAAATGAGCAATACTTATTATACTTAGCTTTTAGCTTGCTAATTCGGATTCTAATTCTTAAAAGCATTTATGAGATTATATTAAAATTAACACCATTTACAAACATTGAACTTTAAAAGATGCGAGATAATCCACTAGAGCACAATTAAATACAATAGATTGGTTATCATATTTAATACTAATGGTTTTAAAAACATTTTCATTAATAAAACTTATTTCCAATGTTAATTCATCCATCAACTAATTTAGCAGAATTTTCTTTGTTATATTTATTTATGTAGAAGATTTTTACTTTGAGACTTCTTGATGTTGAGTGTAATTAAGTCCTTAAAGTTATTGTCTTTAGTTCGTTTAATCTGAATTTACAATGTTTACATGCCACATACAGATTTATTTTATTTTTTATATGAAATGATTTTTTGTTACGTTAAACTATAACCCCCCCCCCCATAGTTTTATCCCTATTTTCTAAAAAAAATAAAAATTCACTCCTAGGTACATGAATAGAGTAATTTTTACAGTCTTTTATTTTATTTGTCTAACAATTATAACTGATCTACATTATTTATCACTACCATAAGAGCTTATTTTTATTCAATAACTGAATTTGAGTAAAAGTAAATTTGATAAGATTGTGGATAAGTTGAAACTATTAGCAAAATAAATTAAAAGATTATAAAAGTGATTGCATTAAAAAGCATAAGAGTTAGTTTTTAAAGTTCTTTAATTAACGTATAAGTTAAACTATTTTCTACCATGTGCATGATATAAAGTTCAAATCTAAAAGCAATTGGAAATTCTTATTAGATAGCCAGAAATGTTTTAAAAAATCTTGTTTTTTTTTTCTGATAAGCAGAATATAACTGAACAGAAACAACACAATTTTGATGGATAAATAAAGTTAATAAATCATCATTGCCTAATGCTATACTAGTAAAATAAATAAAAGTGAAAATCATATAACATTAAAATACTAGTAAAATAAACTTGTATTGAAATTGTATTATGATCATGGTTTTGTCTATTGCACAAGAAAACTTTTTCAAGTGAAAATCTATAAAATATAATGCTATTTTATATAACAGACTAACCATTCCCAAACTTCATTTTAAATATCAACTATCCTTAATAGCAAAGAAAGCTTTAATAAGATTAACCTTTCCGTAGTGAACTTCATTATTGGCCAAAAGAGGTAAACTCTGAAAGTTTTAATTGGTCAATTGACAAACTCTTTGATAGAAATATTTTCATCTTTTAATATATATTAATTTTAGTTTCGTTTTCAAAAAGTATATTAATTATTTGTAATGTTAGGAAAGTAAACAAAAGTTATTTCAAAAATATATTTTTATTTGTCTTTTATAGAAATATTCAAAAGCGGAAAAATCAAAGAAAATATTAAGAGCAAATTAGAAGCAATGCAACGTCATTTATATCCCTCCCAGATTTACGTTATTAAAAACGTTACAAATTTTTTAAGAATTTTTTAGTAAAATCTGAGCGTCTTTCTAAAAATAATTATATTTTCAGTATATTTTAATTAAAATACATGGTAATATGTAAATAAATGCCAGAAAAATATTCTAAAACATTAATCTTTGTTTGAAAATTAAATAAACAGCTTGGAGCAATCTAAACTCTTGACAGGATGTCAAAAAATGCTATCGCTGGTATCGCTAGTTTCTTTTTCAATTTACAATTGTGTAAAGTATACAATTTTTTAATAAAACCTTACTACTTTTGTAAAATAACTTTATTTTCAGCAGTTGTTATGAAGATCATTTGTAATATGTATGAAAAATAATAAAAAAAACACGCTAAAACATATATTTTCATTTTCAGTGATGAAAAAATATTTAGCAGGATCATCAGCCAATAAGCATCGAGAATGGATGGCCCAACCAATCAGAATTGGCCTTCTTCCTTTGTTTAACTTAAAACTCTCCTAGTATTGATTTTTTACTTGTAAAATAATTCAAGAGATGGCAGCATCTTATGGAATTTTTTCTAAAGTTTCCAACGAGTATGAATACGTCACTATAGCTTGAAAAGTACCTGATTTAGAGCGATCCAAAGCCTTTGATGCATTGCTGTGTTGAACCCCACTGAAAGGTTAATGACCTCAGAATTAAGAAGATTAATCATCAAAATTTCTTTAACTCTTTGTTTTAATTTTTTTTTCAAAAGATGACTTCTGCATTGTCATATAATATATTATGACCTGTATTAAATCTCTCACACAGATATTTTTCTTTGTTCTCACATGCTGTATGGTTTCAATTTTGATTTTAGTATTAATCCATTATTATGTCAGAATATAAAAAAAAATGATTTCATTTGATAGACATTTGTGTTTAGAAAAAAATAAATCTTAAAAAATCATACTTGTATTTTGCAATTGTTTTAGAAATTAGATTTTATTCAAATCAAAAAACTAATGCTAATATTTTTGTAGTGTAACTTGCATTATACCACTCTCACACAGAGTAGGGACTAGTTTCTATCCATTTTTAACACCTTGCGGAGGAATGTAATTGTAAACACATGACCAAAGACATAAAAATATCTATGATTCCAAAGATACACATTTCATGTTTCACACTTCTGATTGATGTATTGACAACTGGTCCATGTTTTTAATTTATTTTTTGTAATGTTTTTTTCCCCAAGAGAAAGATAAAATGTCACATGTAAACTTTCTTGTCAGGATGGAATTTTTCTCATCTGGCTAACAATTTTATTTAATGAAAGTCTGCATAAATATTTTCTAGTTAATCATCATTTTTCTCAGTTGCACTATGATGTGAAACTTTGTTAAAATAGTATTTTAAATTGACTAATGTTGGATTCAAGATATAGTTCAGGAAGTCAATGGCTTTTTTCAAATCAGTCACTAAATATATTTCAGATTTGAAGCTAAAAATAAAGTATGAAGAATGATTTTTAAAGAAAAACCTGCATATTTATATATATATATTGTAACCTTATATTTTAGTATAAAATATATGGTTACAATATATATCTGTTTACATAACATTAATAATCCTATGTTACATTTAATTACATCCAATCACAAGAAATTATCTGAATTGCCTAATTGATTAAATTTTTAACTTGGAGTAAGCTAGATTATCTATCTAATTATACCTTGTTTTCTTATGCTATTACTTCCAAATAAAATAAGTGCAATCTTAATGATTTTAACCTCCTTAATTCTTTTTTTAAATTTAAACCAAAATGTAGATGTTGTTTTTGAAGTAAACATTGATAATAATATAAATTCCACCAGCATTCTTTTAAGTACATTTTTTCTAATTCTAAATCTAAATTTATCACAATAAAAATTAGTTACATTATTTTAGTGTATATAAAATTAAACCACTAAACATCACATGATCATCATTTCTCATGCTTAGATGCAAGGCTCTTCCCTGATGAAAGCTAGAAACTGGTCTGGGGATATTAGATGAATAGGCACTAGATAGGGATTTTATGCACAAACCTTCTTGCATCCATTTATTACTTTGGCTTGCACTAAGTGGCACTATTGTATTGAGAGGCTTGCCTCTGTATATTTAGATTTTTCTTAAACTTTCATTAACCTATTACATTTCTATTTTTAAAAATTTATTATAAAATATTATTTTTAATAATCACTTTATTAAAGAATTAATGCTGCTTTTTTTACAGTTATTGTTAACCAGCTCTCCTAGATGTATAACTCCACATAACATCTATTTCAATCAATATGTATATTGTTTGTTCTATTCTTGATTCTTTGTTCAACATTTAAAATGCTTTTAATTTATAACAGGAGGGGGGGTAATTTACTCTCTTTGTTTACATGTATATTGAGCTTTGCTTAATTTAATATTTATATATCCTTATTCTATAATTATAGTATTATAAGAATAAAATAAACACAAAACAAAAGCTTTAATTTGCAGAACTATTTAATATCCATTGCATACACAAATTTAGACATTTTATTTAGTCAACAAATATATTGTGTGATTTGTGATTTACTTTTCCCTTTTAGAAACAGTAATTTATTCAATTGCAATCTTGAGTAATCAATGAGTACTTAGATAATGATACATATTCAAGTTCCCATATTGATTTCTCCAATACTGACTTTCTTGAGTTAAGAACATTTGTCTACCCATAAGCAAGTTTTAATTTTTTATAAGTAATTAAGCTAATACATGGATTTGGTTTCAAACTAATTTTATTGTGTGTGTGTGTGTGTGTGTGTATATATAACTATTTTTATTGTGTGTGTATATATATATATAACTATTTTTATTGTTTGTATATATATATAACTATTTTTATTGTGTATATATATAGTTTTATTGTATATATATATATATATGGTTAAAATTTAGGCCAATAATTACATATTTAAGTTATATTAATAATAGTTATAGGAACAATTTAAAAAAGATTGATATGTACTAACCAA
Source organism: Epiperipatus broadwayi (assembly GCA_028023455.1). Taxonomy (NCBI): domain Eukaryota; kingdom Metazoa; phylum Onychophora; class Udeonychophora; order Euonychophora; family Peripatidae; genus Epiperipatus; species Epiperipatus broadwayi. The sequence goes on along the minus strand of JAQFVV010006229.1, from coordinate 4,709,403 downwards.
AGTATAATCTGGTTCATCTAGATCATTAATATACATATTTAGAGTCTTGTTTGAATTTGTTTGTTTGCTTTTTGTATTATCAATATTCAACCACAAAAATAAGTGGAGTATCTTTTGAATCCAATATTTTACCACATATAACATGGTTATATGAATATATTTTTTAATTAGAGAATTGTTTGAATTTGTTTTTAGTTTTGTAGATGTGATATGTAAAAATATAAAATTACATATAATAAAAGACATTAACTATTATGAATAGTTTTATGTAAAGAACAGACAAATAATGTTTTTCAATAAAAAAAACAATTTAATGAGAAACAAAACTTAGATCCAGGTTATTTTTTAAACACCATTTATATTTTAATATTTGGATTACAAAATAAACTTTTATAATTCGTAAACCAATTGTAAACAATGATGAAAAGTTAATCACATTAACAATGATGAACAGAGAATCACATGATCACCATTTCTTATGCTTGTCTGTTTATAAACTGAGAATGTTTTGAATCTGATTTACTGAAGATTAGAATAGTGAAAGATCCAAGAAAAATAATTAAAAAGAAAGAAATAGCTAGGAAAATAGAAGCTAATCTTTTTCAGAAATGTTGTTCTTCAAATGTACCAAAAGTAGCATAGATAAATCATACAATTATATTAGATCTTTGGAATAATTAGTTAATACAGCTAATAGCATTGTAGAAATCATTATTAATTATGTAGTTATGGTTATTGTAGTTTATGATTTCTACTATCTATAGCAAGCCAGCTTACCAATTAAATATTTTAATGAGGATGCATTTGTTTTTGTATAAATAGCAAAAAAAAAAAAAAGTATGCACAGCATAAGTAAATTGAATGTTGAGTAAATTTTTACATTTTATTTCTAATATTACTTTAGTAATTTAGATCATTATATATTCACTATTAGTTATTTATGTCTGTATGAAAATAGTTAAGACTTCTGTAATAACTACGATTTACACAGAAAAAAAAATAAAGATAAAACTTTTTTTTTCCAATTTTTCATTTATTTACATTGTTATTAAAACAGGCAAAACTCTCCTTACAGTAGTTCCACTCATTGCAAGCCTAAGTAATCAATGGGGATCATGTGATGTTTAATGGTTATTTACATTGTTTATAGTTTTTTATAAGAAAGATACTTATAAACTTTTTTATAATTGCAAAATGGATTAAAATCATTTTGTCTCTTTCCTGTTCTATTTTAAATTGTTGTAATCAATGTTTATATATCAGATCATTCAATAAAATAAAATCAATAATTATGATGTCAATTCCACATTGATCTTGAGTTATTCAAGGACCAAGGTGGCAAGTTGAATGGTTTTATTCATCTGAACAAATTGATCTTTTTTTTTTTTACTTAGAAGAGACTTAATTAATAAAACTTTTACTTTTTGAACACAAACATTTCCAATTAAAGTGAAGCAATACAAATCCAAATGTTTTAACATGTAGATATTTCTTATGTTTTTAGATATGCTAACATTCACCAAATATTATAAAAATAATTTACAAAGATTCCAGCCATAAGACACATTCACTATTAACTACTGCAAACAGATCTTATAATCTTTAATAATATAGTGTACGGTTTGTATTTGGCCATAATTACATTAATCAAAAACTGGAAATCATGTTTGTAAAGCATATAATTACTATAACTATTCATGGATTCAAATTTGTCAATAAGATATCAACGATATTATAGGAGATCAAATTCAGTTGTTTTTGTAATGATGGAATAGGAAAAAAAATGGAGGCCTTATCTATTTTTTTTACATTGAATCTTTGAAAGGGTATTTGACAGAGAATCCAAAAAAGATGTTTTAACTTAAGATTAAATTGTCATTATCTTATGGTAAATGTAATCTACTTTATAGTTTGTTATACATTTTCTATTAGGAAAGTTATCTTCTGATACCTGTTGGAAAATAATATGAAAAGAATTATCTGTCGATTTGAAAGCTTGCAAATATCTTTGTTTCTGTATATTTTGACAGTCTCAACATTCATACTTTTAGTAATCAATGAATTGAATAAATAACAAATAAAAGAAAAGTAACAGATATTTATATGTATGAATTCAGAAATATTACATACCAGCATATTTACCACTAATCATTTTTAGTCAATTATTTTATTGAATAAGTAATATTCAATCATTCTTTCATTGGGTGACATCTTTTTCTTATTCACTTTATCTGATATTTTCATAACTGGATAAATCAGTAATTTATTATTTTATTGACATCTTAATGTGCATATGTTGAGATAAATTTATTTTCTAGGTGAATATATATGTTAAACAGAAATATTATAAAGGATTTACTATTATCAATAATTTTAGCTATTCACAGAAAGACTTTAAATAAAATTCAGCAAAAAAAGACCCCTTGGTTATTCTTTGATGACTTAACAAACATAGCAGGACAAATTCCTAATGTCCATTTTATATGTTTTTGCCATCATGTTTAATGTTATGGAAAATAAACATGAATTTATTGCTTACCAATAAACAAGACCCAATATTGTGGGTTTACTGGATTTTCATTTCTGGATTTAAAATCAAGAAACATAATAGATTTTTATCTTTGTTGCCTAGTATATCTTATCAGTTGAATTTTTTTGGAGACAGAATGAATATGCATGTGAATGATTTATTTATAAATACATACAATCAGAACACAAACTAAATTATAGTTATTATTTAGGAGGTTATAACATCATTATTCAAGGTAGTGAATTGATGACTGAAATCAGAGACTGCTAAAAATATTCTGATTACAGAACCAGACTATCCTTTTAAGATTACCTTTTATTTAGCTACTTACAACTGTGTAACAATTTTAAGAAAAAAGATTACATGAATTGAAACAAATGTCTAATTTTAATAGAATATTGTTGAATTTTGTGAAATTAGAATTAAAAAAAGATGAAGGGATAATTGATTTAAGAAGTGACTGTATTGTATTACAAAGTAATATATATTGCAAGCACAAATGGAATAGATTTCATTTTAAATAAGAAAAGGATGAAAAATGTTATCAAAAATATTGTCAAATTAGTTATTTAATTTAATGGCAGATACTTAATGCAGGTAATTAAGATTTATGCTCTAATAAGTTCTAATTGTGATGAAGAATACATAGATAGATAAAACGTTTTTATTCATACCAAAACAATTTTAAACTATCATGAAAATTTTAATGCCAGAATTGGTAAATAATTGAAATATAAAAATTCTTTGATAAATTTGCATATGGTGATAATAATGAGAATGGATATATTTTTAAAAACGTAGTAAATGGAAGTGGAAGCATCCAAATACTGATACAGCCAAATTGAATATTTTGATAAATATATATTTTTTTCAAGATTGTTGATTCAACACATGATATGATTATTGCTTAGAGAGATATAAGTTAAGTATTAATATAAAACTAGCAAGATAAAACCTATTTAAAAAGACAGTATTAAGAGTTGATATTTTTACCATTCAGAAACTCACCAGTGAATTTAAGTCAAAACATGCAAATCATTATAAAATATTAACAGATTTGTCAAGCATTGGAGGTTGAGAGCTCAGCATAGCTGCCTTAAAAGAAGTTGTCCCAGGTTAGCAGGTTCACTTACCAGATGATGCTATGACACATAAAAAAGATATTAACAGATTTCACAAATGATTTTGACTTAAAATTAAATAACAAGTTAACTAATTCTACCAATATTTATCAAATATAGATTCACCAACCAATTTCTTTAAAAAACTTGTTCTTTATTTAACTATATAAAATTTACATTCAATAAGCAACATTTCGACTATTTCTATCCTTATAGTCTTTTTCAATTAATTAACTAATTCTCTACTAAGAATAACTGGTACTTAAAGCAGCCATTCACCAATAAATTTTCAGTTGGGGAAAAGACTATTATGAAGAGAAAAAAAAAGAAATAATGAAAAAATTTAAAATGATCCATTAAAAAGTATTGAATATCTAAAATTCTATAAAATGCTGCAAAAAGAACTAAAAATGGTATAAGAGATGTAAGTATTAAATATGAAGGAAAATCATAGAAGAGAAAAAAACTATTAGAAATAAAAACCAACATTTTGTATTTGAAGAAAAGTCATTTCAGTAATAAAAAGAAGAGATGTAACTACTATTAAAAAAAAAGCCATGAAGTGTGTGAAAAAGTTTTATAAAAATTATAAGGAATACAAGAAAAGCAGTGCAACTTCTGCAATACTATCTTTTTAATTGCCAAACGTTTTAAATAAGTTGATGAAGAAATGGAACAATTCTTGACCAAGCTCTATTCCAAATGTAGTAGTGATGTTGATATTTAAGAAAGGTAATTAAAATGATATTAAAAATTATAAGCCTCTTAGTCTTTTAAAAGCTTGGCAAAAGATCTCTAGCAAGATAATTACAATTCATCTACAGAAGATTTTGAACTCAAACAATCAAAAGAATATGCTGACTTTAAAAATTATTCTAACACAGTGGATCACATCCAAGTGTTGTCAGAAGATGTAAAAAGGATAAATGAGTATGGATTAGCAGTATGCTTTGGATTTGTATATTAAAAGGTACTTGATTATATAAAAAATGTCCATGCTGATTAAATCATTGAATCATTATAATATAGTAATTGAATATTGTCTTATTCTAAATCATATTTAGCATATTGCAAAAGCAGAAATAAGATTACATGGTAATACTAAGACAACTAACATTGACAAGAGTTTACAACGGATAATTTCATGGATTTTTTTTAAGCAGTCTACATTTTGCAGATGATATGTATGTTTTGAAACATAATATTTTGGAGCTTTGGAAAAAGTTTCAAGAGATAATGAGATAAAAGTAAAAATGTAAAACTAATGATCAAATATTGAAAAGATTAAAGTAATATGCAGTGGATTGTGAAGATTAAAATTTAAAAAAATAATATTAAAATTTATACACATATATTGCAAATCAATAACTAGAAATAGATGAAAACATAATGGATGAAATTTAGATGGAGTGCTTTTCAATGAAATAACTTAATATTAAAAAAATATGACTTTGGAAAAAAGCTTTTTAATAAATGTGCTTTACTACTTTTTACATATAGATCTGAGATTTAGACATTTAACTAAAAAGCAATACAAAAATAGCAGAACACTCAATAAAATATAAAGATATATATCGTCATCATCAATCATTATCAATCCACTGCAGGATGAAGGTCTCTCCAAGTTCAATCCATTTTCTCTAATCTTTAGCTTCTCTTCTCCACATCACCCCTGCACACTTTCTTATTTCATCCATCCATCTCACATGTGATCTCTTTCTCGGTCTTTTACAATCTCTTGGAATCCAGTTTAAGATTTCAATTGTCCATCTATTATAATCTCTTCTAGCAACATGTCCAGCCCAAATTCACTTCAGTGACTAAAGCATTGAATCATCAAGGTATAGATCCAGGATATTGTCATATTTTAAAAAAATATTTATAAAAATGCAACAGCAACAATTAGATTACATAATGATACTATAAAAATTAACATTGAGAAGGATGTAAGACAGGATGACTTCATATCTTCAAAACTTGTTACAGCAGTGTTGCAAGAAATATTTTGTGGATTAAAATGAGAAGCTAAAGGAGTGAAAGTAAATGGAGATTATTTAAGTCATTTAGATTTTGCAGATGATGTAGTTGTTTTTGCAAATAATGCTTTAGAGCTGCAGGAAATGCTGCAGAAGTTGTCTGATGAAAGTAGAAAAGTAGGACTAAAAATAAATATTAAAAAGACTAAAGTAATGTTTAATGGATTTTCTCAAAATATGAAAATAAAAATCGGTTATGATGAGTTAGAAAAAGTTAACAGCTATAAATACCTTGGTCAGATTATTAATACAGATGGAAACATAATGGATGACATTAATCATAGAATTAAACTTGGTTGGAGTGCTTTTGATAGAAATATCTTGATAATAAAAGGAAATATGTGTATGTGTTTGAAAAGGAAGGTTTTTCATAAATGTGTTTTACCAGTTCTTACTTATGGATCTGAGACTTGTACACTTAATAGAAGAGAAATACAGAGACTTCAGACCACTCAAAAAAGTATGGAGAGATTCATGTTGGGAGTAACAAAAAGAGATTGAAAACGCATTATACTGATAAGAGAACAAACAGGTGTTACTGGCCTCATTAAAACATTAAAAGATATATGTATGTATTGGAAGTAACAAGAAAGGATAAAAGTGAATCACATGAGTGACAGAGCAAATAGGTCTCATTGATATTATTAAAAGAATGCAGAAATTAAAATGCTGGCTTGAAATATTTCTAAAAAAGATGATAAATGATCGGATGAATTTTGTAATTGTATTCCAAAAGAATTACATGCTGCATGTAAAAAGGATGAAGAAAATAAGAGAGTTTGTTGGCATGATGTAAAAAAAAAACCAAAGGCTGTGAATAAGAAAAACTTAAGTAAGCCTGGACATTTTTGTATTTTGCAGTGGAATGGTTAAAGTTAGATTGATAAATTGTTATGATGATGTAAAGAGATCCAAAAATATTCATAAACGAATGCATTGATAGTTGTATACTTGTACATTCATAATAATAATTATTTGGATTAATAAAGTATTTAGATAAATAATAATTATATAGGTAAATTGATTTAGGCAATATGTTGATTACTAATGAAAGGGTCAATGAAATTTATGATGTACTTCTAAAAATGGTGATGCTAAACGGATGTTAATGGAAGTCAATCGATGCTAAATTATTTCTCTTGATATTAGTATTCTGCGCTGTATTTGTTCAACCCACTTTCATAAAGAAAACCTATATTTCTATGAAATAATAAAAATAAATTTAATAGTTTTTAAAGCATTGAAAAGTGTGCGTATGTACTATACATATAAAAATGAAATTTTTTTTTCTTTAGTTTTCAATAGTTTTTTTAATATTTATCATTGATACCAACATGACGCAATTAACACTTCAAAAATAGATTTTTTACAAGTACTATTTTAAAACGATCTTGTAAATGACCCAAATCTTTCGTGGGAAAAATAATAATTGCTTTAAAAAAAGTCTGTAATAGATTTTCAATAGCAATTTATATAGAATACTTAAAAGTACACACACACACACCACACACACACATACAAATTGTGAATTAGATAATTATAGATTTTTAATTACATTAAATAGTGTAAAAACATTATGAGATTCTAATCACTGTAGTTAGCAAAAATAATAATCGTGAATTATTATTTTTTTTATCACGATTTTTTCTATTATTATTTTAACTATCATTTATTATATTATCATTATTACCATCGAATTTTTTTAGTACTTTTGATTACCCCTTCCCCCTCGTTAATTAATATTTTTTCAGAGTTAATATAGCTATAATTATCTTTGCTATGTTTAATTTATTTTTATTCTCTTTATTATAACCTAAAAGAATCAAATTTGTTGACACAATTGAATTGCCAAACATTATATAGTGATGAGACATGGCCACAATTTCACCATTTTCTAAAGATGAATTCAAATTTTATTTGCTCACAAACTCCATCATTTTGATGTTGTTGACTTTGTATATAAAGAGGCGCGAGAGACCTATGGGAAATTGCAGGACAATACAGAACGAAGTAACTGGAATTGTTCTCCGATGTCTGTCCATTTGAATATGAAAAATAAATTAATTTTTTTTTCTTTTTGAAATCAAAGTCAAAAATTTATTGACTTTCCTCTTCCCTTGGCTCTGAAGGTCAAAAATCTCATTTATTTTCACAAAAGTTAATAGTTTAGGGATAAAATCAAGACTATATGCGAAGAGTCTTCAAAGGAATGTTGACATAACAAGAAAAGCTAAAGAAAAGTATATGAAATAAACCTTTCAAATTTTTCATTGAAAAAGATTATTATGCTGTAAAAGTGAGACATTTTTGGCATATTTTTCAAATGTAAATAAACGCAGAGCTCCAGAACAAACATTTTATTGATATGCTGCATAAACTTACTGCGGCGATCTCATAACATTAAACTTTTATAAAAATTCTTAGATAAATAAATCACTACGCTGAATAAAGATGCTGTAATCTTTTTTCTTCTTCTTAAATATTAAACTCATCATTTAAGTAAAAATATAGAATAAAATAAACAAACTAAACTTTAAATTATTAAAATTATAATAAAATTATACTTTTCATTTTAATAAGTTTATGTGATTTTAAAACAGCTGATTATAAAAAAATGTATTTATAAATTATTACTGTAAGTTATGAATATAAGCGTGTGTGTATATATATATCTCAAAACCCATAAAAAATATTTATAGAAGTTATACTTGGAATAATTTGGGTATTCAGGCTAGAAATTTCTTGAGGGCAGTGGTAAAACATTAAAAGCCCGAAAGTCTTTTGGAAATATAGTATATAATGACAGGTCTCTGATTTCATATATTATTTTTTAGTTAGTAATTTATAAATCGCAGTAATGACAAGAAACATCTTGCTTTTAAAAAAAAGAACGCATTTTTTTTATTATAAAACTATTAGTTCCTAATTTGATCTACAACTGCTAAACTTTTGGCATTCAACTCTTTAACATCATCTATCTTAGATAAATATATTAAAGATTATTATTAATTATGCATTAAGTTAAAGATTATCATTATTATTATTATTGACTCAGATGTAATTCAATTCCAGTTAAATATTAATATATCTATTTTTTAATTAAACATTGACATATATTATTACTGAAATTTCTTCTCCTTTTGCATGCCCATTATCTTTATCAGATTCATTTCTAAGTATAACTCTATTTGTGGAACAACTAAATTCAAAACCATTACTATGATAAGTCATAAAGAAAGTTCTCAATAAAATCATTTAAATAAACTTGCAACTATTCCTTTTTTATTTCAGTAAACAATGCAAAACACTCCACAGAGTAGTGTGACCCTGTGCCAAACAGAGTAATCAATGGATGCCAGAAGGCTTGTACATAAAATCCCTATATAATGCCTATTCATCCAATATCCCCAGACTAGTTTCTGGCTTGTGGCCTTTGTCAGTGAGGAGCTTTGGATCTGAGAGCACTGCATCTAGATCTTAGGATCTAATGCAACCCTCCAGAAACCACCTTTTATCTCTACTTAACTATAAAACTATGAGAATGAAATTGAAAACACAAAAATATTTTTAATCTAGGCTCAATAGCTTATATAGTCATATGGGTCTGAACTCAGTTCAGCACCCATACATTTTGGTGTCTTTGGCTCTTTAACAACCATAACCACCACTATCCTATTAGGCAGGATTGGTGTTAAACCTTTAAGCATCACATGATCACCATCTCTTATACTAGCACTTAATTGTTTATAAACAAGGCAAAACTCTCCATATAATAGTGCCACCCTATGCCAACCAAAGAAATCAATGGATGTCAAAGACACCAAAATGTATGGGTGCTGAACTATTGATCTTAGATTGAAAATATTTTTGTGTTTTCCAATTTCATCTCATGGTTTTATACTTAAGTAGAGAAAAATGGTGGTTGCTGGAGGGTTGCATTAGATCCTAAGACCTAGGTGCAGTGCTCTCAGATCCAAAGCTCCTTATTGATAAAGGCCACAAGTCAGAAACTAGTCTGGGGATATTGGATGAGTAGGCATTAGATAGGGATTTTATGCACAAGCCTTCTGGTATCCATTGATTACTCTGATTGGCACAGGGTGGCACTACTGTATGAATAGTTATGTTGAGGACATGTGCAAGGGTGGGTAAAGAGATGGGGATTAAATTTAGTGAAGAAAAATCAAATATAATGATGGTTAATACTGAGGAAAGAGAAGATGTAGAATTTTTATTGGGAGATATTAAGTTAAGTGTGGTGAATAGATATAGTTATTTGGGAATTATTTTAAGTAATCAGAAAAATTATTTGGATGAATGGGAGAAAAAATTGATAAATGAAGCAAAGAAAAGAAAGGGATTGATAAAGAAATTAACAGTATTTTCATATAATAAATATGATGTAGCTAGAATTATATGGAAAGGAGTTGCAGTAACAGGGTTAACATATGGTAATGATGCATTATATGTTAGTAAAAAGATATTAGATTATTTAGAAAAAACTCAAAGGGAAGTAGGAAGACATGCATTGGATGCAGAAGTATGGACAGCAAGGGAGGCAATTCAAGGAGAAATGGGATGGTCAAGTTTTCATATGAGAAATGCAAAAAATAAAATGAAAATGTTTGGTAGATTGCAGTTTATGGATAATAAAAGAATAGCTAAAATAGTATTTAATTGGGTTATGAGTAAAGGGCAGGTAACAAGATGGGTGAGAAAGGTAATGCGCTATGCAAAAGATTTGGATAAAGAATTTATATCAGTATATTTGTACAAAAGATGGGATGATTGTGTTAAGAGGATTATTGAGTGTTATAGTAGTAAGGAATGGGATAAAAGAATAGATTTATTAATAAAGACTAGGGAGTTAGAGAGATGGAGAAATAGTATGAAGAGTAAAAAGAGTTTAAATATATATAGAAATAAACAGAATATTAGGTGTGAGTTAATATATGATAATAGTAAGGAAAGTAGTTTATTGTTTAAGGCTCGAACGGGATCTTTAGCTACAAAAGAATATACATGTAAATGGAAAAATATGGGTGATTTATTTTGTAAATTATGTAAGGAAGGAATTGAAAATATTAGGCATTTGTTAATTGAATGTAAATGTTTGAAAACAGAAAGGGTACATATAATGAAGTTGTGGAAAAATAAATATGAAAAGAGTGATTATACAGAAAGTGAATTATTGGTTTTTATGCTAGGTTTGGGAAAAGATAAGGGGGATTTAGATATAAAGGTTATAGAGTTGACAAAAATTATGTTGTGGAAATGGGATAGAGCAGATTATGGGTAAATTTAGAGTGGGGAATGTAAAAGAAAGTGGCTAACACGTTTATCTGGGCTTAATTGCTGAGATATTCTTGACTTCGTTTAAGGAGAAGCCATAATACATCACATCACATCACATCACATCTTGTTTATAAACAATTATGTGCTAGTATAAGAGATGGTGATCATGTGATGCTTAATGGTTTATTTCAGTAAAATTGGTAGCAAGAATATTTAAATGATTTCTTGTAAACCTGGTTTGTGAATTATTATCATAATGTTTTCTAATTTCATTGTTTATGAATATATTTGTGAATATTTGATAAACTTCAATTTATTTATAGGGTTGTTAAAATTGTTAGAACATTTAAGTACCTTAAGCGATACATTTATTTATAATCTTAAAATATTAATTTCATAGGTAAGACTTTAGTACCACCATTCTAATAGTAATTTTAGATAGAATATACATATTCTACATTATAATGGGGCTATTATAATTTCAAAATTCATAGGGTATTTTTAGTAATATGAAATTTTATACTTTTGATCCTCAATATGTGTTAGAACAATAACTCTAAGCTATTACAATTTTAGCGATGCTTGAATAGAATAGAATAAAATGAAGATAAATAATAAACACACTGAAATTTATAAATATATTCCCACTGCAGTACAGTTTTGTATAGTGTTAGAGTAATGGACAAGTAAGCAATATACTGTGGAATTAATTTTTCCTATGTCATTTTTCTGCATCATATTATTAATTAAAAATTAAACTATTGGTTTTATATAGTTTAGTGCACTGATGGAGAAGTAGACTTGAAAGTTAAAAATTCACAGATTATAGCATGAAACTGTGACCATCAATTCTCAAATATCTTACTACTTTTTTTTTCTGTTTGTAGATTATGTTAAGCAATTGTCAGGGTATGTATGAAAGGTTATTGGTTACTTCAAATTCTGTTTACAATTTTAGTTGGAAAAAAAATAATAAAAAACTGCAACCAAAAAATGAAAAAAAAAAGATTCCACCATAAAAACACTGTCTTCAAAAACTTACATATTTATATTTCACATTCTCTCAAGCCGAATTTATAAATAGCCATTCAGCAGAATAACAGTAAAGACTATATTAATCAATGCACATTGCTTTTAAGGTGAATATTTCATCACGAATTTAATTTAGAAACAACTTTTTATTTGTTGACATTCTTAAATAATGGTGATAAAATTAAAAATTATATAAAAAATACAATACCCTATATTTTAATGGAATGAAAATATAGAATAAATTATTTATAAAACAGGCTGCAGAAAGGAATTTGCTATTAACTGAAAGGAGACCGTTTGATTCCTCTTGGAGGCCTTAAAGGAACCAAGCAGAGCATATTCCTAATGTCCACTCTATATGTTCTTCTCATTGCAGCTGTTATTACTGTGTCATTATTCATAAAGTATATGAACCTGGATGGACTGTTCACCAACACTCATTAGCCAGCATGGTAGTTTATTGACTTTTTACCTCTGAGTTTAAGACTTAAAAAATACCATGATCTTTCTTCTCAGTTGCCTAGTAAGGCAGAAAGGATGTTTGTATAAATGATAAATATTTTTCAAATAGATATATACAATTATGATAGATAAAAATAAATTATAGCTCTTATTCCCAGGAGGCTCTAAGTCACCAACCAAGGCAGCAATTGGTCACCAAAGGCAGAGGGTGCTAAGAATCCCCTGATTGTGAACCCAGGCTGACATTTGATGATGACTTTTTATTTAGGTACTTACAACTGCAGATCACTTTCAAGTAAAGAAAGATTCACAAGAATGAGAAGAAGAACTGTCTTATATTAAGTGAGATATTACTAGACTTTGGGAAGTTAGAAGAAAAGGTGAAGAGACAATCAATTTAAAAAGAGGACATGTACTCTATTATAAAGGCACAAATATTGGAAATACAAGTGGAGTAGGATTCATTATAAATAACAAGTGGAAGAACAGCATTGTGGAGATAGATGGTGTATCGGACAGAGTGGCAAGATTAGTTATACAATTTAATAGCATATACCAAATGCAGATAATTCAGGTTTATGCCCCAACAAGTTCTCATAGTGATAAAGTAGTAAAAGATTTTTATATGGATGTACAGAAAGCTTTTGATCAGAGTAAACAACATTTTACAATTGTTATGGGAGAATTTAATGCTAGAATTGGTAAACAAATGAAAGATGAAAATGTTGTAGGTAATTTTGGTTATGGTAACAGAAATGAGAGAGGACATAGACTTATGGAGTTTGCAGAAAAAAAAAACTTTGTAGTATGAATCTTTTTTTGAGAAAAATGTTAAAAGGAAATGGGCATGGAAGCATCCAAATGAAAGTACAGCAGAATTGGATTATATTTTGTCTAACATAAAATACATATTCCAAGATTGTAATGTTCTTAATAAATTTAACACAGGAAGTGATCATTAATTAGTAAGATGTAAGATACATGTTAATGCAAAATTGAGAGACAAAAATTATTAAGAAAAACAATATTTACAGTTGATATTCCTAATCTTCAGAAACATTCTAATAAATTTCAATTAGAACTTACAAATCGTTTCAAGTATTAGTAGATTTAGAACATGATTCAGATTTGAATGAAATTAATATGAAAATAACTGATACAATTTTAAAAACTACAACAAAGATAGCTGGTAGAAAAAAACAGCAATTGACCAATAAAATTTCTACTGAGATTAGAAAATTTATGAAGAAAAGAAGCAATATGAAGTTATACAAAAATGATGCATTAAAAAGGATTGAATATTTAGAAATTTGTAAAATGGTGCCGAAAAGAGTTGAAAATGATATAAGAAAGTATAACTGATCTATGATGTAGAAGAAAATAAAAATCTCAAGAGTGTAAAACAACATTTTGGTATTGGTAGGAAATTTACATTTGTAATAAGAAAAAAGATGGAATTATTACTAAAAAGAGAGATGACATCATGAAATGGGTAGAAGATTTTTATCAAGAATTATATAGTAATAAAGAATAAGTAACTCCTATATCTATTCCATCTTCAAAATTTCCCAGAATTTTAAATGAAGAAGTGAGACATGCAATTAAATGTATGAAGAAAGGAAAGGTTCCAGGTAATGATGGAATTATAATTGATATATTAAAACAAGCAGGTGAAGAAATATAATTTTTTTAGCAAAGTTACATACCAAATGTCTAAATGATAAAGATGTACCAGATGATTGGAAGAATGCAGTATTAATATTAATATTTAAAAAGGGTGATAAAGAAGATATTAGAAATTACCTACCTATCAGCCTTTTATCAGTTTTATACAAAATTTTTACCAAGATAATTACAACTCGTCTAGAGAAAACATTGGATTTTCACCAACCAAGAGAACAAGCTGGATTTAGAAGTCGTTTTAGTACAATAGATCATATCCAGGTATTGAGAGAAGTTATAGAAAGGACAAATGAATATGAGTTGCCATTATGTTTTGGATTTGTAGATTATGAAAAGGCAATTGATTCTATAAACATTTCTTTAGTGATTAAAGCATTGGATCATCAAGGTCCAGGTCCAGGATATTGTCATATTTTAAAGAATATGTATAAAAATGCAATAGCAACAATTACATTACATAAGGATACTGGAAAAATCAACATTGAGAAGGGGGTAAGACAGGGTGACTCCATATCTTCAAAACTTTTTATAGCAGTGCTGCAAGAAGTATTTTGTGGATTAAAATGTGAAGCTAAAGGAGTGAAAGTAAATGGAGATTATTTAAGTCATTTAGATTTTGCAGATGATGTAGTTGTTTTTGCAAATAATGCTTCAGAATTGCAGGAAATGTTGCAGGAGTTATCAGATAAAAGTAGGAAAGTAGAACTAAAGATAAATGTTAAAAAGACTAAAGCAATGTTTAATGGATTTTCTCAAAATATCAAAATAAAGATTGATTATGATGAGTTAAAAGAAGTTAACAGTTACAAATATCTCGGTCAGATAATTAATACAGATGGAAACATAATGGATGGAATTAATCATAGAATTAAACTTGGTTGGAGTGCTTTTGGTAGAAATAACTTGATACTAAAGGAAATATGACCATGTGTTTGAAAAGGAAGGTTTTTAATAAATGTGTTTTGCCAGTTCTTATTTGTGGATCTGAGACTTGGACACTTAATAGAAGAGCAATACAGAGATTTCACACCACTCAAAGAAGTATGAAGAGTGTTGGGAGTAACAAGAACAGATCGAAAATGCAATATATGGGTAAGAGAACAAATAGGTGTTGCTGACCTCATTGAAAAAATTAAAAGACTGAAGTGGGGTTGGGCTGGACATATTTCTAGAAGAGATGATAATAGATGGACAATTGAAATCTTAAACTGGAATTCAAGAGATTGAAAATGTCCCAGAAGGAGAACACATGTGAGATAGATTGATGAAATAAGAAAGTGTGCAGGTGTGATGTTGAGAAGAGAAGATAAAAATCGGAGAAGATGGATTGAACTTGGAGAAACCTTCATCCTGCAGTGAATTGATAATGATTGATAATGATGATGATGATGATGATTTATAAATACGTAACTATAAATAGGTGTGTGCATGTGTGAATGCATAATTCATATTACATATTGAAACCAAATTATGTATTGGTAAATTTATTTATATAGTTGAATATATGCAGAAATAATCATTAGTGCTTATCTAAAATTAGATTGCATGAATAATAATTTAAAGTTTCAATTTTCAAACTTTAACTATCCAGACTTATAAAGATAATATATCTATTGTACAAATTGTTCCTTAAACCAATGTGCAATAAAGCTCATGTCTAATTGTAAAAATTCTAACCAATTTATTTCTATGGAAATAATAAATATTTTCATGTTGACCTCATCCCGAGTTCTAATTTATATCCGTAAGGCAACTAGTAAGTATATACTAATATAATTAATATATCATTTTCCAGTTACTGCACTTAGTTGCAAATATAACATCTTCAAATTAAATTATAATCAATAAAATTGGAGAATATTGGATTAAAAATATTAAAACTTTATTATGAATTTAAACCATAAAAATATTTAATTAATAAATAATATATTCACAAATTAATAATTTGCAAAATAATTTTCCAGACAACCAAATATTATTTTGATAAAAAAAGTATACAATTTTTATTCAAGAGCAGTCTACCTTCCAATCATTACTTTTGGTCATCTTAGTTAAGTCTTAAAATATTTGACTTATTAAAAAAAAAACTGTATTAAAATAGATGTCGTGATTCTATATATTTCTCAGAAGAAATAAAATATATCCTTACGTAAATCAATAACAATGGTGTAAATGTTAATACATAATTTATCAGAATAGACGATTATTAAACTATAAATTAGAAAGTGTAATAAGTAGAATCTATCTATCTATCTATCTATCTATCTATCTATCTATCTATCTATCTATCTATCTATCTATCTATCTATCTATCTATCTATCTATCTATCTATCTATCTATCTATCTATCTATCTATCTATCTACCTACCTACCTATCTATCTATCTACCTATCTATCTACCTATCTATCTATCTATCTATCTATCTATCTATCTATCTATCTATCTATCTATCTGTCTGTCTGTCTGTCTATCTATCTATCTATCTATCTATCTATCTATCTATCTATCTATCTATCTATCTATCTATCTATCTATCTATCTATCTATCTATCTATCTATCTATCTATCTATCTATCTATCTATCTATCTATCTATCTATCTATCTATCTATCTATCTATCTATCTATCTATCTATCTATCTATCTATCTATCTATCTATCTATCTATCTATCTATCTATCTATCTATCTATCTATCTATCTATCTATCTACCTATCTATCTATCTATCTATCTATCTATCTATCTATCTATCTATCTATCTATCTATCTATCTATCTATCTATCTATCTATCTATCTATCTATCTATCTATCTATCTATCTATCTATCTATCTACCTACCTACCTACCTGTCTATCTACCTACCTAACAACCTACCTACTTACCTGTCTATCTATCTATCTATCTATCTATCTATCTATCTATCTATCTATCTATCTATCTATCTATCTATCTATCTATCTATCTATCTATCTATCTATCTATCTATCTATCTATCTATCTATCTATCTATCTATCTATCTATCTACCTGTCTATCTACCTACCTAACAACCTACCTACTTACCTGTCTATCTATCTATCTATCTATCTATCTATCTATCTATCTACCTACCTACCTACCTACCTACCTAACAACCTACCTACTTACCTGTCTATCTATCTATCTATCTAATCTATCTAATCTATCTATCTATCTATCTAATCTATCTATCTTATCTATCTATATATCTTATATTTCTATCTATCTAACTATCTATCTATCTATCTATCTGTCTATCTCTATCTGCTTATCTGTCTTTCTGCCTATCTACATCTCTGCTTATCTGTCTATCTATCTACCCATCTACTTATTTACCTATCTACCTACCTACTTACATCCCTCCCTCCCTCCCTACCCACCTACCTACCTATCTGCCTGCCTGCCAGCCTACCTGCCTGCCTATCTATTTACTTACCTACCTAGCTACCTTCCTACCTACCCCCTAACTACCTACCTACCTACCTACCAGCCTTTTTGCTAATTTATATTTTTTATCTATAATAATCAATTTATATGAATGTTTCAAAATATTCAAAGTTCAGAATCAGTGTTTTTCAAAATTGTAATGCACTAGTTAGCTGATTTTAAAATATGTAAGTAAAATTCTCAGTGTTTCTAGTAACATCTGTAGCTTGTATTTTAGACTGTTTAATAATTTATGTTTTTCTTGTTTTAAGTATATAATTTTATGCAATTTTCTTTATGATTGAGATGATGAGTTCTTAATAGAAATTAGAAAACAAAAAGAATTTCAATACATAATTAAAAAATTCGTTAGCAATTATTACTTTAGTATTGCAACTATTACTGATAATGATTAATATTAATTAATTCACAAATTCATTCCTCATATATTTCGGAAATTGCCTTTTTTTTACTTTAGCTTTTATTTTCAAATACCAACTACAACTAACCCATAAGGTTGCCTAAAATTACTTATATAGAGGACCATATTTTTAAAATAGCACGTAAAAAAATAAGACTAAAATAACTTTTTATATTTGTTTGTTCAAGACAAATTATGTTGACACAAATTATTTATCAGAATGAGTTAAAAATTTGGTAAATTTTACAATTAGCTTTAATTAAAATAATATATTAATTAGTCTCAACCTCCCAATGGAAATAAGTATTTTTAAATTTACTTTACAAACTCTAACATTGTATATTTTATATAAATAAAAAAAACTATAATTCACTTCTTTCTTTTTTATAATGAAAAATTAATATAAAATTGTACAATTAGATAAATTTTATCGAAGTCTGCTTTAACTTAATTTGCGTATATGATTCTGCAAAACAAAATAATTTAATTATTCATGCAAAAAATGATATCAGCATCAAGACTATATTGACTCAATATATATACTAGTCAATTTAAAATTACATTAAGTTCTGATCACATATAAATATTATTTGGAGAAAGACATCATAGAAAGCGAAAAATTAAAAAAAAAAAATTCTTATTCATGAGTTTAAAGATGGTATCGTAAATAAATAAAACTGATCTACACATTTCTTGGAAAATCACATAACATTAGTTTTTGTATGCATGAATTCCATTGATATATATATATAAATAAATTATAAGTTTTTGGGATGTACCGTGTCTTATTTTCCATTGAGCACCGATATTTCGATGGAATAGCAACCGCCATTTTCAAGATTAGCTTTTGAAAGAAAAACCGTTAGATCTTAACAAATAATGTGACTGTGTGCGAGATGAGAAATGAGATTCCAGTTCAGCATTCACAATATGAGGCTTATCAAAATGTTTATTTTCCTCAGTATTTTTACCTGTTAATTTTAAGTTAATATTGGATAAAAAGAGAGGTTTCCACATAGCTGGAATACGTTGTGCTTCATCAGTTCTATTTAAACTAGTAGGTCTCTTTAATATTTCAATTGACTCTCTCATGGTTCTTAAATCATATCTTTCCAAATTAGCAGGTAGTTTTGTATTGTCAAAATTAGGTTTGTGACCAGTTTCTAAATAATGGGAAGTAAAAACTGACGTGCTAATTTTTTGTTGAAAAGCATTTTTATGTTTTCTGACATTAATTCGTCTATTAGACTGACCCACGTAGCCTCTTGAGCACTGGAAACACGGAATTTCATAAACTCCTTGGTGTTCCAAAAGTATTCTGTCTTTAGGTTTATACAAAAAATCACCAATTTTTTTGCCAGTAGAAAAAGTGGTCTTTATATTAAAACAAGATAGTCTTCTACTGATTTTATCAGTAACCCCCCTAATGTAAGGCAAAATTACTCTATTAAAAGAGGAATTATCAATTCTATCCTCTTTTTTCTTTTTAGTATTAATGTTATATAAAGCCTTACATATGATGTTTTTATTATAATTATTAGAAAGCAGAATACTTTTTGTAAGTTTTATTTCTTGAGAAAGATGTTCTTTATCAGATAAATTATAAGCTCTAGTGAAAAGATTTTTAGCTACAGAAAAAATTTGTGCAGGATGATGATGAGAATTAAAATCAAGATATCTGTTTGTATGAGTGGATTTTCTGTAAACTGATATTGACAATGTTTCATCACATTTTCTTGCAATTAAAACATCCAGAAAAGAAAGTGATCTGTTATTTTCCACTTCCATAGTAAATTTAATATTTGGATGCCAATTATTTATAAAATCAAGAAAAGAATTTAAAGAATCAATTCCATGAGGCCATATGACAAAAGTATCATCCACATATCTAAGCCAAATAGAAGGTTTTTTAGTAGCTGCACATAATACTTGACTTTCAAAATTGTCCATGAAAAGATCAGCAATGACAGGTGACAGTGGGGATCCCATAGAAAGTCCTTTAATTTGTTTAAACAGTTGAGAATTATAAACAAAAAATGTATTTTCAAGGCAATGTTTTGCTAAAGGAATAATAAAATCAGGTAAATCATTGTTTTGAGCTATTATATTTAATGCTTCTTCAACAGGAATATTAGTAAACATAGAAGAAACATCAAAACTAACCAATAAATCAGTTCCAGTTAGTTTTAAGTTTTTAATTATTGAAATAAAATGGCTTGAATTTTTAATTCTTGAAGGAATCTTGTCTGTCAATGGCTGTAAGCATTGGGCTAAATATCAAGCCAAAGCATGTGTGGGAGAGCCTATAGCACACACAATAGGTCACAATGGTATCTCAGGTTTTTGATTTTTAGGCAAACCATAAAATTTAGGATATAATGAAGAACCTTCTCTTGGAGAAATTTTAATTTTCATATTTTCATCTATACTAGAAAGTTTGACAAGACATTTTGTCTTTTTCTCTAAATATGTCAGAGGATCTCTAATAATCTTTTTATAAGTTCCATCATTTAATAAATCTACAATTTTATTATTATAATCCAAACGATCAAGAACACCAGTAGAATTACCCTTATCTGCTGGAATAATAACAATTGAATCATCTTTTTTAAATTTTGAAGTGCAATAAATTCTCCTTTAGATAAATTATTTTTTGGAGGCTTCATATTTTTTAAAACATTACAAACTTCAAATCTAATAAGATCAGCTGTGTGTAAGTCTATATTTTTTTTTATGTGCAGCTACTAAAAAACCTTCTATTTGGCTTAGATATGTGGATGATACTTTTGTCATATGGCCTCATGGAATTGATTCTTTAAATTCTTTTCTTGATTTTATAAATAATTGGCATCCAAATATTAAATTTACTATGGAAGTGGAAAATAACAGATCACTTTCTTTTCTGGATGTTTTAATTGCAAGAAAATGTGATGAAATATTGTCAATATCAGTTTACAGAAAATCCACTCACACAAACAGATATCTTGATTTTAATTCTCATCATCATCCTGCACAAATTTTTTCTGTAGCTAAAAATCTTTTCACTAGAGCTTATAATTTATCTGATAAAGAACATCTTTCTCAAGAAATAAAACTTACAAAAAGTATTCTGCTTTCTAATAATTATAATAAAAACATCATATGTAAGGCTTTATATAACATTAATACTAAAAAAAAAAGAGGATAGAATTGATAATTCCTCTTTTAATAGAGTAATTTTTCCTTACATTAGGGGGTTACTGATAAAATCAGTAGAATACTATCTTGTTTTAATATAAAGACCACTTTTTCTACTGGCAAAAAAATTGGTGATTTTTTGTATAAATCTAAAGACAGAATACTTTTGGAACACCAAGGAGTTTATGAAATTCCATGTTTCCAGTGCTCAAGAGGCTACGTGGGTCAGTCTAATAGATGAATTAATGTCAGAATTAAGGAACATAAAAATGCTTTTCAACAAAAAATTAGCACATCAGTTTTACTTCCCATTATTTAAAAACTGGTCACAAACCTAATTTTGACAATACAAAACTACTTGCTAATTTGGAAAGATATGATTTAAGAACCATGAGAGAGTCCAATGAAATATTAAAGAGACCTACTAGTTTAAATAGAACTGATGAAGCACAATGTATTCCAGCTATGTGGAAACCTCTCTTTTTATCCAATATTAACTTAAAATTAACAGGTAAAAATACTGAGGAAAATAAACATTTTGATAAGCCTCATATTGTGAATGCTGAACTGGAATCTCATTTCTCATCTCGCACACATTCACATTATTTGTTAAGATCTAACAGTTTTTCTTTCAAAAGTTAATCTTGAAAATGGCGGTTGCTATTCTGTTGAAATATCGGTGCTCAATGGAAAATAAGACACGGTACATCCCAAAAACTTATAATTTATCTACATCATATAACCGTGAAAACATTAAGTATATATATATATATATATATATATATATATATATATTGTAACAGAATAAATATGTGGGATATGCTGTAACTTCCATCATAGCTTTATTATAGATCATCATTTTTAACAGAATGAAAATATGAATAACGAAAGAATAATCCTAATTTAATATTGCCCATAAATGGTAGCATCCTTTGTAACTGAATGAAAATAATAAATTAAGGTAAAGTGAATATCAATCAATGAATGACAATGTAACACAAGTCAATAAATCAATAATAATATATGAGGGTTTGAACTCAGACTTTCACATGACCCTCAACTATCCATACTATCTCATACTGCTAACCCACCTGATCACACACATGTTGAAAAGATAAACAATCACCAATATATGTGTATTTTATGCTAAACCAGCACTCATAAGTTGATCCAGATTATCACCTCCACACATATACACAATCAATGCTCAGCCTATATTAAGATAGCCAATCATCACACTTTAATGGACAGGCTTCAATCCACTCCACCCAACAACTCTTCAGACATCCATTTCATTGAACATCTGAAAATGGAATGCTCAAAGCCCACATTGGCGCCAACCTCATCCTACCCAAGTTGAGCATAAGTCACCCTGACCCCTCATGTACAGGTCATAATTTATTTCCATACATATACGAGGGATGGGCAGACCTTACAGCACTATATAACCATATAAGTAAAAACAATTTATTGTATTATAGATTTTGGCACACAACTGTGGTTTCATTTTAAACAACTAGTATCAGACCAGTAGGTCACATGAATATTTTTATATCACTAACCATTTAGCAATCTTGTCAGGTAAACATGTAACATTTGGGACATTTGGTTGATGTATTTTGAAGGGCATGATTGATATGACTCACATAGAGGTACACATTGGCAATAAAATATCATTATTCATTGAACATATTCTGTACTATTTAATGTAAAGTAATAAAATATAATGCTGTATGGTCTACCCATCTCTTATATATGTACATAAATGGATTATGGTCTGAGGAGTCAAAGTGACTTTTAGTCAACATGGGTAAGATGAGAAGATTGGCACCAATGTGAGCTTTGAGCATTTCATCTTCAGATTTTTAATGAAATGGATGGATGAAGAGTTGTGAGTAAAGTGGATTGAAGCCTGTCCATTAAAGTATGAAGATTGGCATCTTAATATAGGCTGAGCATTGATTGTATATAGGTGTGGAGATGATAATCTCAACCAACTGACAAGGGCTGGTTTAGCATGAAATATGTATATTGGTGAATGTTTATCTTTTGGCATGTCTGTGATCAAGTGTGAAAAAAGTCTAAGATAGCATAGATAGCTGATGGTGATGTGATAATCTAAGTTCAAACCCCTTATATATTACATATTGGAGTGCAGATATGAAAAAGCCTGTACTGTAGAAAAAAAATCATATATTAAATATCATGCTGTAAGGTCTGTCCATCCCTTGTATATGTAAATGGATTATGTCTTGTACATGAGGGACCAGAGTGACTTATGGTCAACATGCATTGGATTAGAAAGTTGGCCCTAATGTAGGCTTTGCACTGACTTTCAATGGAATGGACAACTGAAGAGTTGTGGGGTGGAGTGGATTGAAGCCTGTCCATTAAAATATGAAGATTGGCTATCTTAATATAGGCTGATGATTGATTGTATTTATGTGCGGAGATGATAAACTGGACCAACTGATGAGTGCTGGTTTAGCATGAAATACATATATTGGTGATTGCTTATCTTTTCAACATGTGTATGACCAAATGTGTCAGCAGTATAAGATAGCATGGATAGTTGAGGGTCATGTGAAGTTCTGAGTTCAAACCCACTATATATTACATCTTGGAGTGCAAATATGACAAAGCCTGTACTGTAGTAAAATTAATATATTAAAACAATAATAATAATTTTTGTTATAACCTCCTAAATTCCAATAGCATTTAGAACAGATAGAAAACATATAAAACATTACTTTAAACTATCCTAAAATATAAGTATTATTGCAATAAGTTAAAGATAAAGCAATAAAAGTAAATATTACTATCTTATAAATAACAGTATATGCCTATTATATAAATCTCTTATAGTAAAATAAAAATAATGACAAAAAATTACACAGATAAACTTTAATATTCCTTACGAATTAACAGACTGTTTATAATAATACAAACTTGTATAAAAGTCAAACATTATTTTTATTTATATTTAAACAAAATGATTCATAGAGAGATGAAATGATAATGCGAATATGCCTTACAAGTTTATAATATTATGATCTCTAACAAAATTTACAACTCAATAAATGATTTCTAATTACAACTAAATAAAATAAAAGTATTATTGCTAACTCAATCTTGCTATTTCATTAATATCAATATACTCTTATTAACTAAGTAAATTATTAACTAAGTAAATTATAATAAGATTAAATAATTAATAATAATACAAACTCAATAAATCCAACATATTCTACTTTCTTCCATAGTGTAAGCTTGTGGTTAAACACCTGTAGAGGTCCCTACTATCGCATTTTATATGCATATTCTTGAGGTTACAGCCTTGGTAAATATTACGTAATCAATGTGCATTTAATAAATTTATAATTGTAAAAAGGAGGCATGTTTTATTGCCATGGATGATAAAGCTATGAATAGGAAAGATGCATGTTATAAAATTTCTAAGAAATGGATTACTTAGATTTATGCGGATAGTTCAATTAATTTACATGTATCTGCATATATTTGCATATAGCAGCCTGGTTATGCTTACTCTTTGTTGCCCATGATTATGAGAGCTAAGTTCTCTTAAAAGTGCTCAGGCACTAATTATTATGCATTAGAATTTATATTAAGTTTATAATAAATTGTGATTTAATTTAAAGAAGCTCTGCTTTTATGCACTGATTGGTGCATTAAAATTATATATAAATTTATAATTATAACTTAATACATTATAAAGTCAAATCATCCTATTAAATAACCTTAAGAGTTTTCAATATCCAAGTATAATAATATATATAATAAATGATAGATTTTTATTTGATGTTTATTCCAACAATTGATTAATCACATCCAATTATTCTTCAGTTTATTAAAGCTAAGTTATTAAAACTTAGACTACAACTATTAAAGCATATGAAAGGTTGTTAGATTTATTATAATCAAATATTAATGTTAAAATGTAATATTTATACTGAATTTATGGTCAACATTAATGAATTTAAAATATAATTAAAGCAAGTGATTCTAATGTGTAACTGAATAAATGTATTACCATTACCAGCTTTATAACTGAATAAGATTATGATCTTTATGGTTGTATAATAACTCAACTTAATATTTACTTTAATCAGAAATGGTTTAAAATATTACTTTTACTCCTTTTTAAAAATAATTATATTTGTACCTTTATCGATCACCAAATCAATTCATATATAATATCTATTTTAATATATTCATTACTTGTTACTAACAAAATAATTATAAGTTTCCAATTATTTCTTAAAAATTTAATAATGTCAAATCAGTTGATTTATTGCTGCATAAAATCTATACCTAATCATATAATAAGCATTGAATTCAATACAAAGAAAATGATACATATCTACACATTCTTACTCATCCTGTGTTTTTGATTTCCAAATTATTTTTATAACTGCTTATCTCATCCAAATATTATTAATCAATAAATTTGCATTATAAAGTTGAATGACAACAATGCAAGTTTATTTGTTTATATATATATATATATATTCTTACTCATTTATATATATATATATATATTCTTACTCATCCTGTGTTTTTGATTTCCAAATTATTTTTATAACTGCTTATCTCATCCAAATATTATTAATCAATAAATTTGCATTATAAAGTTGAATGACAACAATGCAAGTATATATATATAATCAATAAAGCAAGTCATATATTGCATTACTTGTTTTAAGCTTATATTACAGATATGTATTATAGGAAGCATACCAATAGCTCTAACAAACTTTTATAGATAAGTGTCACAAGAGAAAGCTTTTAAAAAATTTGTCTAGAATAATCCCTATCACTTGACTAGTTTTGATGTTTTGGCTCACCTTGGTGAGGTTTTAGAACATTCAAATACCAGAATCTAAAATACCCAACTCAAAGCTAGCACTTATCTAATATGTAACTACTGAGTAGAAAATCTGAAATTTTTTGTCACGTAAATGTCTTTAAACCCAGCTATCTAACTTAAATAATTATATTGGTCTGAAAACATTTCAGCCTCACCATATAATCATAGCCTCAGCAATATAACATTGCCAACCCTCAAGAGCAAAATTATAATAATCAATAAATTAGTAATAATTGAAAGGTTGCTAATCTTTCACATGCACCTACAGTTGTTTCTCAGACAGCCAATCAGATTTTTAAACAGCTGTCTTTAAGAATAATCAGGCCTTGATGCATGGCAGAGATTTTGATAAGAAAAGGATGATACCAACCTTTTCTCTACTTAACTTTTATATATATAATCCACTTTTAAGCATCTTGGCCTGAAAGATAAGCAAGTCATATATTGTGTGACTTGTTTTATGTTTGTATTATAGATATGTAATATAGAGAACATACCAATAGGTCTAACAAGCTTTTATGGATAAGTGTCACAAGAGAATGCATTCAAAATCTCTAGAATAATCTATATCCTTAGACTGGTTTCAAGCTTTTGGCTCACTTCAGTGAGGTGCTAGGACATTCAGACACTAAATCTAAAATACCCAACTCAATCCCACACTTATATAAACAAAAATGAATTTACTTATTTGTTAACTTAAATTTAAGAGAATGTAACAAAATAAATACTTATTATGATATAAGCTTTTGTACTCATAATCTAGGTGAGATATCAGAAGTTAATTTATAATCAATAAATAAAAAAATGAATATTTTAAATTGAAATATATAAATTCAAATGTAGGAAGACATAACTGTGTTATATTTTGGTATGTAAATAGATCACTAGCTTAAAATTTTACTAATATTTCTATCAATAAATACTATACATTTTAAATGAAGAGAAAAATAATATAGCAATAATAATGCATTTCAAAAATACTACCATATTTCTAATGTTTATTTTTTTGAAATCATAATCCAATATTTTGTTATTACAGAGAAAGTAGAAATATTATAAAAAGCTATGAGATTCAAAGTAATTTGTTAATTCTTATATTTTTCAAATATCCAAATTATCTTTTCATTCAGCAAATATTTGATCTATATAAAGTTATAAGTACACAAACACAAACTTATATCGATAACAATGTAATGTAGATATTCTTTCATTTAGTAAGTAATCAATTCATAAAACATTACAAATGAACAGACATTAGTTTATCCATTATGATGCTATGGAAATTGAACCAATTTTTATCCAATGTATAACTAATACATCAAGCTTATAAAATTATATCAGTAGATGAACATAAACTTTATCTACATTTTAGATTGTTAGCTTTTAGACTTTCTCATTGAAAAGTAGATAATATCTATTTTTACATCAAAGAAACATTGCAGCGTTTTTTTAAAACACTAAGAATTATTATTCATATTTCAATAAACTGTCATATCTTACAGGTTCAATGACTCTGTCTGGTCATTACATGAACATTATTGCTTTCAGTCCATTATTTTATGTACTTTTCAATCATATACTGTAAAAAAAAATTCATAAGAATGAACTTAGACTCATGCCTATTGAAACCAAAGTAGAGAGAGAGCATTTAATCTGCTTGGTTGTATTTATAAACATTTTTATTGACATAAGAAGAACAATAGAAATGCTCTATATTAACTCATTATTCACTTCTTCCATGAATAAAGATGTTATTACACAATAATGACAAATAAAAAAAACCTTACAATTATTACATGTATTTACATATTTAAAATACAAAAAAAAATGCTTTTACTTTAACATAAATGCAATAGTTAACACTGCATTTTTTACATACTACACAATGGAAATAAACTTTTTACCCATATCTTTTAAATATAATATTATACAAACAAAACAAATATACTAAAGACATTAAATATTTAGTTGTATTATTGGTAATCTACTATGGTGAATGCAGTAATGAAAATATGTAATATAGAAAAAATAATTTTATTCAATCTATATGCTTCACAAAGTTTTAAAATACAATTTATAATAAACAATTTTTATATCAATATTGTTATTCTCATAGCAATGCAGTTCAATGCTTCATGGGTTAAGATATCCACCATCAAAATAAAAAAATGGAAAAAAAATATATGACTGACATTTTACCACATACTAAAACTCATCTCAATTTTCAGAAGGTTAAATAAGTTGTATTTATATTTTTCATGAATTTTTGTTTGAAATTAAGATATTATATTCATGTAAAGAGATACCTTTACCTTTTTGCTGTGGCTAGAAAACTGTCAATTACTAAATGACAATCTTCCCATTTACAATAAAACTTTCTTTTTAATTTTTAAAGCTGCATTACATACAATTTTATTTTGATATCATGGTGAATTATTGACATTCATTTCATGAACCATATTGCATTTATTCTCTAGATAAATATCTTTTTATTGACCAATGTTAATGACTCTCTGGATTATGATATAAACTAGTTGTATAAAAAATATTTAGAGTAAAATGTTTTTATACTGTGCTCATATTTGGCCTTTCATGGCATGGCTAAATTTTCATGTACTCCTACATCTTGAAGCTACCCACACACTTATTTATGTAAATATGAGAGCATCACTCCAAAAAACCTATTACAAGGAATTTTGGGGATGTCTGTTGAACAATCAAAATTTTCACTTATTTCACCAAGGATAATGTATAAAACATTGTTTTAATTTATTTGTAACTTTTAATTAAAAAGCAAAATAAGCAATAATAGCAATAAATTAAAAGATGTTAACACTTTAAATATGATGATCAGATTAATAATCCAGTTGAAATCAAACTGGATAACATTAACAATAGCTGTAGATGTGTATGGAGTGCTTTTGTGAAAAGCATATTCGAGAGATAGAGGTAATTATATCATAAAATCAATTGAAAGTTACATATCATTGCAAATAATGCACTGATCATTACATATGTACATACTATTGAAAAAATATGTTACATACTTTAAAAAAACACTTTTAAAAAAGGTATTTTTATATTGGACTAATTATATCATCTAATATATGTATTGAATATCTTTAGAAAAATTTAACTTTATTTAAATATTCCAAATACATTCAACTGTTAATAATAGCACATCAAACAGGTTAGTATATGCACAATGTTTCAAGAGGTATTAGTCTCCCCCCTTCATGTGTTGCTGGCCTGACCAGTGACAGTATAGCATGAGATTCGAACCTGAGTTCTTAGATTTATGAGTTTTTGAATTTTAAGGTAACGCTCTAACCAACTGAGCCATCCTGCTGAAGGCAAAAGTCTGTAATAATTTCATATACTTATCTGTAAGTTTCCTGCTGATTTCTCTACTTTTTTCTAAGAACAAAGTTGATTAGTGGTTTCCATACATTATGTATAGTCACACTGGATTGGCTTATGAAATTTTTTGCCATTGTTATGTGAGCAGCTTCTTTAAATTTTCTTCTTTGTATCTGTTCTTCTCTATCCAATAATTTTGTATTTTCCTGATTGAACATATGTTCATTGGCACACACATGTTCTGCTATCTTAGACACATCTGTTTTCCCTCTTCTAATCATCAGTTTGTTCTTGCAAGCACTTTTTGATGGAATGACTGGTCTCACCAATATATGTCCTTCCACATTCACATGGTATTTCATAGATGCAATTTTTTCTTTTCATCATTTCAAGTTTAGGCTTTGTAGATGTTAAACTTCCTTGTAGGGTGGTATGGCTCTGAAAGCTGTTCTTATGTTATACTGATTGCAGATTTTCTTTAATTTGTCTGCTATTTTTGGAATATATGGGTACACTACACTACTAATACTGGTCTTTTCTCTTGATAGTTTTTTTGTCTATTTAAAGTTTTTTTAATAACAGCTTATGGATAATCATTTTTCATAAGAGTTTGTTCTGTATAGATCATTTCTTTCTCCAAATTGCTGGTTTTTGAACAAACTTATTTTGCTCTGTTCCATAGTGATAGTATAACTCCATGTTTTGTGTTTCTTGTGTCATTGAATGTGAAGGCTTGGTATTTTCCAGTAAGTGTATGCTTTTGGTAAACTGTAGTTTTGATTTTGCCATGAGGAAGTCTTGTCACAAGAACATTTAAGAATGCCAAATTTTGTTATTGTTCTGATTCTGTCATGAATTTAATTGAAGAGAATATATTGTTGATGTGTTTCCAGAAAGTTTGTAGCAGTGGTTCACCATATGGCCATACAACAAATGTATCATTCCACATAGCAAAGCCAAACTTTTGGTTGATATGGAGTGGTTTTTATGGCTAATGTTTCAAGTTCTTCCATGTAAATAATGCTAATCATGGGAGACAATGGTGAGATCATAGTCATTCCTTGATTTTGTTGGAAGAATTCTATGTTATATTAAAAATAGGTTGTTTTTATGCAGAATGTTAATAGTTCTATTATACTATCAACAGGAAGAGCTGTTCTGGTTTATAAACTATTATCATCATTTAACCTTTTCCTTACATTAGACAATGCTTCTTCACATTGCACATTCACAAACAAACTTTTTACATCAAATCTTACAATTAAGTCAGTTCTTTCAATTTCCATGTTCTTGATTAAATCTACAAAGTGTTGAGAATTGCTGACAAAGGATTGGGTCTTGTATGCCAAAGGACATAGAACTTTGAGAAGAAATCTTGCCAAATTTTGGCAAGGTGAATCTCTAGAACTAACAATAGGTCTTAATGGAACATGATCCTTATGGATTTTAGATAGACCATAAAGATGAGGAATTTTTCTGAAATATAAGGTTATTTTACTTTTTTCTGAATCGGTGAAATACTTGTGATGCTTTCTGAGTAATGCTTGTAACATTGTTTCTGTACTCAGTATTGGATTATTTGCCACTTTTCTATATTGGTGTGCTGTGAAGAGTTCTTGTATTTTGTTGTCATAATCAATTGTATCTATTACAACTGTTACATTGCCTTTGTCAGCAGGGAGTTTAATTATACAATTATCTATTTTGAGAGATTTAATTGCTTTTCTCTCACCATAGTATATGTTTGGCTTCCAATTTTTGTTGCTTGTCAAGTGTTCTTTTTATTCCCCAGTGTAATTCTGCTGCTTCTTCTAAAGGTAATTTTTGATGGACTTTCTCAGTGGCTGCCATTATATCTAATAAAGGGATATTATATGGTGTTATGGCAAAGTTTATTCTTCTTTCAAGAACAGATATTTTAGTATCTGTTAGATGTTTAGAACTGAGATTTTTAACAGGTGAAGTTGGTACATTGCTTGGTACATTATGATTTTTGATATGCCCATGTAGGTTTGCAAGTTTCTTCTTTTGGCATTCTCTTATCTGTCCATGTAATGTGTTTATTCATGCTTTCATGTAGTTCTCAGACTTGAATATATAAAATCAATATAATGATTTCATATTGCATAATAAGATATAAATTAAACATATTTTAGGATGAATAAGTTGGTTTAAGTGTTTTTGAAATTATATTTACATATCCCCCCCCCCCCATGTGATTTTTTTCTATTAATAGAAATTTTACATCCAAAATGCCCACTTTCTTATTCATAAATAAAATCTCTTTTATTATGATTTAAAAAGTTTATGGATAGGATAATTCATAAGAATAATATATGAATGAAAAAAGCACAACACTTATCATTGGCTCTATTATAAGAATCGGAAAAAATAAAATCGAATTGGTTGAACATGTTGCTGTACAAACTACAATAGATAGTTTGCTGAAGTTTTAAATAGTATTTTGACAGATTGTGTGTAAGATGGATGATAAGAAAGTTTGCTGGAGTAATGTAGAAAAAGAAAATAATGAATTGGAAAAAATAATGATGCCATATTGATGCTAGCCTAATATCTTTTAAATTTTACTAGTTAGCATTTCAAAGATAAAAATTAGTTCTGCACTTTAATCAATAATTTGATAGACCAACTTAAAAAAAAATTAGAAATCAGTTTACTACTTTATTAGGCCATCAAAGAAAATATTTCTAATTTGTGTTTTACAAGTTTCCAATATTACTATTTTTCTGGCATGCAATTAATCAACAGTGACATTTTTGATACTAAAACAAGCAAAACTCTCCATACAGTAGTGCACTCAGTGCAATCTAGAGTAATCAATGGATGCCAGAAGACTTGTGCATAAAATCCCTATCTAGTGTCTAATCATCCAATATCCCCAGACTAGTTTCTAGCTTGTGGCTTTTGTCCACAATTGAAAACTCAATCATACTGCCAAAATTCATATCTGGGAACTTTCTTCTTTCCTGTATTTGAATTCTTTCAAGACTTTATTTTCAAGTATGTCTTTAATATTTACAATATCTCTTTGCAGGTTACATGAACAAAAAAAATAATGTTTTAATTGTTATACTCTTTTTTAAAAGATTTTAATGTCTGCCAATCTATTCTCCTTATCTTCCTTTTCTAACCATTCACATTTATAAATTTTAATCATAGAATATTTGTTTCATACAACACATTACATTTTTACAAGAACATCAAAGTTCTTTCATGAAATATTTAATAATCATCTTCTGCAGATAGGTCTCTCCAAGTTTAATCCAATTTCTTCAGTTCACAGCCTCTTTTTTCCATATCGCAATGATAAACTTTCTTATTGAATTCATCTAAACACATTACGTGTGATCTTCTGTTTATCTTTTTTTTAAAAAAGAATCCTGGGATATAAATAAACATAGTAAATAAAGCTTTTTAATCTATCTTTTTTTCATTCATATGACACACTTTATTTATGATTTGATTCATACTGCAATCCTACTTCAAATTTATTTTTACTTTCCGGTTGAATGGCTTTAAAATAAAATGTTTATCATACAGTAAAAGTGAACTGATTTTATTTGTTTGCCATAGGAATAATCAACAAAAAAAAAATACAATATACTGAAGCGTAATAATAAAGAGTGATGCAGTATTTATAAATACAGTCTAAAATAATCTTTTTAATTCGTTCATTAGAAAAAAATGGCATTCACTGATCTTTGCGAATTATCGGCTCAGGCAACTTCCATGAAATCTATAACATTCTTCAGAGGTTAGATTACTTTCTGCTGTTTAAGCACTGAGCTATTTATATTCCATCCTTCCATAATGGTGAGTGAGATCATCATATCTTCATCCTTTTGTGATGACAAAATTATTGAAAAGATTTTGCTCCAAAATAAAAGTTAAAAGCTAAACCAAATAAACTTATCCAGAAGTTCTTTTCTCTAATTTCTGTTCTAAAAACTTCATAGATAATGCTTTTCAATAGTTTCTTCTCTGGCATATACATCCACCCCCTGAATCTGTGAAGCAATGAGTTATTAGTTTTTGTATAAATATTATCAGTTATGGTAGCTTTCCATTTTTATAGTTGATATGTTTATTATAATTGTTTACGGTTATTTAAGCATCCTCTAAATAGATCACTTTTTCTTTCACCAAATATGTAGTTTAATGTAAAAATACACTCAAATTAACAAAATTTTATTCAAATATAATACTTATTATTATCAAAATAAAAAATAAATGGAACTAATTATTATTATTATACCATACTATTTGAGATTAACTTTTTTCTAATAATGCTGTTAAATTTAAATTAAATTTTAGGATAGTATTGATTATTAAATTTTTTATTATAAAAAACTTAATTATTAATACTTTTAATTACTCATCTTTTTCTTCATTTAAATAAAATTCACTTCTAATATTAACTCGTTTATTGGATAATTGTTTTTGATAAATTTTATTCTAACATATTTAAAACCATATATATATAATACATATTTTGCGGGTTCATCCATGTTAAAAACTTTTAATATTAATATACTGACGTTTTGACTTGGTCACACAAGTCATCCACAGAGTTATAAAAGGTAGAAAGACAGTTGTAGAGGCGCTACAATCACTGATTTGAATAAAACGTTAAAATTCCTCAAATCAGTGATTGTAGCGCCTCTACAACCATCTTTCTACCTATTATAACTCTGTGGATGACTTGTGTGAGCAAGTCGAAATGTCAATATATTAATATTAAAAGTTTTTAACTCGGATGAATCCGCAAAATATGTATTTTATATATTTAACTGGTGCAAATCTTCGTTTTAACATATATATATATATATATATCGAAATTAAATCATGATAAAAATTTAATTATGTGCACAAAAACTCATTTTTTCATTAAATTTCCATGAGTTTTTTTAGATAAATATATGGTTTACTTCTTAATATTATTATTTTTAGTTTAAATTTTTAAAACATTCAATAATATAAATAATTAAATAGTTTGTGGATGGAAGAGTTATAGATAAAGTTTAGCATTAGAACTGACAGATATTATCAACAATCCTGAAATTTGGTTTTCTATCATTGCATTATACCTTAGATGAGCTCGATTTATTTTATTTATATAAATATTTCTCTACACATATCAACCTTATTGACCTTAATCTTTTTGATTCAAATATATATATTTTTTAAAGAACTGAACGATCTATGATGAACAAATATTAGAGGTGACTTTGATAAAACTATATATATATATTTCATTTCTATTGTTAAAAAAAGGTTGCCATGACAACAGTTTGAAATTGTTGATTGTTATGATATTGGGATTGTCTAAGTATTTGATTGTCTTAATTTAACTAAATAAAAATGACTCTAAAATGTTTTTGAACATATCTAATTAATATCGGTTTATATCGTTTGCCCTTTTTTTATTTCTTTAATTTTATCAATAAAACAAGTAAAAAATATTAAATTACTCTTCAAATGAGCATTTTTGATAACCATTTTACTTTTTTAAAATATAAAAAACATTTTCTTTTTCAGCTTAATCTATTGGATAAATATTGTTATATGCATGAAAAATATAAAAATTGAATTAGACAAAACATTGTTATATTATTATTAGCAATATATTGTTTAAATAAAGTATTGTTTCTCTTCTTTAAAAAAGTATTATTTATACTATTATTTTGATAATGCCATGAAAATGACAAAAGGACTCTAAAATAAATATTAAGCAGCTACGAAAAAAAATTATTTTACTAAAAAAAAATTATAAAATATTTCCATTGCACTAACCTGCTTCTTCTATGTATATATTATGAAAAATATATAAAATAAAGGGATTGTATAAAATACTTAAAACTTTAAGATAATGAATAAAAAAAGCCTTTTTAAAAATATATTTGCAAAGGATTCTTTACATTTCCAAGTTTGTTTAAGTCAAAATTTGAGATAACAAACCTGAGAAATGAATGAAAGTTTCCAGTATTTGTAGATGGTTACATATTTCTTCTCAAACATTTTTTTTTGCCATTTTAATTCATTATGGTTAGGATGCATGTAATGAATGTTTTTACTCTTATCAACCATTTTATTCTTTATTAGTAAAATGGCATCACAATAAATGTCTTATTCATTTTAACAACTTAATCCTTCATATTAATAAAATTTTATCATGTCTGTTATTATGTTTGTTTTTTAAAATAAATTTTATTCTATTGCTATATTGATTGTTACAATTACAAATATGACATCAATTACATATTGGTTTGGAGCAATGTAGATCCAACCTTCTCCCATGTTGCTCTTGTGATATAGTTTGAAGCGATTAGTTGGTCCTTCTTCACGATTTTCTCCATGACGTTTTTAAATTTAGTACCATGCTGGCTCTCATCCTTTCAATCGTTGCTTTACATATGACACACCACAGGACATAATTCACAAAAATTGCCAGTCTTATGTCCATAAATAGACCCTGTCCTGTATAATATTTAATTGATTTATAGTTTCTATTTGTATTGCTGTACCATTCATGTGTTATTGTTCTGTAATTGGGCATACTGAGACATCTAAGAAAAATGTAGTCAGTTGACTCCTCCTTTCTCCCACAAATCTGGCACATAGGATTGATCTTCTTGAAATTTTTCTTGTATGCCAAAAATGAGTTTATAGGGAGGGAGTCCAAGTTGATTTTAATTAAAAAGTCTTAAAATTTTGCCTCAATGAACCAGAATTTTGATCTTGAAGTGAGTTGTTGATTGGTCTGTTATACGTTGATTAGTTTGAGTGCACAAATTGCAATTTATTAATACAGTATCTTCAGTCATTTGGTGCAGAAATAGAGAGGCAAACTCTGGCACTCAAAATTCTTAAATTGTGGCCTATTTCCAGTACTCAAACATTTTATGAATTACTATATAATTATTTAATTATTTTTTTTATTAATTAAATATTCTTTTTTTTGTTTAGTAAATTATACATTTGCAAAAAGAATATATATATTCTATAAAATATTTAGTCATTTTATTAAACTCAAGGTAAAAATATGTAGTATAGAGGAAACATAGGGGATTTGAACTTAGACTTTCCAGCACCCTTCAACAATCTACACTATCTCATACAACTGATACACATGTATAAAAGATAAATAATCACCAATATATGTATTTCATGCTAAACCACCACTCATCAGTTGGTACAGATTATCATCTCCGACATATATATATATATATATATATGTCCACAGATGGCGTCCTACCAAAAACATATATATATATATATATATATAATCAGTGCTCAGTTTACATTAAAATAGTAAATCTTCACACTTTAATGGACAGGCTTCAATCTACACCACTTTCAACTTGTCAGTCATACATATCATTGAAAATCTGATGATGGAAAGCCCAAATCCCATGCTGAATACAAAATGCTTTGCATTTTACAGAAAATTGATGCATTTCCTTTAATACCTTAGTTTCACACAATATACAATAAAATAATATATTTAAACAATGATAATTAAATTTACAATTGACATCATTTTAATGAATATGCTAGAATGTTTCAACAGTACTATATATATTTAGAGGCATAAAGTCTAAATATTAATAAATTCATCTATGCAAACTTCTAAAATAAAAAAGTTAAAAATGTAAATTAAATTCTAAAGTAAAAGTTAGACTAAAATAATAATTCTAAATTTTATATATGTGCAAAATAGATGTTTCTGTGTATTATTAATCTGGCAGTAGCTTATTCTTATTTTTAATTATCTTTCTTTCTTTAAAAATAAAGTATATATTACCCCTGCTACTCCATGAGCTAGTGATTGTGCTAACGATCTATAATAAAATAAAATTAGGTCTTAACTTATGTATCTATCTGCCTACTATATACATTTTCCAGGTTCCAATAGCCTGGCAGCACCTTGTATGGCAGATATGCTAAGACTCAACTTTCACTTACCCACGACCATTATAATATATATATATATATATGATCACTAGATGGAGCTTTACCAATAGCTCCTTACAAGCTTTTGTTTACATAAATGCTGAGAGAGATAGAATTCAATATCTCTTTCATTGTCTCCAACCTTTAGACCATGGTTTTGAGCTAGTTGGATCATGTCAGTAAAGGGTAGGAAGACCAGAAACTAGATCTTAATAGTAACTCTACAATCAACATTTATGAAACATATTTCTATCAGTTTGAAAGCATGAATTTTTCAGATACATAAATATCTTCAAATCCAGCCAAACAAACTAGACAGCTATATGGGTCTGAAGTCAGTTTAGTTTCACCATATAGTAAAAGCCTCTGCAATATATATATCATTGCAAAAAGCTTGTAAGAAGTTATTGGGAAAGTTCCATCTAATGATCATAAAATGCAAGGTAAGAGCAAGTTATGAATTTATCACTTGTTTGTTTAACATAAATGCATCCTTGAAGGTTTTTGCAATGATATATATTGCAGAAGCTTTTACTATATGGTGCAACTGAACTGATTTCAGACCCATATAGCTGTCTAGTTTGTTTGGCTGGATTTGAAGATATTTACATATCTGAAAAATTCATGCTTTCAAACTGATAGAAATGTGTTTCATAAATGCTGATTGTAGAGTTAGTATTTAGATCTAGTTTCGGATCTTTTTACTCTTTACTGACGTGAGCCAACTAGCTCGAAACCATGGTTTAAGGTTGGAGACAACAAAAGAAATATTGAATTCTATCTCTCTCAGCATTTATGTAAACAAAAGCTTGTAAGGAGCTATTGGTAAAGCTCCATCTAGTGATCATAAAATGAAAGCTAAGAGCAAATTATGAAATTTACAACTTGTTTTGTTTAACATAAATGTACCCTTGAAGGGTTTTGCAATGATATATATTGCAGAGGCTTTTAGTATATGGCGAAATTGAACTGATTTCAGACCTGTGTAGCTGTCTAGTTTGTTTGGCTGGATTTGAAGATATTTACATATCTGAAAAATTCATGCTTTCAAACTGATAGAAACATGTTTCATAAATGCTGATTGTAGAGTTAGTATTTGGATCTAGTTTCTTGTCTTTCTACCCTTTACTGATGTGAGCCAACTAGCTTGAAACCATGGTCTAAAGGTTGGAGACAATGAAAGATATATTGAATTCTATCTCTCTCAGCGTTTATGTAAACAAAAGCTTGTAAGGAGCTATCGGTAAAGCTCCATCTAGTGATCATAAAATGCAAGCTAAGAGCAAGTTACGAAATTTATAACTTGTTTTGTTTAACATATATATATATAAAATACATATTTTGCAGTTTCATCCGTGTTAAAAACTTTTAATATTAATATACTGATGTTTCGACTTGGTCACACAAGCCATCCACAGAGTTATAAAAGGTAGAAAGATGGTTGTAGAGGCACTACAATCACTGATTTGAATGAAACATTAGAATTCCACCAATAGCAAAAATGTTAAATTTAGGAATGTTTTTTAAAAAAATCTCTCCAAATAGGAGGAAGTTTGCATGTATCATCTCGCTTATTGATACAATCTGGCCTTTAAAAATTGTAAAGCTTCTTACATAGGTATGAGTAATCATTGCATCAGTGTTAGAAGAGATTAGCATGCTAATGCGGTTAAACAACACTCATCATCATCAGCACTCGCACTCCATACTATACATTCAGGTCATAAAATTGATTTTTCTAGTATCAGAATCATATCCAGATGTGATAATCTCTACCAGTACAAAATTAGAGAAGCCATTGAGATACTTAAAAGGCCAGATTGTATCAATAAGTGAGGTGATACATGCAAACTTCCTCCTATTTGGAGAGGTTTTTTTTTTTAAAAAAAAAAACATTCCTAAATTTAACATTTTTGCTATTGGTGGAATTTTAACATTTTATTCAAATCAGTGATTGTAGCACCTCTACAACTGTCTTTATACCTTTTATAACTCTGTGGATGGCTAATGTGACCAAGTCGAAATGTCAGTATATTAATATTAAAAGTTAACATGGATGAACCCGCAAAATATGTATTTTATATATTTAACCCATGCAAATCTTCATTTTAACATTATTAACCTCTATGGGAAGGAAATTTTTAAACAGCTTCATATATTTGAAAGAACATGGATTAAGAAATGTAAGTTACTTTGTAATTTATCTTTTCTATTAGCGTGCAAAAATCACAAAGTTATACCCACTTGCGTTAAAATTGTGTTTCACAAGAACAATTATAATGTTAGTAAAATTCTAAGGAAAACAAGCAATATTATTTTAAACTCTTTTATTAAAAAAACTCAGAAAAATTTAGGAAAAAATTGATAAAGTATTGCTACATTTACGTTTATTCCTTAGTAATAAAATACATCCTTTACTGTGGACTAGTTTTGATCGTATTGCAATTTTTATATCATTTAAAGATTCGGAATTTGTAACAGCAAAGCAAAAGAAAAAATTGCAAATTGCTAATTAGAACACAATCCCCAAACATTATGTATCCAAATCAAAAAACCGTTTATACTTTATCTAGGAAAGCCCTCTCTACAGATGAAATTTCAGTTTTAGAAAAAGGCTTCAATTTTCCTTTAACACCTTCCTGGATACCTTTTGAGAAAATTGTTTGTAATTTTGAATCAGCTCTCGATAAAATTGATTCTCGATCGGCTGATTTGGCTAGAGCTGAGATTTGTAATATTTTTAAAAAAGCTAAGCTTCCTAAAAATAATATTTCAAAGAAAGAAAGACAAGCATTAAATCGGACAAATCAATTGTTGTACTTCCAGCTGATAAAGGTAATGCTACAGTTGTAATGGATTGTGACATTTACCATAATAAAATTTTAGATCTGCTTAATGATAAAACTTATAAACTATCAAAAAGAGATCATACTATGTATTTGGAAAAAACAACAAAAGCTATTACTAATAAATCACCTATTGAAACAGAGATAAAAAATAAAATAATCCCTCGTGAAAAATCTTGTGTCTGTCCAAAATTTTATGGACTTCCAAAAATTCACAAACCAGATACCCCCCTTCTTCCAATAGTAAGTGCAATAGGTTCTCCAACTCATATTTTAGCTAGATACTTATCGGATTTTATTAAACCTATAATCCCATCTATTAAATCATATATTAAAAACTCTCTTCATTTTATTTCTGTTTAAAAAAGTTTAAAAATTAATGC
This sequence comes from Epiperipatus broadwayi, assembly GCA_028023455.1. Lineage (NCBI taxonomy): Eukaryota > Metazoa > Onychophora > Udeonychophora > Euonychophora > Peripatidae > Epiperipatus > Epiperipatus broadwayi. The sequence goes on along the minus strand of JAQFVV010006229.1, from coordinate 4,668,749 downwards.
TAATGACATTTTGGTCAGTTTTGATGTTGTGTCTTTGTTTACAAACATTCCAATTGATGAAGCTTTAAATATAATCTCATAACATTGCAATTTACCAGACCATATTATTGCTTTGATTAAACATTGTCTCTTAAATACATATTTTGTATACAATGGACAGCATTACAGACAAGTTTTTGGTACTCCTATGGGCTCACCTATCTCAGGAGTAATAGCTGATTTATTCATGGAATATATAGAAACTCATGCTTTAGAATCATCATCTTTAAATCCTCTCATTTGGCTCAGATACATAGATGACACTTTTGTCATATGGCAACATGGAAAAAATAAATTAGATGATTTTTTCTTACATTTAAATAATATGCATCCTCATATTAAATTTACAATGGAGACAGAGTTTGATGGAAAACTCCCTTTTCTTGATGTTCTAGTCACCAGAACACCAAATAGTTTATCTTTTTATATTTACAGAAAGGATACACACACAGACATTTACATTTCCATTCTCATCATAACCCAACTCAGATAGTTTCTGTAGTCAAAACTCTTTTAAATAGAGCAATTAACCTTTCAGATGAGACACATCTGAAAGAAGAAATAAGTCATATTAATAGTGTTTTATTAGCAAATAGTTATAATTACAAATTTATAAAAAAAAGCCTTATTTCAAGCCCAAAATAGACAAAATAGGAAACAAAAAGATGATAAATCAGCTATTAGGATTTGTGTTCCATATGTAAAAGGAACTACAGACAGTATCGGATGTATATTAAAATGCTATAATATAGATACAGCATTTTCTTCTCATCAAAAGATCAGCAATAAAAGCACCAAGCCTAAGGATTCAATCCCTCTTGAATCTCATGGTGTCTAGCAAATCTCATGTAAAAATTGTAAAGCTTCTTACATAGGTATGAGTAATCATCGCATCAGTGTTAGGAGAGATGAGCATGCTAATGCAGTTAAACAACACTCATCATCATCAGCACTCTCACTCCATACTATAGATTCAGGTCATAAAATTGATTTTTCTAGTACCAGGATCATATCCAGATGTGATAATCTCTACCAGTGCAAAATTAGAGAAGCCATTGAGATACTTAAAAGGCCAGATTGTATCAATAAGCGAGATGATACATGCAAACTTCCTCCTATTTGGAAAGATTTTTTGAAAAAACATTCCTAAATTTAACATTTTTGCTATTGGTGGAATTTTAACATTTTATTCAAATCAGTGATTGTAGCTCCTCTACAACCATCTTTCTACCTTTTATAACTTTGTGGATGGCTTGTGTGATCAAGTCGAAATGTCCATATATTAATATTAAAAGTTTTTAACATGGATGAACCTGCAAAATATGTATTTTATATATTTAACCCATGCAAATCTTTATTTTAACATATATATATATATATATATATATATATTGTACTGAATGGTTCTGCCGAATGAAGTAGACTTACACATATATATGTGTTGCTGGTTTCAACCTTCATCATAATACATTTATAATCTTATAAATGTTACATGAACGAACCGGCATGTTCGAGCAAAATGGGAGATATTATTGATAGCTTTAACTATCAACAATGGCCCACCTTGGCTTCTAGATTCAAACACCCTACTATCCAAACACTTTATTTGTTTTGGAGTAAACTTTGGGGCACCAGCTATCTATTCAGAAGAATAAACAACATATTTGGTCAGTAAGCTCATAATCCAATGCTCGAAACGATCCCAAAACTAGCTCAGTCTAATTTTAATTGATAATAAAATATAGAAAAAGAATTGATAAAAAGGATTGTAAAAGGAATTTATAAAAGTGATTGATAAAAAGAATTGACTGACAAATAGAGTTTAATTTTAAAGACAATTTATTAACTAACATTAATTTACTAAATTTAAACATCTTTATAATTTAATATAATACACACACATTTTAAATTAACATTTCTAAACTAGTTTAAATATTCTTGAAGATTTTAATAATGGAACACTGGTATTTATCCAATTTAACTAATAACACTGATATAATGATCACACACATATTAACTCATATAGCATTCACAAATAAAGTAATAAAGCATTAATAGCATTTGAAACTTAAACACACATATCAATAGTTCATTTTATGTATGATATAGAGTTCATATAATTAGACTCTTGGTGGATTCGCATGAATTAATGCAATGCAATGGCTATTACAGTATAAACAAAATAAGCAAATGTTTTATCTAGGATTTTGAACGTAGATCTAGAACTTTATTTTCTTCTTGTTTGTTGCTTCTTCCAGCCGGCTGGGACATTTCCTTGATGAGTTTCCTTATTATTCATGATCATTACTATTGGAAACAATTAGATATTGATGGAGATTTCCAAGTTGCTATGCTGACATTATTTCACAGGCAGATCTTGCTGTTCTCATCGGACATTTAGGCTGTGGAGAAACACATGTTCCCAAAAGCTGCTCAACACTGCATTTTTTGTTTCTAGATACAATTAACTTAACTGATTGAGTTGATTTGTGAACTGAACTATTGTCTCAACTAATTTGTGAACTCAACTAACTGTGCGATAAGATATTCAGTATTTATACCGATGACGTGTTGTCCCTTTACTATCCTCCGGCAAATATCTGTTGTCGAAATTCTTTAGCAATTAATCCTTTGACAACCTGTTTTTGAAGATTGCTTAATTAGTAATAGCCATGCAACATATTGTTTTATATTTTAATTAATAGCCATTGCTGTGTTTTTAATGATAATATTCTTTAACTTTCATTTATTTATAATAACATTTATTACGTATACATTTATTCTATTATTGACAATCGCACATATATACACACATATATTACTAGTTTTAAGATTATTTTTTCTTTAATTCAAATGAAAAGAGATTTGTGTTTTTTAAACTTTAAATTATTTATATTTTACGAATACTAATAAGAAAACTCTTTACTTTCTTTTTATAGTTTAACTTTTCTAATGAAACACCCCTCTCCCCTTATGATTAATTAATTGCAGCTTTTATTTCAAAAACTAACGATAGGAAACTATTTGATTCTTATTCTTTTCGAAAACAAACTGTAATAAACTCTTCAACATTTAACGTTACGTTTTTCTTTTATGAAAGATTATTTTAATAATTTTTTTAGATAAAATTATATGTGCCAATATCAATATTGGTACAATATATATATATATATATATATATATATTGTACCAATATTGATATTAATTATGGCAAAGTTTATATATATATATATATATATATATATATATATCTTAATAAACTTTGCCATTATTAATTATATGAAAATACTATAACAGAGTATAAAAAATATATTAAAGTAAGTAAACTGAGTATACTTTTGATGATTGTACATCTATGTTCTGTTAAGGACCTATGCCACCAATTTTTTGATAATTTGAGTACTGTAAGCTCTTTGGTTTATTATATATTTATTTTGTGTGATAAACCACCTTTCTTTGATAATTATGTTTACTATCATTTTTTTCTTCACACATTATTTTAATAGCACTAGAATCAAAACTGTGACCATATTTCTTTTTATGGTAGTAAACTACTGATACATTTGTTGACTTAGTTTGGGATCTTTTGTATATTAAGATATATTTGTATTAATCCTGTTCTCAGATTTAATTTAGTGTTATGTTAGTAGGAGTAAGAAGAGTCCATTTGGTTGCATGCCACTGCATACCAACATTAAGTCAATCTGATAAATGGATTTTCTTCCTTGTATTATTAATCAGTCTACTTAAATAGATGGGTGTTCTAAATAGATGTTGAATTTATCAGCACATATCTTTCTGGTAGTTAATATAGAATATATAGAAATTAATTCTCCAACACTGGTCCATTAACTAAATGAAATATTCTCAATTCAAAGCACAAGATAAATTTTTTTTAGAGAAAAGATCAGGAAATCTTTTTTCTTTATCTCAATTTATATATAGGGGCTAATCTTAAGCATTTTGGAGAGAAAGTACGCTTACCAGTATTGGAGTATTAATCTTGATATATTATATATATATTGAAACAATATATAAGTAAGTACTATACAATTCCATTTCCTTTATTTTTGTTTTACATTTAAATATACTTTTATTGAGAATAATAAAGTAGTAACAAAACATAGCATTATTTTTTTATTTAACTTTGATAGTTTTTGTCTGGTTTTTACAAGTTCAGAAGCATAGAATAATGTTCCAAAAACTTAAATGTTTTAAAATAATTATTTTTTAAAAAATCTTTCATTTTTCCAAAACAAAAATAACAATAACAACAAACAAACTGAAAAAAAAAAGATGGAAGAAAATATTTTAGAAAATAAATTATCATATATAAAAGTATATAATTTTATCTTCAAGTTACCTACAAAGTTTTAGCATTTGTAAATATATATTTTTAATTAATAGAAATATATATTACAATAAATAAATAATTAATAATTTAAACAAGAAGAATTTGCCATAATTTTAATATTAGATATATAAAATTAAAGAAAGTTTTATTTGAAACATTCAAAATTTAATATCTTTTTTAATCAAATAAAAAAAGGAATAAAATGTAGTAATTTGCTATACAGTAATCCATCAACTTAAATCTTATTAAAAAATGCAATTATATATCTGTATGAAATTCCTATTAAAGATTAGAGATTTGGTTAAATATAGAAATGTAATTTTCATATTATTACCAATTAAAAATAAATAATATAAATTTATGCAAATGGTTTATAAAATATATATATATATTTAAAATAATAGATCATCTTTTTAGTTTTGATAAGTAAATAAAACAAATACCGTACAATAAAAAATTGGAAATGCAATGAACAATTTAATTATATGAAAATAATTTGCAATTTATATGAGATTATCATATTTAGGTACTATTTATATTTTTTTTTACGAAAATTCACTAATGGAAAAACAAAAAAATTCAATTAAATGTTTTCAATCTTAATCCTGATACAATTAAAAAATAATATGTATGATAAAATCTAAATACATATATTAGGTGGAAAGATGAAAAGATCACTATTATCCTTACCTCCAATTATGGCACATTTTAATTATAGTGCATCTTTCTACTAAACAGATAAAATAAATGAGATACTAGTATTTTTGTCTCACGTCTATTTTCTCTCTCCCTTTTTTTTATTATTAAAAAATAAGAATTTTAATTGTAAGCATTAATAAAAATAACCAATAATAAAATTAATCAGTAATACAATAGAAACCTTTTTAAAAAAATTAAAAATATTGTTTTGTTATATTGTAATTGTGTAAATGTGAAATATTATTTGTTTTGGTTTGGATATCAATTTATGTAAAATATGAAAGTGTGTAACTGACTCACTAAGTTAGTATATATTTGAAATATACTAGATATCACATTACATGCTAACATTGTTTGGTAATATGTTAATAATAATGTTCTATAAGCTGTTCTAAATTATCCTTTAATCTTAGGATACCCTTCATTATTTTATAGTTACAGGCTTTTTCATTTTAACAATAACCAAACAGTTTTTTATTTTTATTTGTTGTTGTTGTTGTTGTTGTTATTATTATTATTATTATTATTATTATTATTATTATTATTATTATTATTTATATTATTATTATTATTATTATTATTATTATTATTATTATTATTATTATTATTATTATTTATAATAATAATAATAATAATAATAATAATAATAATAATAATAATAATAATAATAATAATAATAATAATAACAACAACAACAACAACGTCATGAAACTCTGAATCATTCGGAAATCAGAATATAAAGTAATTGTCAAGATTTTCAATATAAGAAAAAATTTATTTTAACAAAATATATCAATAGTGATAAAACAATTCTTCAAGATTAATTTTAGTTTAAAAATACTAAATAGTAAAATCATACTATAATTAAATATTTAAAATTAAGCTATTTACAAATTAAAAAAAAAACAAAACCAAACAATTAAAAAATAGTGAGCGGTGCTAATTGTTTTAACATGCTTTATTGTTAAATGCCACAAAAAAAGCATTTAAAAAGCTCTATCTAGAAACCATCCCCAATCCTCAGAACACTGGTTCTATGCTTTGGCACTTTTCAGTGAAATGGTAGGATAATTTCAGACACTACATCTAAAAATACCAACCCAAAGCCAGAATTTGTCTAAAAGTTAACTATTAAGTAAAAATTGTAAAAGTTTCAGGCACTTATATGTCTTCAAACCCAGCTATATAACTTAACTGGTATGGTTTCAAGTGGCATATTGAATTTTTAAAAAAACTGACCTGAGATACAATTTTCACAATAATTTCAGTTTTAATATTGTTAGAGCAAAAAAAATCACATTGATAGAAACTAGAAAAAGTAAAAAAAACAATAAATCTAAGACAAATAGTGAATACCATTTAAAAAATAAGAAAAAAAAAAGAAATTTTGACATCTGACATAATTATTACTTAATTGTTTGTTCATAATTTCTAATTTACCATTAAACTAAGTTTAAATTACATATTCATTGATATTTCTTTGTATTCTTCACAAAAGTATCTTTCAAACCATATATAATATGTTTTACCTGAAATAATGCATAACTTCAAAATCTCCAAAATATCCACATAAGAATTCTTTTTATCTTGTACCCCAAAAGTTGACAAATCTCAAAGCCATATATAAGAAAAAGATTCATCCTAATAAAAGATACAAAACAAATCATTTCCAAAAAATGAATATGCATTTGTCGTCATAGCAATTAGCTTTTTGTCTATCTAAAAGTAGAAATTGTATGCTACTGTCTGTATCACTGATAAAATGAGTTTTATGGCTTCATTTTATATTTTTGTGTACATCAGTGATGTTTATATTCTTTATGCACACCAATGATGCTATCTTGTTATATTTATTGTCCCACATAGATATAATTAATTTGCATATAGCTCCTTTGTTAACTATAGACTTGAAAATAATGTGATACAAGATGTGGCAAAACTACTAACTTCACAGCATGAGTATCAAGGCATAGGCAAGAATCAGAATTTGACTCTTTGCCTGCATACAATTCCATGTAGTATATGGATAATTGTGGCTACCATTACACATACACCATTAGAAATCTTTCTTTATTGGTTTTAAGTGTTGATATTTTCACATGGTATTATGCCCAATAAATTTTGTAATTGCTTTATCAACTGCAGCCTGCAATTTTTCTGTACATTTGATTATGTTTTTAAAATTTACATTTCACTGCTCTATATATGTAAATCATTACTTATTATACAACCACACCAATATAAATATAAATGTATTAATAAATTATTAAACATTTTGAGAATCTTTATGTCTATTAAATAAGGTTGCCTTAAACTTGGATCAGAGACCCAAAATTACACTGTATAAAACCACTTTTGTTATTTTTGAATATAAATTTATATACTGTATAATAAAGAGCATAAATGATTTAATATTATATAATTTATATGCTACACACACACTACACACCAATACAAATGCAAACAAATTAATATACCATTTAGCAAATAATTAAACAAATTCAAGTAATTAAAAAATTAAAATTAATAACATACGATATTCTGTGATTATGTGATTACATTTATATCATGTTGAAGGCCTTTATATTCAAATTATCAGCATATTTTAATCCATTATGTTATCTTATAAGGCTGATACAGATTTTTTGTCTTTATCGCCTTCGTGTAAACTAGAAAATTGACCAAAATAGAAAAAAAATTAAATGCACTTAACAAAATAATTAATAAAAATTCAAATTTTATCCCATCTTGCATTGTGGTACACCATTTTAAAGAAGAAATCAAGCAGCAATGAATGCTGGGATTTCTGTTGACCTCATGCCTATAGTTTTTGCACAATTTAAAAAAGAAAACAAAATTTCAACAAATCAGCTGTGACACATGAATGACAAGCTACAGATAATCTAGCTGTTAAATAGCTATATGGTACTGAGAGATCTTCAGTCAAACCTTATATTAATAGCATTTACAATATAAAATTTCTTAAGACCAAACTACAAAAACTATAAATAGTCAATAAAAAAATAAAGTCATTTATTCCATGACCCAATTTTTTACAAACATAATAATTATCTTTCTTTTCAAAGATCATGATAATGTTAGTTTGATTATAAATAGATTGTCTATAGAATTACTATAAAAGATAATTACTGTCTCAATATTTTCATATTAGCTTAATGAATGCAATATTTATGATGTATAAATTCATTTTTCAATCATTACATACATTAATAAATAGATAATAGAATAAATTATGTAATTTGTTTTAAACTCATTGAAACTTATACCAAATAAATAAATAAATGAGTAAATCAAATGAATGTTAGGTTTTACAAATAATTTTTTTCTTTTAACCTTCAAAGAGAAATCTTAATATATAAATATTATAGACTTTTACTTCTAGCATATTTCTATATTTTAATTTAAGAAGATATAAATCAAAAACTTATATTATTGATTATATATGGAGATTTGTCTTATAGTTTAAATAGATATAGATACTGGGATAATTTGTAAACAAGGATAATTGAAATGTAGATTGAAAATTGGAAATTTGAATAATGTTTATGTTGGCAATATTCCATGATGGAGGCAGAATCTAAATTACACCATTTATTGTGTATTGCTAGAAAAAGAAGAATTAGAAAAGATAAAAAGAATTAAAGTATTTGATGATGAAGTAAAAAATACAATAATGGTCATAATTTTATGATGTTAAAATTATTACTATTTGAAAGGCTAAGTAATAGGATTTCTAAAAAGGATGGCAAAAATGAGTGGGAAATAAAAGGTAAAATTAATTTGTTTAGGGTTAATATTGTTAGAAAGCAAATGGGGGGGGGGGGGAGGAAGTAATATTAAGTGGGATAGTTACCTAAGGGAAAAGCAAATGGGAAGAATATAATTGAGCCAGAAATAGATTAAAGTTAATAAAAAATTAATAAAGAAAATTAACAGTGCAAAGGTTATAAAAAATTTTGAGATATATGAAAAAGAGAGAGAGAAAAAAGTTAATGCTGATGAGAACAAGAATGTGGAAAGAGAACAACTTGAAGTGATACTAATAAAAACATTAAATGAAAGGGATTTGATAAGTAATTGTGATTTATTAATTTATAGAAAGATGGATAAAAAAAAAATTTTATTTTTATTTTATTTTAAGTAACACACTTTATTAAATCACAACATATTTACATAATTACAAGATCAATTTTTAGTACAGGCAAAAAAAAAAAAAGAACAGTATTATCCTTCACTTGTCCATTATACACATTGCAACACGTTCACTTAATTCTCCTGTTACCTGTTCATTGTTTACGATTTAGACCCTTTTTCTTTAACAACATTACCCTTCTTTATTTTATGTTTTACTCCCTGATTTCACATCTGGAGAGAGCAATTCCTCCCCATACATGTTGGAAAGTTTTATTTTAGGCCATTATTTTAGGCATAAGTTGAAGTAGTTCTCCCAATCTCTATCCATTTTTTAACCAATTGAATTTCTTATTATCAAATAAAAGTGAACATCTTATTGCCCACAATGATTTCAATGTATGGATCATTACATTCGCATTGAGCGGGTGTAAAGCTGTTATAACATATTTTTTCATAAGATATTTGAGATTTATTACAGGCCTGTGAAAGACCTTCATTCTAATTTCTCTAAAGGCGTAGCATTCTTCAAATAAGTGCATAAAAGTTTCATTGTGCCTCTTACACATAATGCAGGTTTCATTCAAACTCAATCCCAGTCTTTTATTAATATAGGTAGTTGTAGGTAGAATCCCATTGATTAACTTAAAAATAAATCTCATTGATGTCTGAGGTAAATATATTGAGTGAAATTTTTTAATACATTTTTCATTGAACAATTCAACCAATTATTTTCATTTTGGCAATTTGCTTTTTTAAATCTTTATATCTAATACCATCTAGGGTGGTTACATTAAGTTCATCTTGCAAATCTTTATATGCCATCAACATGTAAGTAAGATACGATCTTTTTTCAGCTCCCAATCCATTAATAATAAATATGTCACCATTTGGGAGATTAAATAACTGATCCTCGTTACATTCATATAAGCTTTAGCAGTCACAAATTGAACATAAGCTTTTGGGTCAATTAAATTGAGACCACCCTTATTTATTGGAAGCTGTAAAAGCGAGGTAGAGAGGAGATAAGTTTTCTTTCCCCACATGAATTTTTTTGCCATCTGTATAATCTTTAGGTTTGATTTATTATATAATTTTAACCATGGGCCATAATATCCTAGCACTCCCATTGCAACTGCATTAAATATTTTTGGTTTTAGTTATTTCATAGAGTCTTAAAAGGCATAAAACCATTAATTCTTTCCTCAATTTCTCCTTGTGACTAATTTGTTTAATAGTCCATTCATCTTAGTTTTTGGTAAATATAATGGAAGGCCAAGGGAAGGATTTAGGTAGGGCTACAAACTCATTGGGATTCTTTGCCTGTTGCCAATTGCCAAGCTGCTGATTTATTTACTTGAATTAATGCTCCAGTTGCCAGCTGAAATTTTCTGATTATATTCATTACAACATCAATATTTATAAACAGTCCAAAAATTATTGACAATATCATCTATAAATGCCATGACCTTTACTGAAACTCCCAATTGGGGCAGGTAAATTCCACTTATTAGTGTCTCTATTTTTTTATCATGGGATCTACATAAATTGCAAACAACAGTGCTGCCAAAGGTGATCCTTTGGAGGAATTCTCTATCTGGGGCAAAAAACCTCTGATCTTCTCATGAAATTTTATAAGAAATTCTATATTATTCATAATGTAATTTTTTATTGGCCCAATAAGAATGGACCATCCGCTATAAGCCTTTAGGGTATTAAATAGATAGACCAAGGCTCAATGAGGGGTCAAAGGTAGATTTTAAACAATGTTGAAATGTGAAATACTGTGTTAGATTATGCGACCCGGTACGCTTAATAGCTTCTCTTGGATTCTAATAGCTGTATTTACTGCTCTCTCGTCTTTACTGTACGATGCGCAATAAGATATCCTGTTACCGACATTTCTAAATAATTTTTTTGTAATATTCGTGCAATGATTTTATAATCAATGATCCCCCAACCGTTATATTTCTCAGTTCTTCAAAGTAAAGCATTTTCATATTCTTTTCTTTTTTTACGTTGAAGATTATTCTGTTGTCAATATATGGCCAATCAAAAAATCCTCTGAGCACATTTGATTATTTAAAAATTTAATACAAGGGCTAATCAGAAGTTATAACCACTTAGCTTATACACCGATGTTGATTTACCACTTTGCTAACACTAAGCTTACAACTTTGAACCTCTTTATTTCAAGCAAGACCTACTGATTCATGATGTAACCATTCATAGGTTTGCCTTTATTGAATGGAATGAATTGATCATTCTTAACTCTCTGCTCGGTTCTACCATGATTTCTTTTAATCTTAACAATCGATATATTGATTTACCTCATCACCGGATATTACAGAGTTTTCGGATGTCACCATCAATGGGATACAATATTGCGTGAGGGATGTATATTTGTGTATATAGTTAATTGTTGGCCTCACCACTTTGATAAGATCTGGGATTAATTTTCTTATTCTTCTTGTACATGTTTCTTCTTGCATTCTTTTGATATATATCATTATATTTCAGTTGTAGCTTCTTCACTTATGTCAGATATAGTAATTAGTATTTTATTGACTTTAATGATTCTATTTCTCATTTGGCTTATGTGTTAACATATTATTTAATGTTAACACGGTATAGGTTTGAGATAATTTTTTTCATTTTATTCCATGCAATACATGGAGGTAGCTTTTGATTGGTTTGTATAGTAGTTTGAGTTCTATCCAAATGGTTAGACATTTGATCAACCTAAAGTTTATCTGGACTCATAATGTTCTTTTTGATAGAAAAGGCATAGGCCTTATTTTTTATTGCTATCATAATTTTTTATCTCCAATAGTATTCTTTGGTGATCAGAAAAGTCTCAATAGATAAGTTTCAATGAATGTGTTTTTCACTTTACCATTTGACACTAAGAACAAATCTATTAGTGACATATACCTGCTATTAAAAAAGTGAGGCATCCTTACCGTTATTTCATTTCCAATGGATATACTGTAAAATCTTCTAGTTTGTTTTTCAGACTTCTTAGGAGTGATCCTGGGTAGAGAGCTATTAAGTAACCTGAAACCACAACAATGCCAGCTTCTGCATTAACTTATGTTGTATACCACGAGATTAGCTTAGAAATATCTTTACCTTTTACTAATCGAGTATACTGCAATTAGATAATGAGGCCTATCACAAAAGGTAAAGGAAATCATTATAAAACTTATTTGTAACATGACTACTTGTATGTTTCTTATATTTGACCTCATATTTATTAGTAATGCAACTCCCTATGCTAGATTTTGTATTCATTCTATAGAGTAATACATTTGTTTTTTAAGTCTTTCAGGAATCCAAATTAGTGTGTTGCTACTAATCTTTATTTCTGATAAGATTTATAATGTCATATTTTTGGGAAGCAATGAAGTCTATATTTTTGATCACCTGATCACCTGTATTCATTCCTCTAATAATCATAGATGATTATATTTAGTGAATTCTTCATATCTTGATAATTTAATAATCATTTTATTAGCCTATTACACCCCATCATCCTCATCTTTTCCCTTAGTTTTTAATTCATCATCTTTCTTATCATAGGAGTCATTGTTTAATTTTGCCAAATTAGTCATCAACATGATTTGATTTCATCACCCATTATTATCTTTTGTAACTTCTGTTAATCTTTTGATGTGTACTTCTTTTGAGTGTTTTGATACTATCCTCATTACCATTTATTTGCTTGTTGCTAAGTTCTTCTTGTTTTGATACTATCTTCATTATCATTTACTTGTTGGTTGATAAGTTCGATTGATTGTGTTATCAGTAACCTCTGTCTTCGTTTTCATCTTTGGGTTTAGCATTCTTGTGACATCCTCATCAAATGAATCTCTAAGACCACCAATACTCGTGACATTTCGCAACCTGTAATAGATCATTTTTGGCCTGGTAACAATCCAATCCTTCACCTAAAATGTCCATATTTTTTCACTTATCAATTTCTTCTTCATACAATAAAATGCTCGCCTCCTGTGTTACTGAACCATATTAGCCCATGTCCCACTTAATGATGATACGTTGAATAGTTGACTTAATCGGTCAAATTTGTTATAGGCACTTCATGCAGTTAGCAGTGTTACAGCTCAAGGTAATATGCCCCACCTGACATATTTAAAACACAATGGTGATCTACCCTTTATTATTATGGAAATGTATTTGATCTTTTGTTATTTTATGTGGTATCTGTTCGTTGCATTCCCTTCTTTAATTTAAGTACCACTGTCCATGAGTTTGACGGAATTTGGAAGGCTGTGCCCGGCGTCATTTCTCTTCCTTCAAATTTATTATTCAAAGAATAATCTAATAGTTGATTTTAAAAAATTCAACATTGAAACTTGAGGTGTATGCAGTATTCTTCCCATAGACCAATGGATTGGGATCTTTTTGTAACGTAGTAAATTTTTTATTTTGAATTTGCTTTAATTATGTTTTCAGCTTTATCTTTTTGTTCTTTATTGAAATATTCAATCAAATCTAACCTCTAGTGGTGGAAAGAAGTATATTTGACCGTGTTAATGAGTTCATGAGAATATAGAGCCTTTAAGTATTCATCGATATCTGGTTTATCAAGTATATGTTCCCTGTTATTATATTAGTTTGAATAATTAAGCTAAAAATTGATGTACTTGGTGACATGGCTAATTTCTACAAATATCTTTTCCAGTATTCATTTAATTTCATGAAAGATTTTGTTGTAAGTTTCTTGCTACTTATATTATCAGCATAGTTACTATTAACATCAATAAATTGTGCTTATTCAATGTAGTTTATTTGATT